>QXEO01000848.1:710478-1020030 GCA_007115705.1 Dactylis glomerata
AAACTAGCCAAGATACTCTACGAGGTGGTAGCAACGGAGACTAACCCTCGATGACCATAAGCGGGGATTACATTCCCGCACAAACGTTGCCGATGGAGAGTCGAGGAAGACGCACATAGTCGACGTAGTTGTTCACTTGACGTAGTCGACGTAGTGGTTCACTTGACGATCACAAGATCGTGTACACGGCGCCACAAGTGGCAGCGCCCCCGTGCTCGGTCACACGTACAGCTCGTCGTCGACTCCTCCACGCCCTCGGTCCAGCGGGGCAGCGGAAGAAGGGATCCGCCGGACACTCCACCACACACTTCTCCAAGTGTATGAACTACGAACTACAATTCCGGCAGAGCTTCGCTAAGCTGAGACGGATATTGGGCAGCAACTATGCGAGGGAGGGGAAGATCAAGAAGTGTGTCACATGGAGGAGAGGGAGGGGTTTATATAGGGGAGGAGGGGGCAGCCCCCAAGGGGGGGGGTGCGCCGGCCCCAAGGAGGAGTTCCTCCTCCTCATCATGGTGGTAACCCCCTCTTCATTCCCTTCATGGTGGTAACCCCCTCATCAACATGAGGTAACCCCCATTTTAATTTTGCATGACATTCATGCTAATTAAAATTCACACTTATTGATTTAATAAAACATTTTTATTTCTTTAATATTTGTTAATTCATTCAATTAACAAACATTAACAAATACACCCTTGAGTTATTTCGATATCCCGAAATAGTTTCGGTGCTTTTCTGAAACAACCCTTATGCTGTCCTGTAATTCGATCGGAATATCGTATCCACTCAAAAAGACGGCGAACCTTGAGTGTGTCACCCTACGGTTCGTGAATAACGTGGACATGATCGAGACTCCTCTCCGATCAATAATCAACAGCAGGATCTGGAAATCCATGATGACTCCCACTTACTCAACGATGAAATAGTGATCGTGTGAACCAATAACGAACATAGTTAATTCCTTTTGTCTCGCGATATTATTACTTGTCCGAGATCCGATCATTTGGTATCAACCATACCTAGTTCGATCTCGTTCCCGACAAGTCTCTTTACTCATTCCGTGATAATGCATTCCTGTGACCTAGTCACATGCTTGCAAGCGATTCTAATGCAATATCACCGAGAAGGGCCCAGAGAATATCTTCCCGTCATCGGGTCGGACAAATTCCACTCTTGATCCATGAGCCTGAACTAATACTTTCAGAATACCCAAATCAACCTTTATAATCACCCTGTGACGGTGTGACGTTTGATATCATCAAAGCACTCTTCCGGTATCAGTGATTAACATGATCTCATGGTCTGAGGATTAGAACTATTTTGTATGAGTTTGATATAGCAATGAACTTGATGACTTGATCGTATTGCTATTCGTACTATGGGTGTGAGTGTTCATCACATCATTCTTCTAATGATATGACCCCGTTATTAACAACATCCAATGTTCATGATCAGGAAACCTTGATCATCGGTTAATCAACGAGCTAGTATAAAAGAGAGGCTTTACTAGGAACCTTTTGAGTTTATTAATCACACAAGTATTAATGTTTCGATTAATACAATTCTAGCATGAGAAATAAAAATTTATCATAAACATGGAATATGATAATAACCACTTTATTATTGCCTCTCGGGCATATTCCCTTCAGTCTCCCACTTACACTAGAGTCAATAATCTAGTTGATACTTGCGTATATAATACTTATGGCTTTCACGTGTTATCTGTACGCGTTGCATATGGTTAATCTGATCTCCAGATCTGACACTTTCAGTTCTGTGTGTATTTGCATGTCTTTGCGTCTCTACGCATCACTCATTCTCAAATGAGACAGTTGGGTATAAATTTGGTCCTTAGGTGAGACCTTAGTTCCTTTAGCTAAAATTAAGTTGTCACTATTGTCACATAATAGATCTTCATAGTAATAGCCCGCTTGGAACTACACCTAGTTTGATAACAAACTTCTTGACACAAATACCCTCCTTTTGTACTTCTAAAGTAGCCATATACTCAACCTTTGTTGTACAATCCATCACAATGTCTTAACTTTGGAACTCATCCAAATCCATCATGGAACTTCCTTCCATTATATTGTGCCACCTAAAATAGCTAAAATTGAGATAAACTTAATTTATATCTTGTGACAAACTTAGTATCAATGTAACACTTTACAATGAACTATGTGTCACTTTGTCATACATAATATATATCCTTAGTCCTTCCAAAGCACATAAGGTTATCTTTACTATTGTCCAGTGATCATCTTATGACATTTATCACTCTGGTATATGCTCATAACATTTAGAGCATAGGACATATCTGGATATGTACATATCACGGTATACATGATCGATCAAATCATTCATGTAGCTTCATGATTGCTGGGATGATGGCGCCAGAAAAGAGTTGGTGCCTAGTTGAATGTCCAGCCCGTTGGGAACCCCAAGAGGAAGGTATGATGAATACAGCAGCAAGATTTTCCCTCAGTTAAGAAACCAAGGTATGTCGATCTTGGAGAGGAGAAATGGCGACGACTGAAGGTGATGCTTGCTAGTTTGCGACAGCTGCGGACAATTTATATATGGCGCCTCGTCCAAGCTTTGCTTGCTAGCTGCAACGCGGAACCTGCACACACACAACCAAGTACTTTGCTCCCAACTTACGATGAGGTTGTCAATCTCACCGGTTTGCTTGAAACAAAGGTTATGAGTGTATCGAGTGGAAAACAGTAGAGTATGCAAATAAAGTAAACAGTGCGAGTAAAGTAAACAGTGCGAGTAAAGTAAACAGGTGATAGCAATATGATGTAAATAGGACCGGGGTCCACAGTTCACTAGTGGTGTCTCTCCATAGATAAAATAGCACATGCTGGGTAAACAAATTACAGTTGGGCAATTGATAGAATAAAGATAACGTGATATGTCAAGAAGATCACTATGAGATTTACTCTGGGCATTACAACAAAATACATAGACCGCCATCCAACTGCATCTATGACTAATAATCCACTCCCGGGGATATCAATCCGAACACCCCAAAAGTATTAAGTTGCCAACAACAGATAATTGCATTAAGCAAAGTGTGTAATGTAAACAAAGCATATGCCCTTGAGCATATGAATGTTGGTTTCTCCCTAGTAGCAACAGCACATCTACCACCTTAGAGGTTTCTGTCACTCCCCCAGGTGAAATAGAGGCATGAACCCACTATCGAGCATAAATACCCCCTCTTGGAGTCACTAGCAACTACTCGGCCAAGATAGCTACTAACAACGGAGAGCATGCAAGATCATAAACAACATAGAGATAACAAAAGATATAATTCAGTACAGCAACTTAATCATAAACACCAATATTCATCGGATCCCAACAAACCAAACATGTAGAATTACATAACGGTGATCTCAATCATGTAGGGCAGCTCATGAGATCTAAACATGAAGCACATGGTGGAGAAGACAACCATCTAGCTACTGCTATGGACCCATAGTCCAAGGTAGACTACTCACTCATCACTCCGGAGGCAAGCATGGCGATGAAGAAGAGCTCCGGTGGCGATTCCCCTCTCTGGCAGGGTGCCGGGAAGAGCTTCTGGACCCTCCCGATCTTCGGGTCGACGGTGGCGGCGGATCGCGATGTGTTCTGGAAATCTGATCGGGTACTTAGGTTTTTTCCGTCGGGGGTTCTTTATAGGCGAAGGGTCGATGTCAGAGGAGGGGCCAGGCACCCTCACACGGGGGTGGCGCGGGCCAGGGCCTGGCCGCGCCGCCCCTGTGTGTGGGGCCCTCGTGGCCCCCCTCCTACTTCTCTTCGGATCTCTGGAAGCTTCCGGGTAAAATAAGACTTCAGGAACTTGTTTCGTCCAATTCCGAGAATATTTCCTGTGTATCACTTCTGAAACACAAAAACAGCAGAAAACAGGAAACTGGCACTGTGGCACTTGTTAATAGGTTAGTTCCGGAAAATGCATAAAAGTGCCACTAAGTGTAACGAAACAATAGGCAAATGGTGTAAAAACAAGCATGGAGCATCAAAAATTATAGATACGTTTGAGACGTATCAAGCATCCCCAAGCTTAACTCCTGCTCGTCCTCGAGTAGGTAAGTGATAACAAATGAAATAATTTTTGAGGTGACATGCACCTACACAATCTTGATCATATATGTAAGCATTTGTGAGTTGGGATCATAAGAACTTAAAACATGGGCATGAAGATATAATCATGACAATAAGAACTTAGCAACCATGTTGTAAACATGCAAATGAACACAAACAAAAGATCATGAAAATGAAACAATGAAAGTCAAACGTGTGTTCAAATCATAAGGAAAAACATACAAATGGTTTTCAGCTTGTCCTTCAAAGAGAGCAAAACATAAATGCATAGGACACCTCAAAGTTTAAGAGGGCGACTAGATACAAATAATTTAAGAACAAGTGAAACCAATCATCATGAATCAATCAATGAACTTTGGGACAATGCATATCACACTAAGAATGACAACTATGCTCTCTTAATGGTGCATAAAGAAAGAAGGTGGTGACACAACATAAAAGTAAAAGAAAGGCCCTTCGCAGAGGGAAGCAGTGATTGCAAGTTTTATAACCTTCAAAAATTATGGTACTTACCGGCTTTGAGCTCTCATTGCCCCCATCATAAGCATCTTGAATGGTTAAAGTTAATGCGAGAACAATTATGATGCATATGCTTGACAAATCATAAGTTGAAAACCTCGTGTCCCGTGAATACGAGTACCCAAACCTCATGCTACTTTACTTAGAGTCCCAAGCAAGGCTCTTGTCATTGTAAGTATATGCATATCATTGAGAACCGCCAATGGGGTACCTCCCTGCCCGATGACATGGAACAAGCCCACACCAAAATGACAGGACAAGCAGACAATGAACACCTCGACATCTCTTTGATTTGCCTTTAGTTTAGCTTTTTATTGTGAGATGCGTCGTCGAATGTTCACCATGGGTATGCTGCAAATTTCCACCATGAATTATGCATGGCTTAGATTGGCGGCCCGACGTTTCCCTAACACATATACAAACTCCATGATCCCCACAAGATTCCCAATTCATTTCACACCGCGGGCATCCATAAACAAAAGATCACGATATCAACTCAATTAAGATGTGCAATGTTGAAAGCTTGCCCCATGACAGCATGGATGGGCTAGAATCCAACTTACAACTTGCAAGCATAACAACTCAACATAAGAGACCACAATGTCAAATTTTTAAGAACAGGAAAAAGTAAAGTGTGCCTTCCGGTTCGTGAGAGCTTTACTGACCGAATTTCGCATAACACTGGTAAGAGTTTAATTTGAAGAGAAAATAAAAGCAAGTCAAATTTACTTGGAATAGCAAATTGCTAGTAGGTATGTATGGTGGACACTTTGGAAAACTTTGGCTTTTAGGAGTTGGATGCACGAGTAGAGCTCATACTCAGTACAAGGCGAGGGCTAGCAAAAGACTGGGAGCGACCAACTAAGAGAGCAATAATGGCCATAATTATGCAAAGCGACAAAGCGACATTAAAAGAAGCATAAGATGGCTTCAAAAGTCAAAAACTAAATGATCATGAAGGCTATTGGCGACTTTGTAAGAGTCTAACATGTGTGAGCATGCGCCAAGTCAACCCAAATAAAGCATCAAGGAGAAAACCAAAATAATGCTTCCATACAATAAAAACAACGCATGATTTTTTCAAAGGCTCATTAAGCAATCTCAGTTATTTGAGACAAGTCATGCTACAGCAAAACCACTAAGCATACTATCAAAAAGACATCAAGCATGACATGAAAAAGCCTAAGCCGCAGTCTACACAAGCTCCTTCTTGTACCACTATTTTGCACAAAGCTTTTTCTCTTTTCCAGCACCATTTGAAATTTTTATAGACACCTCTTTTGATGAAAACCAATAAAGATCAGAGGCAAAAATACACCTTGATGAAAATATATGACAAGATCTGAATGCAATTCAAGGCGAAAACGAAAACCAAAAGCAGTAGCAGAAAAAGAAGAACGCTCGATGAACGATAAGAGTGAAAAACTGAGCGTTCTTTGCAAATAAAAACGAGTACATCTCCTCCAAAGGAAATTTGTTGGGGTCCAACCATTTATTGCAGAAAACAAACAAACTAAACTAACTAAGAAAACTAAAACAACTGACGCTCCAAGAAAAACACATAGTGCATGAAGCAATAAAAATATAGTGTCTTGAAAGGTGACCTGATTTTTGCCGATGAAGAAGAGGTGCCTCGGGGGAATCCCCAAGCTTTGATGCTTGTACTTCTTGGATATTTCATGGGGTGATGCATAGGCATCCCCAAGCTTGAGCTTTTGTCCATTCTTCAACTCATCTCATCATTCTCCAATCCCTACACTTGAAAACTTCCTTCATACAAAACTAAACACAATTCTATTAGCAACATTAGTGCAAGCATAACATATAATCAACCCTCTATTTGCTTCAGGTTTCAACTCAAAACCACCACATATATAGCAAATACTACTGTAGCAACTTCTCTAAAAGTTCCGTGATCAAAAGAACTCAAAAGAAAGCGATAAAGTGGCAAACACAAATATTGGCAGAAATCTGTCAAAACTGAACAGCTGACAAAGGTCGAATTTTTGAGGGATTTTCTGTTGCTCAAATCAAAAAGTGTTCAACTAAGAAAAGTTTGGATATAACCTGGGTCATATGCACAAGAAATCTCAGGTCCAAAAGATATACAGAGAATTTTCACGAATTTTTACGGTGCAGCACCGAAAACAGTTTCAGGACAGCAACATCCCCAAATCTTTACCTCACTCAAATTAGAGGCTTCTCTTGGCACAAAAACGAAATAAACAAGATAAGGAGCGGTCATTACTGTAGTAATGACTTCCAAGACTCAAATAAAAGAAAAAGTACTAAAAAGAAAATATTGGGTTATCTCCCAAGAGTGCTTTTCTTTAACGCCTTTGAGCTAGACGCAGAAAATTGCGAATCAAGTATAATCAGTAGAAGCTTTAAGATCAACAGCAGAAATCTTTTCCACAATGAAGGAAAATATGTTCAACTGAGTTTTTGAAACTCCTTTACGATCACGCTTGGGCACACTACTTTCATCGAAAAGATTTTCAGGGCAAATCCAACTGGAATTCTTTTCCCAGGCATCATGAATTCCTATAAGTTCATAAGGTATTGGTATTTTAAAATCATCAGGCGTACCAACAACCTTAATAGGAGAGCCAAGCTTATTGAACCTCTTAAAAACTTTCCTAGCCTCAAATGCAACATCTCTAAATTCTGTGCGCAAGGTTTCTAAAATAAAAGCTTTCTTTTCGGGATCCTCAATTTTATGAAGCTTAAGGAACATGTATTGCATAGAAGAATTAAGACTAGCAAACCTAGCTTCTAACATGTGAACTAAATGAGCAGAAGCGACTTCATAACTAGGAGCTAACTCAACCAAAGACTTTTCCTCAACTTCTTCATGCATACTAATGTGATTAAAGAACTCCTCAATGTTACTTTTGCCAATAATCGAACCACTACCTACTGAGAGGTCCTCCAGAACGAACTTAGGGAACAGCATGATAAACTAAAGTAAAGAAATAACAACTACCAAGGATTCTAATTTTTTTGGATTTTTTTTTATAAAAATGATGCAGGTAAAATAAAATAAAGTGAAGCAAAGCAAAGCAATAACAAAGTAAAGGATGTGTGTGCGAAAAACTCCCCTCGCAGAAGTCTTCTCTTCCTCCCCGGCAACGGCGCCAGAAAAGAGCTTGATTGCTGGGATGATGGCGCCAGAAAAGAGTTGGTGCCTAGTTAAATGGCCAGCCCGTTGGGAACCCTAAGAGGAAGGTATGATGAATACAGCAGCAAGATTTTCCCTCAGTTAAGAAACCAAGGTATGTTGATCTTGGAGAGGAGAGACGGCGACGACTGAAGGTGATGCTTGCTAGTTTGCGACAGCTGCGGACAATTTATATATGGCGCCTCGTCCAAGCTTTGCTTGCTAGCTGCAACGTGGAACCTGCACACACACAACCAAGTACTTTGCTCCCAACTTACGATGAGGTTGTCAATCTCACCGGTTTGCTTGAAACAAAGGTTATGAGTGTATCGAGTGGAAAACAGTAGAGTATGCAAATAAAGTAAACAGTGCGAGTAAAGTAAACAGTGCGAGTAAAGTAAACAGGTGATAGCAATATGATGTAAATAGGACCGGGGTCCACAGTTCACTAGTGGTGTCTCTCCATAGATAAAATAGCACATGCTGGGTAAACAAATTACAGTTGGGCAATTGATAGAATAAAGATAACGTGATATGTCAAGAAGATCACTATGAGATTTACTCTGGGCATTACAACAAAATACATAGACCGCCATCCAACTGCATCTATGACTAATAATCCACCCCCGGGGATATCAATCCGAACACCCCAAAAGTATTAAGTTGCCAACAACAGATAATTGCATTAAGCAAAGTGTGTAATGTAAACAAAGCATATGCCCTTGAGCATATGAATGTTGTTTTCTCCCTAGTAGCAACAGCACATCTACCACCTTAGAGGTTTCTGTCACTCCCCCAGGTGAAATAGAGGCATGAACCCACTATCGAGCATAAATACCCCCCTCTTGGAGTCACTAGCAACTACTCGGCCAAGATAGCTACTAACAACGGAGAGCATGCAAGATCATAAACAACATAGAGATAACAAAAGATATAATTCAGTACAGCAACTTAATCATAAGCACCAATATTCATCGGATCCCAACAAACCAAACATGTAGAATTACATAACGGTGATCTCAATCATGTAGGGCAGCTCATGAGATCTAAACATGAAGCACATGGTGGATAAGACAACCATCTAGCTACTACTATGGACCCATAGTCCAAGGTAGACTACTCACTCATCGCTCCGGAGGCAAGCATGGCGATGAAGAAGACCTCCGGTGGCGATTCCCCTCTCCGGCAGGGTGCCGGGAAGAGCTTCTGGACCCTCCCGATCTTCGGGTCGACGGTGGCGGCGGATCGCGATGTGTTCTGGAAATCTGATCGGGTACTTTGGTTTTTTCCGTCTGGGGGTCTTTATAGGCGAAGGGTCGATGTCAGAGGAGGGGCCAGGCGCCCTCACACGGGGGTGGCGCGGGCCAGGGCCTGGCCGCGCCGCCCCTGTGTGTGGGGCCCTCGTGGCCCCCCTTCTACTTCTCTTCGGATCTCTGAAAGTTTCCGGGTAAAATAAGACTTCAGGAACTTGTTTCGTCCAATTCCGAGAATATTTCCTCTGTATCACTTCTGAAACACAAAAACAGCAGAAAACAGGAAACTGGCACTGTGGCACTTGTTAATAGGTTAGTTCCGGAAAATGCATAAAAGTGCCACTAAGTGTAACGAAACAATAGGCAAATGGTGTAAAAACAAGCATGGAGCATCAAAAATTATAGATACGTTTGAGACGTATCACTTCACTCATCAAGTATTAAAAACACCTGAATCTTGTTACAACCTCTTCCATGCGATAAGAACTTTTCTTGTCGTTTCCATATTGAACTTCATTCAATATTTTATCTATGTACTTTGGCATAACCATATTGGCACCTCGATCTATCTACATAGACATCGAGACCCAATATTTTGGTTTTGCCTAAGTCTTTTATTGAAATCTAATTTTAATGAAATTCTTAACCTATGTCAATAAAAGATACATCATTTCCAATTAACAATATATCTTCTACATAATGTACTAGAAATATGTCTCAGCGCTCCCACTTAATTTCTTGCAAATGCAAGCATATTCATCGTATCTGATGAAACTAAACCTTTTAATTATTTCATCACGGTGAACATTCCAACTCCGCGATGCTTACTTCAACCATTGAAGTTTGCATGCCTTTTAGCATCCTTTAAATTTACAAAACCCATTGGACCATGTCATGTACATGTCCTAGGTAACCATTCTATTAGAAGAATGTTGTCTTGTTTGTTCAACAAACACATACCAAAATTGGCATATGTAGTGGT
The DNA here is from genome assembly GCA_007115705.1 of Dactylis glomerata. Lineage (NCBI taxonomy): Eukaryota > Viridiplantae > Streptophyta > Magnoliopsida > Poales > Poaceae > Dactylis > Dactylis glomerata. The sequence continues at coordinate 720,509 of QXEO01000848.1, forward strand.
TGCTACAGTAATCTGTCTAGACAAAATATTGCTATGAAAGATCAAATCTGTCACAGTCAACTCCTTGAACACAATCGTAAACTCTTTTAACGATGTGTCAACTATTTCATAGATGTTAAACATCCATGTCTGTCTTTATAGATCCTAACACGTTCATTAGGCTTCATGCCTTTTGAGGGTCTTCCAAGTTCAGAAACTTGGTTTCTCGTGTATGGAACTATCATGGATTTTATGGCTTCTAGCCATTTGATGGAGTTAGGGACCATCATTGCTTCTTTGCATGCAGTCGGTTCATCATTGTCAAACAATAATGATTCATTCTCAAATCTAACTATTTGATTGTTACCCGACTCACGCGGTTCAATAGGAACTTTGATCTATGTGACCACAACCTTTGAGGTATGACAGCCATGCACATTGTGGCCGCCTCCGGGACACTTCCCAGCGCTGTGCTACTCAGCACATATAGCTTAGGTTCAACAACCTAATCAAAGTTCTATTGTCCTCCCACTTGACTTTTTGCGAAAAATTCCTTCTCAAGAAACTTGACGTTTTCGGCGACAAACACTTTTGTCTTAGGTGTTCTGGAGGAATACCCAACATTTATTTTGGGATAACCTACAAAGACGTATTTTTCCGACTTTGGTTGTAAACATTTTACATATGCCTAGCATACCAAAATTTCAGAAAAGACAACTTGGATTTTATCCCATGCCATATCTCATATGGTGTCATTTCAATGGATCATGATGGCGCTCTTTTCAGTGTAAAAAGCGATAGTCTCTAAAGCTTTATCCTTAAAATATAATGGCAGTTTTATAGACGACACCTTTGATCCAACGATGTCAAACAAAGTTTGATTTTATCTCTCGAATACTCCATACTCCTATGGTGTTTGGGGAAATACAAGTCTATGGAACGATTCCTCAACTTTTAGGTGTTTGCTAAACTTGTAACTCAAATATCTTCCTTTATGATCAAATCATAAATTCTTTATTCTCTTGTTACAATGATTTTCAACTTCAACTAGAAATACTTTGAACAATATTCAAATATTTCATGCTTCTTCCTTATCAAGTAAATATACACATATATCTACTCAAATCATCGGTTAAAGTAAATGAAGTTCAAGAATTCACCACACACGGCTACACATAATGGACTATATACATCAACATGTACAATATCCAATAAGTTAGTCGTCCGTTCTTCTTTGGCCTATGAACGGAGTTTTAATCATATCTAGGAAATTCTCACAAGTGTCAATTGATTCAAAATCAAAAGGCTCCAGAATTCCATCAATATGGAGTTCCTTCACGTTTTCTTTCCAATATGATTTAAAAGGTGGTGTCACTCATAAGTGATCTTCTAATCATTTGTCTTAAGACATTTTAGCATCAGTGTTATGGATGTGATTTCTCCAACAAGATAAGCGTTCATTCATCTTTTATGAATGCGGTAATAATTTGAACAACCATTGTTCTCATAATACCATAATAAAATAACAATTATTAAAACAAATCTTGAAGGCTAGGTTTAATTCCAATGAAACACAATAACACTTTATTTGTTTTCGATGAGAATCATCCCATATTCATTTGCTAGTTAATTAGGCCATTGTAGTTCTTGTATTGCGTTGTTCTGTATGAGAATTCATACCAACCAATTTAGTATCAAATACCCAAGAACCACATTGCTTTAACAAGCAACGAATACACCCATAACATGTATATCTTCTATATACCTGAGCTGGACATTTCCAGTCTTTTCTTTTCCGCCAGAATAAATTTTGGATTCTCTTTTAGCAATTCTTTTTCATCTAGAAGAATCTATCAACATCAATAGTGGTGCCATTCATGGCACATAGTTCAAGACATGATTAGTCAAACACTAATACCCTTGGACTCGCACTTTGAAGTAGATCACCATTATCAAATATTTGGCGTTCTTCCAAATTCCATTCTTTAGTAATCTTTTAGTGTAGTAAATATTTTACCTACATCTTCCATTCATCCTATCATGACAACTTTCATGATCAAGCTACTATAGCTCATGAGGACGAATTGCGAGTATAATATCAGTTCCTAAACCTTTTAGGAGATCTGGACGCCTGGCATCTCTAATCTTCGCAAATTCTCATACAATACGAGAACATGTGTCTTACTAAATTATACTCTATCACTTTGCAGCCAAACATTGTTTCAGATATCACAATATCTTCCACACATGATAGTTTATGAAACAATTCTTTCAACTCCTAGATAACCTTGATACTAAAAACAACTTTTGAATATCAAGGATCATGGAGGCAAGTGTGATACTTAGATACTAACACTGGAATTGTTACTCTTGATTTAATACTACTTATTAAAATTCACCGAGTAAACAAGGTTTGCTAAAAGTTTGCAATAGGACTTTAAACTTTAGATTGACATTCAAACAATACGATACCAGTTCGTAAAGTTAACATCCAGAATTCTATAGTTCTATTATCTCAATTATAGCTAAACGCAAGGTAGTAAACGGATGCCAATGCCTACAACAAACTATGCAAATTCACTTTGATTTAGTTCATGATAAATTGAGTTCTATAATTCAAAATTACTAGGTGAACTCCCACTTAAAACCAACATCCCTCTTAGTTTTCTTAAGTGATTACACGAACCAAATTCACTATACCGCAACCGATCATCACGTGCAACGGCATAGTTTCAAAGGCGAACATCACCATGTTCATCATATCAACCATATGACTCATGCTTAACCTTTCAGTTCGTGTTCCGAGGCCATGTCTGTACATGCTAGGCTCGCCAAGTAGAACCATAGCACTCGCGTGTGTAAAACTGTCTTACACCCGTCGTATGTGAACGTAGAGTCTGTCACACCCGATCATCACATGGTGTCTCGAAACGACGAATTTTCTTGACGGTGCATGCTATGGAAGAACATATTTTATCTTGATATTTATGTGAGAGGGATCATCTTATAATGCTACCGCGCGATCAAATCTAAGCAGAATAAGATGCATAAAAGGATACACATCACATGCATATATAATGTGATATGATATGGTCCTTCACGCATTTGATCTCCATCTTGTGCATCATGGTATGATCTCCATCATTCCACCGGCGTAGCACCAAGGTCCATGGCACGCCACCTTGGTTGTCTTCCTCCATTACAATATATCACTTGGATATATATATATTCGGCACGCAGGCCATTTAAATGTAAAGACAACCATATGGCTCCTGCCGGTTGTTTATAACTTACAAAAAGGATCATCGCATACAATTTGTAACATAAACAATTTAACCATATCACATCACATGCCCTGCAAAAACAAGTTAGACGTTTCTAATTTGTCTTGCATATTTTACATGGTTTGGGGCTTTCTTGGAAGAACCGTTCTTACCTACGAACATGAAACCACAACGGTGATAAAAATATTATTAACAATTATTTGTAAAAACCACAACGGAGAAACGTACACCCGCAAAGCCACATATGCCGAAGCATGTCAAGTGTGGGACAAGTCTCGTGAACGCGGTCACGTAAGGTTAGTCTCGGGCAGCTTCAATCCCACTATGCCACTATGATCCAAAATACAAAAAAATTGCAATAACATGATCATCAACGCCCACATCCACATGTGTTCTACACTAGTAGGAAAACCCTTATAGGTGGGATGCAATTCTATGGCGCACTAGCCAGCAGTGCGCCACAGAAATTATTTCTGTGGCGCACCAAACCAGGTGCGCCACAGAAATATGTCATTTCTGTGGCGCACCAAAAGACCATGTGCCACAGAAATAGGGTGGGACCCACGCCCTATCAGCCCCAATCATTGGTTCCTCTATTTCTGTGGCGCATCAGGGCTAGTGCGCCACAGAATTAGAGCATTCTGTGGCGCACCAAGACCAGTGCGCCACAGAATTCGGGTAATTCTGTGGCGCACTGGCCCTGGTGCGCCACAGAATTAGCTCGTCCCCCCCCATGGGTCGCCTTTTTAGTCTTTTAAAAAATAAGAGAAAATGATAAAAGGTTTGAAAAAAATTAAAAAAATCAGATTTAGTTATGTTATGTGATCTAGTAAGTAAGAAAAATAATAAAAATGAATTTTGATATTTTTTACAAAAAAACTTTATGTCTCGGTAAAACGGCCATAAGTTTTGCATACAAAGTCGGATTAAAAAGTTTTTTATATGAAAAAGTATCTACACGAAAAGTTACATCCGAATTCAACGACCTATGGTCGTTTCGACAAATTTTAGAATCTCAAAATTCAAAAGGGAAAATAGACTTTTTTGCACTTTTATATTTTCAATTTTTTTAAATTTTTTATTTTTAGATCAAAATTTATATTGGATTAAACTTTTGGATTAGTTATATACACACATATAGCACACATGCAGATATATACATACATATACACACACATATACGCATATGCAGATATATACACACATATACACACACATATACACACATGCAGATATATACACACATATACACACACGTATACACACACATATACACACATGCAGATATATACACACATATACACACATACACACACATATATGCACACATACACACACATATATGCACATATACGCATACATACACATATATATACATACATATACGCACACATACACACACATATATGCACATATACACATACATACACATATATATACATACATATACGCACACATACACACACATATATGCACATATACGCATATATACACATATATATACATACATATACGCACACATATATGCACATATACGCACATATAAACACATATATATGCACACATGCATACATATACACACACATACACACATATACATACATATACGCACATATACATACACATATACGCACATATACGCGGACATACATACACATATATGCACATATACGTGGACATACACACACATATACGCACATATACACACATATATGCACATATACGTACATATACACACATATATATGCACACATGCATACATATACACACACATACACACATATATACGCGGACATATATACACATATACACACACATATACACATATATACATAATATATATACACATATATACACATACACACATATATACGCATATACACGCACATACACACACAAGCACACATAGGCCTTAAGAGGATTGATATGATAGTAATATCAATAAGAACTTGGGTAGGTTAGGGATAGCTCATGCACATAGAATGGAGAAGTTAAGCGTGCTGAGCCCGGAGTAGTCTAAAGATGGGTGACCTAGCGGGAAGTCAAGAAATTCGGTGTGATTTGAATATTTTCCTCATGTGATAAAATCCTAAAAAAAATTGAAATAAAATAGTTTTTTCACATTATTTCGATTTTTATGATTTTCAAAAAATAATAATATTTTTTTCAATTTTCAATTTTTTTTGAATTTTCTGTGGCGCACCTAGTACTCATGCGCCACAGAATGCCTTATTTCTGTGGCGCATATGAACTGGTGCGCCACAGAATGTCTATTTCTGTGGCGCATGTACTGGTGCGTCACAGAATGCTTATTTTTGTGGCGAAGATTCTGTGGAGCACCACCCATGCGCCACAGAATACATATATTGGTGCGCCACAGATGAGGTTTTCCCTACTAGTGCTAGCTGTGCATACCAACTACGCATAGATATGGCTCTGATACCACTGATGGGTTCGTAGCATAGAAAACAAAAAATTTCCTACGCATGAACACAAAAACTAGCCAAGATACTCTACGAGGTGGTAGCAACGGAGACTAACCCTCGATAACCGTAAGCGGGGATTACGTTCCCGCACAAACGTTGCCGATGGAGAGTCAAGGAAGACGCACGTAGTCGACGTAGTTGTTCACTTGACGTAGTCGACGTAGTGGTTCACTTGACGATCACAAGATCGTGTACACGGCGCCACAAGTGGCAGCGCCCCCGTGCTCGGTCACACGTACATCTCGTCGTCGACTCCTCCACGCCCTCGGTCCAGCGGGGCAGCGGAAGAAGGGATCCGCCGGACACTCCACCACACACTTCTCCAAGTGTATGAACTACGAACTACAATTCCGGCAGAGCTTCGCTAAGCTGAGACGGATATTGAGCAGCAATTATGCGAGGGAGGGGAGGATCAAGAAGTGTGTCACATGGAGGAGAGGGAGGGGTTTATATAGGGGAGGAGGGGGCAGCCCCCAAGGGGGGTGCGCCGGCCCCAAGGAGGAGTTCCTCCTCCTCATCATGGTGGTAACCCCCTCTTCATTCCCTTCATGGTGGTAACCCCCTCATCAACATGAGGTAACCCCCATTTTAATTTTGCATGACATTCATGCTAATTAAAATTCACACTTATTGATTTAATAAAACATTTTTATTTCTTTAATACTTGTTAATTCATTCAATTAACAAACATTAACAAATACACCCTTGAGTTATTTCGATATCCCGAAACAGTTTCGGTGCTTTTCTGAAACAACCCTTATGTTGTCCTGTAATTCGATCGGAGTATCGTATCCACTCAAAAAGACGGCGAACCTTAAGTGTGTCACCCTACGGTTCGTGAATAACGTGGACATGATCGAGACTCCTCTCCGATCAATAATCAACAGCGGGATCTGGAAATCCATGATGACTCCCACTTACTCAACGATGAACTAGTGATCGTGTGAACCAATAACGAACATAGTTAATTCCTTTTGTCTCGCGATATTATTACTTGTCCGAGATCCGATCATTTGGTATCAACCATACCTAGTTCGATCTCGTTCCCGACAAGTCTCTTTACTCGTTCCGTGATAATGCATTCCTGTGACCTAGTCACATGCTTGCAAGCGATTCTAATGCAATATCACCGAGAAGGGCCCAGAGAATATCTTCCCGTCATCGGGTCGGACAAATTCCACTCTTGATCCATGAGCCTCAACTAATACTTTCAGAATACCCAAATCAACCTTTATAATCACCCTGTGACGATGTGACGTTTGATATCACCAAAGCACTCTTCCGGTATCAGTGATTAACATGATCTCATGGTCTGAGGATTAGAACTATTTCGTATGAGTTTGATATAGCAATGAACTTGATGACTTGATCGTATTGCTATTCGTACTATGGGTGTGAGTGTTCATCACATCATTCTTCTAATGATATGACCCCGTTATTAACAACATCCAATGTTCATGATCAGGAAACCTTGATCATCGGTTAATCAACGAGCTAGTATAAAAGAGAGGCTTTACTAGGAACCTTTTGAGTTTATTAATCACACAAGTATTAATGTTTTTGATTAATACAATTCTAGCATGAGAAATAAACATTTATCATAAACATGGAATATGATAATAACCACTTTATTATTGCCTCTCGGGCATATTCCCTTCAAAGTCAAGAAGTATGAGAAGTATGATGTCAATGGGTATCGCTTTCATACAGAGTTTCACCAGAAGAGTCGACCTAATGCAAAAACTGTTAATACCGGGGTCTTCACCAAAGGGCCTGATGGATTCGATTATTACGGAAGGTTAGAGAACGTATACGAGCTGACGTTCGATCAAACGACAAAAGAGCTCAACCTGGTTGTGTTCAAATGCCACTGGTTCGACCCACACAGTGGACAAAGAATTACCCCTTCCATTGGGTTAGTTGAGGTTAGGCCTTCAACCACCTATAGCAGAGCGGATGTGTTTGTTGTGGCTCACCAAGCCAAGCAAGTTTACTATTTGCCCTACCCATGCTAGAAAGTGGAACTCAACGGCTGGGAAGTCGTGTTCCAGGTATCTCCACATGGTAAGCTACCCATGCCTGCTACTCGTGTGATGATGTGGGAGCAGTGAGTCCTTGTGCGTGGTGATGACCAGCCCGTTGGGAACCCCAAGAGGAAGGTATGATGAGTGTAGCGGCTAGTCTTCCCTCAGTTAAGAAACCAAGGTATGTCGATCAGGAGAAGGGAGACGGTGACGACTGAAGGTGATGCAGACTGGCTTAGTGACACTCCAACAAGGGCGCCGTTTAACGATACTTGTTGACTCGTCTTCGGCCAGCAACAACGCGGAACCTGCACACACACAGACAAATACTTTGTTCCCAACTTGCGATGAGGTTGTCAATCTCACCGGTTTGCTTGAAACAAAGGTTATGAGTGTATCGAGTGGAAAACAGTAGTAAAATGCTAGTAAAGTAAACAGTGCGGGAAAAGTAAATAGGTGATTGCAATATGATTAAAATAGGACCGGGGTCCACAGTTCACTAGTGGTGTCTCTCCATAGATAAAATAACATGCTGGGTAAACAAATTACAGTTGGGCAATTGATAGAATAAAGATAACGTGATATGTCAAGAAGATCACTATGAGATTCACTCTGGGCATTACAACAAAATACATAGACCGCCATCCAACTGCATCTATGACTAATAATCCACCCCCAGGGATATCATCCGAACACCCCGAAAGTATTAAGTTGCGAACAACAGATAATTGCATTAAGCAAAGTGTGTAATGTAAACAAAGCATATGCCCTTGAGCATATGAATGTTGTTTTCTCCCTAGTAGCAACAGCACATCTACCACCTTAGAGGTTTCTGTCACTCCCCCAGGTGAAATAGAGGCATGAACCCACTATCGAGCATAAATACCCCCTCTTGGAGTCACTAGCAACTACTCGGCCAAGATAGCTACTAACAACGGAGAGCATGCAAGATCATAAACAACATAGAGATAACAAAAGATATAATTCAGTACAGCAACTTAATCATAAACACCAATATTCATCGGATCCCAACAAACCAACATCATAGTATTACATAACGGTGATCTCAATCATGTAGGGCAGCTCATGAGATCTAAACATGAAGCACATGGTGGAGAAGACAACCATCTAGCTACTGCTATGGACCCATAGTCCAAGGTAGACTACTCACTCATCGCTCCGGAGGCAAGCATGGCGATGAAGAAGACCTCCGGTGGCGATTCCCCTCTCCGGCAGGGTGCCGGGAAGAGCTTCTGGACCCTCCCGATCTTCGGGTCGACGGCGGCGGCGGATCGCGATGTATTCTGGAAAACTGATCGGGCGCTTAGGTTTTTCTCGTCAGAGGGTACTTATAGGCGAAAGGGGACTGTCAGAGGGGGTCCCACGCCCCCTCACACGGGGCCGGCGCGGCCAGGGGCCTGGCCGCGCCACCCCTGTGTGTGGGGCCCACGTGGCCCCTCTCCTTCTCTCCTTCGGATGTTTGGGAGCTCCCCGGTGAAATATGACTTCAGGAACTTGTTTCGTCCAATTCCGAGAATATTTCCTGTGTATCACTTCTGAAACACAAAAACAGCAGAAAACAGGAAACTGGCACTGTGGCACTTTGTTAATAGGTTAGTTCCGGAAAATGTATAAAAATGCCACTAAGTGTAACGAAACAATAGGCAAATGGTGTAAAACAAAGCATGGAGCATCAAAAATTATAGATACGTTTGAGACGTATCAAGCATCCCCAAGCTTAACTCCTGCTCGTCCTCGAGTAGGTAAGTGATAACAAAAGAATAATTTTTGAGGTGACATGCACCTACACAATCTTGATCATATATGTAAGCATTGATGAGCTGGGATCAATAGAACTTAAAACATGGGCATGAAAGATATAATCATGACAATAAGAACTTAGCAACCATGTTGTAAACATGCAAATGAACACAAACAAAAGATCATGATAATGAAACAATGAAAGTCAAACGTGTGTTCTAATCATAAGGAAAAACATACAAATGGTTTTCAGCTTGTCCTTCAAAGAGAGCAAAACATAAATGCATAGGACACCTCAAAGTTTAAGAGGGCGACTAGATACAAATAATTTAAGAACAAGTGAAACCAATCAATATGAGTCAATCAATGAACCTTGGGACAATGCATATCACACTAAGAATGACAACTATGCTCTCTTAATGGTGCATAAAGAAAGAAGGTGGTGACTCAACATAAAAGTAAAAGAAAGGCCCTTCGCAGAGGGAAGCAGTGATTGCAAGTTTTATAACCTTCAAAAATTATGGTACTTACCGGCTTTGAGCTCTCATTGCCCCCATCATAAGCATCTTGAATGGTTAAAGTTAATGCAAGAACAGTTATGATGCATATGCTTGACAAATCATAAGTTGAAAACCTCGTGTCCCGTGAATACGAGTACCCAAACTATGCTAGTTTACTTAGAGTCCCAAGCAAGGCTCTTGTCATTGTAAGTATATGCATATCATTGAGAACCGCCAATGGGGTACCTCCGTGCCCGATGACATGGAACAAGCCCACACCAAAATGACAGGACAAGCAGACAATGAACACCTCGACATCTCTTTTATTTGCTATATTGTTTAGCTTTTTATTGTGAGATGCGTCGTCGAATGTTCACCATGGGTATGCTGCAAATTTCCACCATGAATTATGCATGGCTTAGATTGGCGGCCCGGCGTTTCCCTAACACATATAAAAACTCCATGATCCTCACAAGATTCCCAATTCATTTCACACAGCGGGCATCCATAAACAAAAGATCACAATATCAACTCAAATAAGAAGTGCAATGTTGAAAGCTTGCCCCATGACGGCATGGTTGGGCTAGAATCCAACTTACAACTTGCAAGCATAACAACTCAACATAAAAGACCACAATGTCAAATTTTTAGAACAAGAAAAAGTAAAGTGTGCCTTCCGGTTCGTGAGAGCTTTACTGACCGAATTTCGCATAACACTGGTAAGAGTTTAATTTGAAGAGAATATAAAAGCAAGTCAAATTTACTTGGAATAGCAAATTGCTAGTAGGTATGTATGGTGGACACAATGGAAAACTTTGGCTTTTAGGAGTTGGATGCACGAGTAGAGCTCATACTCAGTACAAGGCGAGGGCTAGCAAAAGATTGGGAGCGACCGACTAAGAGAGCAATAATGGCCATAATCATGCAAAGCGACAAAGCGACATTAAAAGAAGCATACGATGGCATCAAAAGTCAAAAACTAAATGATCATGAAGGCTAATGGCGACTTTGGAAGAGTCTAACATGTGTGAGCATGCGCCAAGTCAACCCAAATAAAGCATCAAGGAGAAAACCAAAATAATGCTTCCATACAATAAAAACAACGCATGATTTTTTCAAAGGCTCATTAAGCAATCTCAGTTATTTGAGACAAGTCATGCTACAGCAAAACCACTAATCATACTATCAAAAAGACATCAAGCATGACATGAAAAAGCCTAAGCCGCAGTCTACACAAGCTCCTTCTTGTACCACTATTTTGCACAAAGCTTTTTCTCTTTTCCAACACCATTTGAAACCTTTATAAACACCTCTTTTGATGAAAACCAATAAAGTTCAGAGGCAAAAATGCACCTTGATGAAAAGATATGACAAGATCTGAACGCATATCAAGGCGAAAACGAAAACCAAAAGCAGTAGCAGAAAAACTAGAATGCTCGATTAATAAGAGTGAAAACTAGAGCATTCTTTGCAAATGAAAACGAGTACATCTCCTCCAAAGGAAATTTGTTGGGGTCCAACCATTTATTGCAGCAAACAAACAAACTAAGCAAACTAAGAAAACTAAAACAACTGACGCTCCAAGAAAAACACATAGTGCATGAAGCAATAAAAATATAGTGTCTTGAAAGGTGACCTGATTTTTGCCGATGAAGAAGGGGTGCCTCGGGGGCATCCCCAAGCTTTGACGCTTGTACTTCTTGGATATTTCTTGGGGTTATGCATGGGCATCCCCAAGCTTGAGCTTTTGTCCGTTCTTCAACTCATCTCATCATTCTCCAATCCCTACACTTGAAAACTTCCTTCATACAAAACTAAACACAATTCTATTAGCAACATTAGTGTAAGCATAAAATATATTCAACCTCTTTTAGCTTCAGGTTTCAACCCAAAACCACCACATATAGAGTATATACTACTGTAGCAACTTCCACAAGAGTTCCATGATCAAAAAGAACTCAAAAGAAAGCGATAAAGTGGCAAAAACAAATATTGGCAGAAATCTGTCAAAACTGGACAGCTGATAATGGACGAATTTTTGAGGGATTTTCCGTTGCTCAAATCAAAAAGTGTTCAACTAAGAAAAGTTTGGATATAACCTGGGGCATAAGCACAAGAAATCGCAGGTCCAAAAGATAAACAGAGAATTTTCACGAATTTTTACGGTGCAGCACCGAAAACAGTTTCAGGACAGCAATAACCCCAAATCTTTACCTCACTCAAATTAGAGGCTTCTCTTGGCACAAAAACGAAATAAACAAGATAAAGAGCGGTCATTACAGTAGTAATGACTTCTAAGACTCAAATAAAAGAAAAAGTACTGAAAAGTAAACAATGGGTTATCTCCCAAGAGTGCTTTTCTTTAACGCCTTTGAGCTAGGCGCAGAAAATTGCGAATCAAGTAATATCAAGTGATGAAGCATTAAGATCAACAGAAGAGGTCTTGTCAATAAGGCATTGTATTTCATCCACATAAGTTTTTGAAGACCCTTGGTGATCATGCTTTGGTACACTATTCTCATCAAAAAGATTTTCAGGACAAATCCAAGCAAAATTGTTTTCAAAAGCATCATTCAATCCCATAAGCTTGCAAGGTATAGGTATCTCGGCCTCCCCATCATGTGTATCAATAACCGTTATAGGTGAACCGAGTTTATTAAAACGTTTAAGAACTTTCCTAGCTTCAATAACAACATCCTTAAATTCTAAACGCAAAGTTTCCAAGATAAAAGCTTTCTTTTCGGGGTCCTCAATTTCATGAAGCTTAAGGAACATATATTGCATAAAAGGATTAAGACTAGCAAACCTAGTTTCCAACATGTCAATTAATATAACAGAAGCAACTTCAATACTAGGAGCTAACTCAATCAAAGACTTTTCCTCAACTTCATCATGCATACTAATGTGATTAAAGAACTCCTCAATGTTACTTTTGCCAATAATTGAACCACTCCCTATAGAGAGGTCCTCCAGAACGAACTTAGGAAACGACATGATAAACTAAAGTAAAGAAATAACAACTACCAAGGATTCTAATTTTTTTGGGTTTTTGATATAAAACAATGCAGGTAAAATAAAATAAAGTAAAGCAAAGCAAATAACAAAGTAAAGTATGTGTGTGCGAAGAACTCCCCTCGCAGAAGTCTTCTCTTCCTTCCCCGGCAACGGCGCCAGAAAATTAGCTGCTACTCGTGTGATGATGTGGGAGCAGTGAGTCCTTGTGCGTGGTGATGACCAGCCCGTTGGGAACCCCAAGAGGAAGGTATGATGAGTGTAGCGGCTAGTCTTCCCTCAGTTAAGAAACCAAGGTATGTCGATCAGGAGAAGGGAGACGGTGACGACTGAAGGTGATGCAGACTGGCTTAGTGACACTCCAACAAGGGCGCCGTTTAACGATACTTGTTGACTCGTCTTCGGCCAGCAGCAACGCGGAACCTGCACACACACAGACAAATACTTTGTTCCCAACTTGCGATGAGGTTGTCAATCTCACCGGTTTGCTTGAAACAAAGGTTATGAGTGTATCGAGTGGAAAATAGTAGTAAAATGCTAGTAAAGTAAACAGTGCGGGAAAAGTAAATAGGTGATTGCAATATGATTAAAATAGGACCGGGGTCCACAGTTCACTAGTGGTGTCTCTCCATAGATAAAATAACATGCTGGGTAAACAAATTACAGTTGGGCAATTGATAGAATAAAGATAACGTGATATGTCAAGAAGATCACTATGAGATTCACTCTGGGCATTACAACAAAATACATAGACCGCCATCCAACTGCATCTATGACTAATAATCCACCCCCAGGGATATCATCCGAACACCCCGAAAGTATTAAGTTGCGAACAACAGATAATTGCATTAAGCAAAGTGTGTAATGTAAACAAAGCATATGCCCTTGAGCATATGAATGTTGTTTTCTCCCTAGTAGCAACAGCACATCTACCACCTTAGAGGTTTCTGTCACTCCCCCAGGTGAAATAGAGGCATGAACCCACTATCGAGCATAAATACCCCCTCTTGGAGTCACTAGCAACTACTCGGCCAAGATAGCTACTAACAACGGAGAGCATGCAAGATCATAAACAACATAGAGATAACAAAAGATATAATTCAGTACAGCAACTTAATCATAAACACCAATATTCATCGGATCCCAACAAACCAACATCATAGTATTACATAACGGTGATCTCAATCATGTAGGGCAGCTCATGAGATCTAAACATGAAGCACATGGTGGAGAAGACAACCATCTAGCTACTGCTATGGACCCATAGTCCAAGGTAGACTACTCACTCATCGCTCCGGAGGCAAGCATGGCGATGAAGAAGACCTCCGGTGGCGATTCCCCTCTCCGGCAGGGTGCCGGGAAGAGCTTCTGGACCCTCCCGATCTTCGGGTCGACGGCGGCGGCGGATCGCGATGTATTCTGGAAAACTGATCGGGCGCTTAGGTTTTTCTTGTCAGGGGGTACTTATAGGCGAAAGGGGACTGTCAGAGGGGGTCCCACGCCCCCTCACACAGGGCCGGCGCGGCCAGGGGCCTGGCCGCGCCACCCCTGTGTGTGGGGCCCACGTGGCCCCTCTCCTTCTCTCCTTCGGATGTTTGGGAGCTCCCCGGTGAAATATGACTTCAGGAACTTGTTTCGTCCAATTCCGAGAATATTTCCTGTGTATCACTTCTGAAACACAAAAACAGCAGAAAACAGGAAACTGGCACTGTGGCACTTCGTTAATAGGTTAGTTCCGGAAAATGTATAAAAATGCCACTAAGTGTAACGAAACAATAGGCAAATGGTGTAAAACAAAGCATGGAGCATCAAAAATTATAGATACGTTTGAGACGTATCAATGCCCTCCGTCGAAGATTACAACAACATTGACCCTGTAACATATGAGGGAATTTTCTATCAAGAGCAAGAGACCTTCGAGGACTTTGACTTACAAATGGGTGGTCTTGAGGACCTTGAGAATGATGCACAACCTCGTGGCAAGACAGTGGTAGATATAAAGGACATTGACATGCTCTCCAAGTTACATGCGAACAATGGCATCGTTCATGAGCCTCCACCATGCGATGAGCTTCCAAGATACTCACGTGATAGTGATAGTGATAGTGATAGTGATAGTGATAGTGATAGTGATAATGATAATGAAAACCCTGATTATGAGAGCGATGATTCGAGGTGAGGGTCTTTTTATGTCTTAGTGTCATTTTATCTTGCATGCTTAGTATTTATCTTCATATGTTGCCATGCTTAATATTTATCTTCATATCTTGCCATGCTTAGTATTTATCTTCATATCTTGCCATGCTTAGTATTTATCTTCATATCCTGCCATGCTTAGTATTTATCTTCATATCTTGCCATACTTAGTATTTATCTTCATATCTTGCCATGCTTTGTACTTATCTTAATTGTTTATTTGTTTTTCAATGCAGGTGATTGATCAATATGAGCAAGCAATCGCCGTCCTCCCTGCTTAATACGATGCAGCAACAGAAGATAACTAGAAGTAGAAGAGAACCTCGTCTGCCGCCGCGTCTTAGAGATGGAGGAGACGCGGGACGAGGGCGAGGACGAGGCCGAGGACGAGGACGAGGAGACGGAGGAGACGGAGGAGGAGGAGGAGACACGGGAGGAGGAGATGGAGGGGGGGGGGATGAGGACGAGGTGGTGGAGTGGGAGGACGAGGACGAGGACGAGTTGGTGGAGAGTCACCTCTGTCTGACCTACCCTCCGCTTCTGGCGATGTGGCTTCCCACTCGCGGTCTATGGAAGTGGAGGAGACGGAGGATACACAGGAGGGGATGGAGGGGGGGCGGCGGGGGTTCCGCAGCCCAAGAAGCACAAGGTTCGTGGGGAAGCGACGGTTCCACATCCGAGCAAGGAACCTACCACCGAGGAGGGCAAGCTCCTCATTGAGCCTAACGGCGTTGAGTAAGTGTCTATAGTAATTTTGAACATGTAATTTCATTCTTGGCATGTACTAATGTTTGATTATTATGCAGCAATTGGATCGTTCCGCAGGGGGGCCGACTTCCTAATGGTTTGCTTGGAGCTGCCATTAGGATGTATTGGCCGGGCTTGTACACAGTGGTCCCCGGAGGCGTGCCTAAGCTTGCCCTCCATTGGGCGGACTATGAGGCCGCAGATTGTGTTGGCTTTGGGAAAGCTTCTGATGCTGTGATCACCAAGTTTTGGGTAAGTGCATATACTTTATGAATTCCATTCATAGTTCATGACCTCACCATGCTAGCCCATGACCCTCACAAATTTTTATGCATGATGTGCAGTAGTGGCACAGGGTGCTTCCAGAGCATCAGGAGTTGGCGAACGCGACTTTGCGGAGGGCGTGTCAGAAGCTCACACGCCAGCAGTTCTACAATCAGAAGCACACATCCATGAACCACTTCTTGGCTGAGAAGCTCGGCAGGACGATGACGAAGCATGAGCTTATCAATGATCCGCCTCCGATGACGCTAGATGATTATTGAAAGGACACGGATGTCGCCTAGAGGGGGGTGAATAGGCGATTTAAAACTTTTACGAGCGGCTTGACAAATGCGGAATAAAACAAACGTTTAATTTGCCAAGCATACAAAACCTAAATAAACTAGGTTCACCTATGTGCACCAACAACTTATGCTAAACAAGATAAGCAACTATGTGATAGCAAGATATATATAACTTCAAGCACGAAGGCTATCACAAAGTAAATTGCATAAGTAAAGGAGCTCGGGTATAGAAATAACCGAGGCACGCGAAGACAACGATGTATCCCGAAGTTCACACCCTTGCGGGTGCTAATCTCCGTTGGAGCGGTGTGGAGGTACAAGGCTCCCCAAATGCCACGGAGGCTCACCGTAATCTCCTCGAGCCCTCCCACCAAGATGGAAGACCCGATCCACTATGGGACCCTTGAGGGCGGTCACCGATCCCGCACAAAGCTTGGGGCTACTCCACAACTTAATTGGAGGCTCCCAAATCCACAAAGCCACTAAGATTGGGGCACACTCCACAACTCAATTGGAGGCTCCCAATAATCGCCATGGCGGCACCACAAATCTTGGGAAGATCTCCACAACTTAATTGGAGGTCCCCAAGAAATCCACTGAGCCGTCTAGGGTTCCAAGAACCCAAGAGGAAATAAGCTTCTTGCTTTCACCACCGAATCTCTGAGGAGAACTCAAACCGATGCACCAAATGCAATGGCAAGAACACACAAAGTGCTCAAATCCTTCTCTCCCAAATCCTACCAAAGCAACAAATGCTATGGAGGATATGAGAGGAAGAACAAGGAGGAAATCCACAAAGAACTCCAAGATCTAGATCCAATAGGTTCCCCTCACTTAGAGGAGAAAGTGATTGGTGGAAATGTAGATCTAGATCTCCTCTCTCTTTTCCCTTAAAAAGATGCAAGAAACATGGAGGGAATGGAGGAGGGAGGGCAAGCTTCGAAGGTCAACAATGGAGGAGAGAGAAGCCCAAAAAAGTTAATGGATCAAGGAGGAAGAAGGGGTATTTATAGGTGGGGAAAATCTGGCCGTTGGAAGCAGCCCGCCGGCCAGTTCGGCCGTAAGTCCGGCGGCGCCGGCCTCTGGGCCAGATGATCCGGCGGCCCGCCGGACGGATCCGGCGCCCCGCCGAAAGGCGGTTCAGAATAGCAGTCCGGCTGCCCCGCCGGACTGGCCCAGTCTGCCGCCGGAAGGTTCGGCCTGGAGCCCGGCCTGGCCGGACCAGGGGCCGAACTGGACAGCCCAAAAACCAAATAACTTTTGCAAGGGAACTCCGAATGAGATGAAACCAATTTTGTTGGAAAGCTAACAACAAGGAGAACCCCACAAAAAGTACCAGCAAGGGAGAATTTACTATGAAATTAGAGGACATAAGTGTCTCTATATGAGGAATCGGTAAATTCTCCAAACACCAAAAATGCAATAAGAGATCCATACGAAATCCGTTTTTGATGAGCTAGAGCTTGCCATGGAAAGGTTTGAGCTCTCTCCGAACGATACGAATAAGCTACTCACTTGAGAGCCCCTCTTGATAGTACGGCTATCGATCCTAAACCCGGTCTCCCACACTATGAGACCGGTAAGAAAGAAACCCTATCAAGAACATACCTTTGCCTTGAGCATTCCACTTGAACTAGATGGTGACGATCTTGATCTTCTCAAGTTGGACTACCTTTCTTGATTGCGCTTGCTTGGTGAAGTCTTGCGGATTGCTCCCCCATACTTCACTATGGGAGAGACACTAGAGAAATATCTTCACATGTCCATTCCCACCAAATGGACACCGAGCTTCAAGCAAATGATATCTTCTAGAAGCCTATCTTGATCTTGCGCTTCGACTTGATCAACATTGCACTTTATCTTCTTCTTTCATGATGATGATGTCTTGAGAATGCACATGAGAGTTCACTCCATCTTATTCCTCAAGACACACTCTATAGGCTCAACTCCCTTATGACCAATCTTCGGATC
This sequence comes from Dactylis glomerata, assembly GCA_007115705.1. NCBI lineage: Eukaryota > Viridiplantae > Streptophyta > Magnoliopsida > Poales > Poaceae > Dactylis > Dactylis glomerata. Next base: position 739,035 of record QXEO01000848.1, read on the forward strand.
ACTCCTTGAATAACACCTTGGTCATCACATAATCTTCTTTATATTCAACTTCTTACAACCTTGAACCCAACATATGGATCAAGCATTGTCTACGGACAAGTCCTACAAATATGACTCAATGCAAACATTAGTCCATAGGGATTGTCATTAATTACCAAAACCACACATGGGGGCACATGCCCTTTCAATTATGTATCGGTAAGTAAATTGGCAATGTGCTTCCAAGTTGCAATTGCATTATCTGCTCCTCAACTGACTCCGTATGTTCATTTTTCAGGTTCGCCCCTTGTGGACCGATGAGAAAGTGGAGGCATGGAAGGAGCTTGCCCTGAGGTGGATGGGGAAGAACGAGGCCTTCAACGATGTGAGCTCGCGGAACAAGGCAAACCGCGGCACCGAGGGAACACATAATGTGGGCAACAGGAACCATGATCGCTTCAAGGAAAAGATGGTATTTCTTTACCCTCAAACAACTTGTATTTATTTCCTCTCATTTACCTACTTGATAACCGTTACATCTCTTTCGCGATGCAGTTTCGTGAGACCGGCGTGATGCCCACCGACATGCAAGTGTGGCTGGCGATGAGGCTTGCGCCTCCCGACCTCCGTGAGCCTCAGCCTGCGCTCCCTCTGTTCTACGGCAACACCGCGGAGGACTTCTCTTCGTACTCGAGTACTTTGCAGGGTTTCCATCCAGAGGTGGATGACCCCGCGGCGGTCGAGGTTGACGAGACTTCGGTGATCGTCTCGGGGCGTGGCCGGCAGCATGGCCGTTACCGCGTTCTTAATGCGGTGATCCAGCCTACCACAACCCTCACGCGTGTGAAAGCTACCCTCACCGCCGACTGCCCTCTGTCCCACCACCGCCACCTCGCAGGACTACTACACGGGTCGATGTAAGTTCTCATTTTCATCATCTTTCCGACATTCATCCCTAAAATGGCTAAGTTGACGAGAATTCATGAATTTTGACATTGTAGCATGAGTTCGAGGTGGCATACGATGCCTACTATGCGGCATATCGGGCCGAACTAGATGCGTGGGAGCAGAAGAGACGTGTCTTCCATACGTACCTCCTAGAGTCCACCGACGTAAGTTTCAAACCTTTGCAAAAGATGAGCCGTCTTGTTTTTATCCTAGCTACTTTGAACATTTATCTTTGCATTATCTGACATCCAAACTATCTTACAGGCGGTGAAGATGTTCCTTAGAACTGGAGAGCGGAGCGTGGCGCTAGACTCAGAGCGGCCACCTAAGCCGGGGCCTAACCTAGTGTGCCTACACAAGGAAGCCTTCGCTGCCCAGTACTACGCACAGACCCCGGTAAGTTCTTCTCCAACATGCATACTTGCTCCTTCTCTATGCCAACGTGTCGCAAGTTGCTAACTCTTGTTCAAAACATGTAGAGAACGGGCCGTTCTCGGAAAGCCGAGTTTGGTGGTGACGGGGCAACGCCGAGTACGTCACGAGAGATCACGCCGATTCATCCAAGTGCTCGTCGTACTCCTTCGGCTTCTCCTGGGTCTTCCGTTGGAGATACGGCGACCGCGGCCGACGAGCGCTTTCCAAATTTCACTAGGTCAGAAATGGGGTCATCGCCGAGTAGATAGTGTGAGCGTGTGTGGGCGGTACTATGTATGCACGATGTTGGATATGTGATACTATGTATGCATGATACTATGTGTGTGATATGTGATACTATGCATATGAATGTGTGATAACATGATGCATTTATACATTTGTTTTATTATATTGCCTGCCTGCTAAATATCCTGCTGAAAACCTAAATTTCAAAAAAAATAATGCCAGGAGCTATGCCGACGGCATTGCCGTCGGGTTAGCCCTGCCAACATGACTAAATGGCAGGGGCTAACCCTACGGCAATGCCGTCGGCATAGCCCCTGGCAGGGAAAATGGGCTAAATCTGCGCCGTGGTGGGCCGGCCGGCCTGCTAGGCTGAGCCGACGGCACTGCCGTCGGCATAGGGGCTGGACGGCGTTAGCCGGCGGTGGGACCAACCGATGGCTGAGCCGACGGCAAAAGTGGCCGGACAGCATCCGGCCGACCGTCGGCGCGAGTCTGACCCGACGGCTCAGAGCTGACCCGACGGTCTCTTTACCTGGCCCGACGATGGATTACACCGACGGCGCTACGCCCGACGGCCTTCTGCAGCTGGCCGTCGGCATAGCGGCTCTGTGCTGTAGTGCATCGTGCAAAGGGCAGGTTTACAGAAGAAGAATATGTGGTGGTGCCGTCTCATTAGTTGCACAAAGAACATCATCCATATCTTTCCCCACAACCGTGCAGACTCTGCCAGCCAACCGTCCAACGAACACATGCATCCGGCATGTTTCTTGCATGTATGCACGTATGTTGCTGCTTTTGGTCAATGCCAATTTTAGCATAGTCTTAATCACGTGTGGTACAGCCGTCCCTCGAGTCCCAAACCCCGTGGAAGGTCAGAATTGTAGGCGACGAGAAGAGCTTATTAGTCTTAAGAGATTTTCGTTTTTGAAACGGGTGGTAAAAGACTTGCCACCATTTATTAAATAAGAAGAAGAGTTCAACAAACACGAAGCTCTAAAACATTAAAAAAAAGTTCTACAGAATTGCTCTCGCAATATTACAAGACTCAAATCCTTAGCACCCACGGTAATCTAAAGTCTCACTTTACTCTTTATGATCTTAAGAAGCACCGTTGAGGAAGCGGCTTTGTTGTTAAAAACTCTCGCGTTGCGCTCATTTCAAATAGTCCAACTCACAAGCATCGCATTGCGGCATTCCAAATAGAGAGTTAACATTTCACCACATAGCCGGATAGGGGAATCTCACACACGCAACTGGTTTTCTTATGCATGCAGTCCGATGCAGATCATGGACGGAGATCTGAGAATAGTAGAATGCATTAGAAGCAAGTCCCCTATGCACCGCCGGAAACATTCGAATTTGTCACGAGTTTAACCAACCAGTGAGAATTTGAGAATTATATATCTCGTGCTGAATTCATTTCTAAACTGGTTGTTGTTGTTGGGCAGAAAGTCTGTGACGACTGATGTGCAGTGGTTCGTTCACCCATCACATGACCAGCTGCACTGCACACCAAGGTTGTACGCCTACACAAACGCAAGTAGGAGTACGCGCGGTGGGCCACGGGAGGAGCAGGCAGATCGAGGATCTGGAAGTGTGTGGAAAGGCCGCGAGATCATCATCTCATAAATGCCATTAGGTACTCCTGAGAACGACGCCGCCGTCGTCTTCAATGGCATCTGGTCATCGCCCCATTAATGAGCGCCCTCCCTCCCTTCGTCAGCACGGACGGACGTGTGCGACGCAGCTAGCACGACGGACGGAACGCATGCAGACCGATCAGCTCGATAATTGCTCGTCCCGTCGTCTCCGGCGACGAACAGGCGACGACGAGCTTGATCTGCTCATCGATCGTCGATGCGGTTGCCGGTTAGGAGGGTGGAGGAGCCGCTCCGGCGATCGAACCGACGGGCCGCGGGCGAGTAATTGCGGGAGCGAGACGTCTACTGCGCGCGGCTGATCACATCACCCTACACAGGCTACACTAGCCTCCTACGCGCGCTACGCCACAGGATAGCACGGTGAACGGTGGAGACGGAGAGAGAGGTAAGCTTAAGTTCAGGCCCCGGCGACCACGACGGCGAGACGGGGGTAAATGCGGTGTGCGCCCTCCACGGCGCCGAAAGGCGCCCGCCGCTAAGCAGTAGTCCCGCCTAATTTCACGTGGCTTCATCAGCTAAAAAGGCCTGGCGCACATTGCTAACCCTGATCGATGCGTCGTATTGCTCCCTGTGCAGTTCGATCGAAGGGTCGGCTCGTCGGTACTGACATACGCAGGCAAGCAAACTCGATCTGTCGATGATCCAAGACAGTCTCTCAGCAGCTAGCTATGTAGGGTGAGAGGGGATGACACGCGCGGCAACCATGACGTCATGTAGGTGCGCGCAATAAATGGCGAAGCGACCCCAGCCCCGGTGGATTCAAATTCAAGTTTTCAACAGCGCACATCGCCCTATAAATATTCCCGTCTGACCTGAACAGGAGCAGGAAGCTTCTCATCACACGTTTTGCTCAAAGACCCACTCACCATCTCATCTCATCGTCATAACCAGCTGCTGCTAGCTTCACTGTTCTAGCGGATCAAGGTGGATCCATCTAACGAATACTATTCGTCTTTCGGTTCAGAGCGAACTGCCGGATTCCATCGGCTACTCTGTCTCTGATTGCATACGTACACGCACGTGCATCCACACACGGCAATGATCAGTTCAGTTCAGAAGGTCTTTCTTTGGCATTACGAAGAAGGCATGAGTGCACATGGGCACTGGTGCTCCCCTTCACTTTTAGAATTTTGAAAAATTTAAAATCTCACACTTCTATATTTTCAAAAATTATGGCTTTAAAATATATAGGTAGATATTTACAGGAGGAGTACATGAAAAAAGTCCTCTTAAAAAATACGTTGTAGTTTGGGAAATATAAAAAAGACAAATTTCTGATAGTAAATAGTAGTAAAGTAGTACTAAAATAATATATCTTTTTGTCAAAAATTTGCCTTTGTGTATTTCCTAAAATATTAAGTATTTTTAATAGGACTTTTTTTGTGTATGCTCCTCCTGTATATATTTTCTATATATTTAAAGCCACAATTTTTTAAAACATAGATTGGTTAGGTTTTGAAATTTTTAAAAATCTGAAAGTGGAAGGATCACTGGTGCCCATGTGCCAATAACACTTTCTGAGAAGGCATGTACTCCCTCCATCCTTAAATACGTGTACTTTTAGTTTTTGTTTAAAGCTATTTTTTCTTAAATTTGACTAACTTTATTAGAAAACAAAGCCATATTTATTGCACCAAATAAGTATAACTTGATACTATCTCTATTCCAAAATTTAAGGTTTTTTTTTTTGAAAAGTCAAACTAAGTAAAGTTTGATCAAATTTTTAAAAGAAACTATAAGTAAATATGATATTTTGTAGATACCACAGGAAAATATATTTCACTATCTATCTAATGATACTAATTTTATATTTTATATGATAATGATTTTTGATAAAAACTTAGTCAAACTTGACATAGCTTGACTTTCTAAAATAAATATAAGCCTTAAGCCTTGGGATGGAGGTAGTATGTTGTAAAATGTAATTTCATAATATACCGATATGATTTCACATATGTTGCTATTATTTTCGTTTGGTCAAACCTTTAAAAGTATGACTTAAAACAAAGGCTAGAAGTATACTTGTGGTCCTTAATCAAATTTTTAGTCACTTGTGGTCTTTAAAAAAACATTAAACCAGTTGTGGCCATTCTTAGTCATGACATGTTAAATGACTAGTTTGAAGTACGCGACACGCAACCTTGTTTGGCGAAGTTTTTCAAGATTTATCTTAAAAATTACTCCCTCTGATCGGAAATAAGTATCGGTAATTTTGTACTAAGTCACCGACACTTATTTCCGATCAGAGGGAGTACTAAGTCATTTGAGTCCAGTGAAACCAAATGGCATGATCTAGTACCTTTTTTTAAACAGAAGGGTCCAAGATCTTTAAAACTAGTCAAGCTAAATGACATGAACTAGGTATATTTGGCCAGAAATGGCTAAGTCATTTGAGTTGAGCCATCCAAAATGGCGCGTGGCGTGGCCCAAATATGAAAACCCACCAGTGTGACCAAATCGGGTCAGAAAGTTTTCTCAAAGACCAAAAATATTTAAAAGTTTGCTTTTTTTTGAAAGGAAATGCGGTCGGGGAAGCCCCTACAGCGATTTTGATTTTTTTTAAAAAAAATAAGAATCCAAATTCGCGTCCATGGAGACTTGAACCTGGATGGCTGGGTTGTAAATCCACTTCCCTAACCAAGTGTGCTAGGCTCACTTCTTAAATTTAGAAGTTTGCTTAAAGGCCATTTTGATCAAAGGGCTACTCTAAAAAAGGTCAAGGAGCTCGCATGCACATGTAACACATGCGCACATAAGCCCAAATTTTAGAGTCCAAATTATATGATGTCAATCGAAGAATTTTTTTGTTGAATCTTTGGTGATTTTTAGTGTAAATGAATCTACATCACAAGATTTTCTATGTACTAATCACTTTGTCATTGCATTATATTTTCAAAACGTCGCGAAACTATTTCTGCAACGTTTTTAACATCTTCCTGAGAAAATTATGAAAATTTGTGCGTATCTACTGATCTGATGCATTATTATTTTAAGATGTTGTGAAACTTATTTTCGTTTTTCAACAACTTGTGAAAAGTGTTGCGATAATTTCCACCACGGCGAGCACGGACCTAATTCAAAGAAAACCATGGACGTGGCAAGGCTGATTAATAGCTCCGGCGCCAGATGTACCAAGTGATGTTCATCCGCCACCATCATCATCATCGTCGAGCATGCGTCCCGGAGACACAACCTCGCCTGATTAGCGCCCACGGGCTCTCGAGTCCAAGCCCGAATTAAACCGCTCTCAGTCTCACCCGAAAAGGTTGGGTGCACGCAGCTGTCGCCATACTTAATACGCAGGCGTGCCATTGCCATGCAATTAATTCACCGATCGATTAGCCTGCGTGGTTAATTAATCACCCATCGCAATCGGTCCAGTGGGTGAATTATGCGCGTAAAAGTCTTTAATTGCGTCGTTGATTAATTTGACCGGGCGCAAAGTACTCCACTAATTAGGGGGGAGCGAAATAAAGCGTCGCAATTAATCGCCCCCACTAATTACGTACGCGCGCTAATCGGAGCGCCGTACGTGGATTAGGATTGCAATGCGTCCATATCTTCGTCGATCAATGCGCATTAACTCAGGGAGCGGCAGCTACAGTACGGCTCAGGAAAAAATCTCTGCAGTATTTAGGTGAGAAAATTGTGACGACTACAACTACTCCTTTTGTGACGACTACTGCTACGTTGTGACGACTAGTACACGTTCCGATCCTAATTGCTAGCCACGTGCAATTAGGTGTGACATTTGTGTGGATTTTCAGCTTGATTTTACGTAACACACTGATAGGTCATGCGATTTACTAGGCTGGAGGCCTGGAGGTTAGGCAGATGAATCGGCTGGCTATAATTCCATTTGGCACTCACCATTTAATTTTATTGCGGTGTGATCGTGAAAGCTATGTAAGACTTATTCTGTACCCTTGCCACGTATTGTGTCGTGTAGCTCATATCGTATAATTCACTCGTCTGGTTATTAATGCTGCTTGTGATACGTATATGTACGACAAGATCGTCGGATCGAGATGTCGCACCTCCGCCATTATGCAAAATCGTCACCAACAAGTTTTTTTGTATTTTTTTGCGGAATTTTTTTACCTGCCAAAAAAAAGTTTTTTGTATTTTATCAATGATATTTCTCTAGATTCATCGGCCTCTCATGAGTAAAATGATCTAATATAAATATACTGCAATATACTAAAATGAGTGATTTGGGAGTTCTAGAGTTGTTCCACATGTGGTGTTTTCTTGGTTAAAAAAATAAACATATTGTGTCTCGTAGATCAAGTGTCCCTATATATAACACGATGAGGTGGGACCTGCATGGCACGTCGACTTTCGACGCTAGCCAAGCAAGGCAGATTGGCCGTTCGATTCATGTCATGCATGGTTCAGAATGGACGTAGCGGCAATTGTTTTTGTTCAAGTGAAGCATATTTTAATTTGATGTTTTGAAACATATTTAACTTATGTTTCAAAAAATGGAACTACCCATTTAGATTTTCCTCCATTTTCCTCACCTCACAACAGATCAGTCAATAGTCTGTTGGTGGCAGTGGCGAAGGATGAAAATAATTTGAGGTAGGGCGAATTCTAAAAAGATGATATGAAGATAAATATAGTCTTGAGATATTAATGATATAAATCATTGTAATATAACCACTTACTACAATAGAAATGGAAATATATTTTAATATGAGTAAAACCTTTCAAATATCAATAATTTTATTGGTCAAAAACTTCTGAATATCCCTAGCTCAATGTAACTCATCATCATGTCATCAAGAATCCATTGCGGAACGCAACTCGGTCTTTATCATCAAGAAAGCCCTATCAAATTTGTCATCCCCATTGGTAAAAACAATGCTAGCTCAATGAGGCGATAAACTGCATGAAAGTTGACATGCCTTTTAGATGTCAAGACAGTATCTTAAGTGTTCAGTTCTCTAAGAATATATAGTGAATAGCTAAGATTATCCTATATATAAGCTCATATTCATAATTATTATAAACCTCTATAAAAAGAGCAATATTATTCATGTTAAACCTAGAAAATGAACCTCATGAGTCAAGACAACGGGAATTCTTAAGCAACTGTCAAGATGGCTCATTAAATTGATGGTCAAAATCTGTGGTAAGAGAGTTTGTAGGAAGTGTCCAAAAATACCCTCAAATCCTACTTAAATACCCCACTAGGAATTGTTGAGAGTCAAATTTTGTTAAATTCAGATATATATTATAATTAAAAAGTTGGTTTGGCGACTAGACTAGACCTAGTACGTGTTTTTTTTGTCCGAAATCGATTTTACGCAGTGTTCACTAAAATTGGAATAACTTTCTCATACGGAATCCGTTTTTGATGTATGACCACTCAAAATGTTCAGAAAAAGCATGTGCATCTAAAAGTTTTCGCCAAAACTTAAGGTAGGGCGTCTGCCCTACCTTGCCCTAAGGAGAGCTTCGCCCCTGGTTGGTGGAGTCTATCCCTAGCAGACCGACTTTCCTCCTCTAACCGTGATAATGTAATTATATTTTAAAGGATAGAGGATAACGATATAATAAGGAAGGAAGGAAGAAAGCGACAAAAAGAAGATCATGCATCAAAAGCTAGGAAGTAGCTAAAGGTGACACACACATACATTTGAAGGGGAGGTTTTAAATGGTCAACATGCAATACTTTATACTCCCTCCATACAAAATTAATGGTTAAAAGTTTTCACAAAATGCGTAATTGCCCAGTAATCCAGTATGAAGGAAGTAGAAACAATAATATGAGTTTGAGCACAACTCAAACACAAGCTAAATGTTTATCAAAGCACATTTCGGTTGTCGCGCGGAAGCATTGGTAAATTCTAAGGTTTGGAAAAAAATGAACTTAGGGTGATAGACTTTCTCAATTACTCTCTAATGTTCTATTCTGATTACTAGAAAATATGTATTTCGATTTCTTAGGCAAAAGCTTTTTGATGCAAAAAAAAACACATGAGCATATTTTTTACTAGTACAAAAACTTTGTCTCACACAAATACGCATTAAAAAATTAACAAAAAAATATTTCTTCTATTTTTAGATGTAGATAATATAGAATAATTTTGAACACTTGCTTTTGGCCACTAGGAATTTTACTTCAGTCCTACTACCACCCGTCAACTGGTCCTCGACGTTTTCCTGATTTTGGCAAGCTATAGGATGCGAAGTTTACACGGTAGAGTATATTTGTACCACCAACCAAAAAGGACTAATCCCCCATACAGATTTGGATTTGGACGTGGATTTGGCAGCAGTCTATCAGTTCTTGTCCAATAGGCGCCTCCACATCGTCCTCGCGTTGATAAGGTTGGATCGATGAGACCACTTACGTACATATCGCGATTGTTTTACTCCGAAATACAGTTGTTCTACATGATGCATACCACGAACTTGCGAGTACTTGCTACAGTATGAAATGCCCAGAGTACCCGTAGGTATTTTTTTCAAAAGGTAATTAACCGACGTAAACTATTTTTATTTGGACAGCTAATCAAGTTATTAACTGCCCATACGTAATTTTTTTCCTTGCACGATTGTGCATACTCTGGGCATCGCTATTAATTTGCACACCGTAATGACCAAGGAAAAGACGTCTAAGAAAATGAATGAACCGAAGACATGAACCTGCGAGTAGTATTAGTTTGTACAGCTACAATTGCAAATCGAAGAAACCAAATCAAACCGATGAACTGAACCTTTCATCTCTGATTTGATCCTAAATTCATAATTTCCTACTGTAGAGCATGTAAACTGTTTCTGGTGAATGTTCTAAAAACTTCGAAGAGATAAATTGACTGGAAAAACTTTTCCAAAAAGAAAAGAAAAAAAACGAATTCTCTTTTCATATTTGTCCTTTCACTCGGTCTCATCGGCGGCGGCGTTGAGGTCGATCTTGGGCTTCTTCCCGCTGCCGTCGGCGCCTGTCTTCTTGGCGAGCGGCGGCACCCTGGACTCGCAACGCGGGCACAGCGGATTAGCCTCGACGACGAGCACATAGGTGAGGCAGGACGGGCACGCAGCCGCGCGCATGGTCGGGTTCGCGGGCGACTCCGTGGTCGCAGCTGCCGACGGAGAGCGGTTGCGCTTGCCCAGGGAGGAGGACGAAGTAGAGGTCGAGGCGGAGGATGACGACGAAGTGGGTGGCGAGGGGGCGGACCGGATGGCGGCGGCGCGCTCTAGGGCGGCGCGGACCATGTCGAGCGTGCAGACAGCGGCGGAGGTTGCCGTGGTGGTGGCCGCGGCGGACTGGGGAGACAGGTTGAGGTCCTGGTGGCTGCCTTGGACGGCCTGGTGGCGGTGCGGCGTCAGGAACGTCTTGCCGGACTGCAGGAATTCGGAAATTCAAGGTAAGCAATCTATAACCGATCGAGAAATTCAAGGTAAGCGATCCAACAAGAAAAACTCTGCAATCTAACGAATTGTGCTTCTCCCAAAATTCATGACGACGGATTGAACCACAAGAACGCGAATTAATGGAGCAGCAAACATGCAGGTGTAACGTGTTCGTGTATGAACAAAACCACATGAGATCGGAAAAACAGAGAAGAGATACGAACAGAACAGGTTAAAAGAACTAACCGAGAGGTCAAGCCGTCTCTCCCAGCCGACGGGCACCTTCACGTCCAGGTCGACGACCTCGTCCTCCCCGGAGCTCCCGCCAGCGCTGTCGCCGCCGCACCCGCCGAGTAGATCCATCGTCACCATCTCCTTCTTGGGCGCAACGCCGCCCTTCTTCACAGCCTCCCCGCGCAGCATCCTCGCGATAGAGCTCACCTCCGCCGCCATTCTCTCAGACCCTGGCTTCCCTATCTCGGTGGTCGTTTGGCGCCTCTGCTCTGCTCTCTGTGTTTAGAGATCGATCGGTGGGGGTGTTTGGCAGCTCCTGGTGGGGTGCACCCTATATATACCGGGAGCCCGCCGGCACGACCGACACGTCGGGCCCACGTGGCAGGGACCTGGGAGGCGTAGAGGGCGTATTTAAGGATCACTATTTATTGATTCCTATTAACTGGCGTCGTTGGGAAATGGGTGGAGAATTATTCAATGGCGATTAATGCTCCAAATCTCTGAGAGCGGAGGAGGGTTCGCGCTTCCTTCTTCTGGTTTTCAATCCGCCCCAAATCGAAGAGGCTGGATTTCGAATTGATTTCCGATTAATGTTTTTGCATTTACTCCCATTCATACTTTGGCAGAAAATAAACCTTTGGCCTGCCGGCGACGCTCGATTTATGCGCCTTCTTTAATTACATTTATATGTTTATTATTTTTGCCGTTTATTGCTCATCTAGAAACAGGTGCAACTACTAAATTCATTGCAAGATTGAATATTATCAATCCACCATATATTCGTCAAATCGTGTGCAATTATTTTTAGCTAAAGAATTGAGGATTGCCGCGTGGAATAATAAGTTCTATAAATAAATGGGAAGATTGCGATGCTTTTTAAATAGAGAAAACATTTATGTCAAATTAAATTGATAAAATTGAAAATAATAGTGCAAAGTAATCATATGATCTTATTGACAATGGAGCATCACTGTGTTGAATATTCATCCGTTGCCAAGTATGTCATCACCCAACAGTGCCACATGATATTAACATTTTTTTTAGCTCAGAGGATTATTTTCTTATTAGTAGATTAAAAAGTAGAATAGTACTTTCACAATAAGATGGATATACAAAGAGATACATAAAAGTATGAACATCAATATTCATAGGACATTTGTAAAAACTAACATCAAATTCCTACATACGTTGTCTGTAACCCCTCTCGAACCATATGTGCCATAATTACAATGCGAGCTCTAGTCAGTACTAGTTGGGTTGTCTGATATTGTCGTCATTAATTATAAACATACATCAATCTTGTTTTTAGTTAGTACAAAATAATCTTGATATAGAAACATCTTCTTGAATGTGAAAGTTTTATTATTATTTAAAAAAATATAGAGAGCCATTTCAACCAATAACATTGATGTTGCCATCACATATTTATAGAAAAAGGCACCAATTTGATATCTAAGTTTATTGTTGAACCCCTCCCCAACCATACATGGACCATCCCACAATCCTTACTTGGATTTTGAACGGTTATTGTTTTGTCTGATCTTGTTGTCTTTTAATTTGATATTTTCATTGTGACAGAGGCGCTTCGGCTCCCAAATGAACTACTCCCTCCATACCGGATTATAGGACAATTACGCATTTTGAGATAAACTTTGACCTTTAATTTTAGTCAAGTAAATATAAGATATATTATGCACAAATTATACCATTGGATTCATATTTAAAATAACTTTCCAGTGATATGATTTTTATGTCCAATAGCACATATTCTCTTAACTAAAATTAGTTGTTAAAGTTTGTCTTAAAATACACAATTGCCCAATAATCCGGCATGGAGGAAGTATAAAATCATAAAAATATATCTAGAAAATGCAAAAAATCTATTTTTTTTACATTGTACATGGTTGTGCTTCTTGCATACCCACAAAATATCATGAAGAAAATACATGTCTTGTGTCCTAGAAAATACAAAAAAACTTTGTTTGAAACAATAATTTTCAAATCATGGATTTTTTACATAGGTTCAAAAAAATACTTTTGTTTAAAAACTTTTATGTGCGAGCATGGGTCATGGGCAAGTACATGTGTAAAATTGTTAAGACTTTTAAACTACCATTGTTTTACTACTTAGTACTGAATATTCACATGTTACTAGCATCTTCCGTATCGTGATTGTTTTATTATTTTCTTAACAAAAACTGATGTGGAATTTTCAAAAATAACTTGGGTTTACACAATGTCAATTTTATAGTAGGAAAAGGTGTTTATATAAAATGGCATCAAATTCATATCTTGGATGTAGGTGAACCCTGATCAATCATTTGGTTGTCATGATTTAGTAGTGCCATTAATTTTACTAGCTACTCCTCCATTCCATTGTATAAGTCCTTGTTTTCCGAGTCAAACTGGACCATGATTTTAACTTATAAAATATGGGTTATATGCTACAAATATCATACCACGTAAATAGTTCTTTCGAATACAATTCCAACTTCCAGCAATATGCTTTTTCTGTCAAATAACTTATTATCATCTTAGTTAAATTTAAGGTCAAAATTTGTCTCAAAATATGACGAATTATACACCAGAATATTCACAGGAGACTAACATCTTGCTTAACATGAATAATTTTATTCGTATCTTCAGAAACATAGACCATCATTTTCATAAATAATACTCCCTCCGATTGGAAATAACTATCAGAAACTTAGTACAAACTTTGTACTAAGCTAGTACAAAATTACCGACAGTTATTTCCGATCGGAGAGAGTAATATACTCCACTTATTAGGTTTATAGAAAATGGCACCAAGTTTGTATCTAGGTTGAGTGAACCCTTCTCGGTCATTATGTTGTTTGATCTTGTTGCCTTTAATTTGGAGTAGCAGATATTTTATGTCTACATCATGTTAAAAATATAATGGGAGTGACATTTGGACAAATTGGAGTACTCGTAGCAATTAACATGTAGGGGAGTTTTATTTCTATACATCGTGTTAAAAATAAAATCGGAGTGACATTTTCACAAATTGGAGTACTAGTAGCAATTAACATGGACATAGTACGTAAAGATAATAATTTGAAAGTGGGAATTATTTGGAAGATATTTCTGTGAAAAAACTAACCCCCAATTCAATGGCAGCAGCTTGGTATTTATGATGAGAAAAGAAACGGAAACGGAGTAATAGTATATCTTTTGTTTTAAAGGCTCCACAATATTGCAATCATAACTCGCCACATCTAATCAGGAATTGAAGGCGAAGATTGTTTTCCATAACTACTGAATGGAGAGAGCTTTTAATAAGGGGCAACAACCTGTGAGACGAACTTAATTCGCACGCAAGCTGGATCGATCCACTCCATCCATCATGAAAGCTTGCCACCTAAAAGCCCATGATCGTTTTTCGTTGGTTTAGTTTTGCATTTGTCTCTCCGTCCCGTCTATATGCAGTATTAAACACGTTTTGAGACTTGTTTGGGCTTTTGAATCAACTGCTTGATTAAGGAGGTGGTACGAGTAGTTAGCTGTACTTGAGATGCAGATGAAGAATTCTTTCATCCAATTAATCAGTCACAGCAACATGAGAGGAAAGAAGTACTCTCCCCAACAATAACAGCAACACGTGTACTTGACAGTGTTATTTCTTTCAGGGAGTACACTGTTAGTACCTTGCTAAAATAACATTGTCAATGATTTAACGTATAATGAAAACTGTGTTTAATCTAGACTAAATACTTTCCTGAATTATGATACAGTATGGTCTGATCTTAAAAAAGAAGAGATAATTTTGTATGTCAACTGGAGCACGGTGCATTCTCTGCATCCAGACCGCCGCCAGGAAATCAATTGGTTTGCATGTTGGGGAAAGTCTTCGAAGGTTTGGGTTAGCTGGTTGACGCGGAAGTCCCCACCGGCCAGGCAGGTGGCTCCCATACATTCTGTACGTGCTCCATCTGCTCCGAGCTTCTTCAGAACCTTGATGATACTGTTCGTTCAAAAGAAGAAGAGGACCCCCTCCCAAAGTGCCCAACAAACCCATTTATTAGCACCAGCGACTGAATTCGAGTATCATGGAAAAAGTATGTCTCATAAATCTTCACACTCAAGAGTTTTTAAGCACCCATTGTTAGAGATATATGTCGGTTAGGTTTAAGGATAGATTAGGTAGAGATATTACTTGTCTTCTACTCCAAGTCTACTACCTGTACGTCTATATATACTCGCCCCCGAGGCTCAATAAAACATCCATCATATTCCGCCATACCTCTCTCCCTACCCTTCAACATGGTATCAGAGCGGCGCCGAACCTTGACCTAGCCGCCGCCCCGCTTCCGCACCGCGCCGCCCCCGGGGAGGTCGATCTCCATGATCTCCGCCGGGGGCCGCGCCGCCCGTATTAGGGTTCGTCCGCCGATCGGTTGATCGGCTGCCCTACGTCTTTTTCTCGCCGGTCGCTTGACCGGCGTTTTCTTTTTGGTTTACCGATCTTAGATCGGATTGCGTCGCCCACCGCCGCCGTCACCACGCGCCTCTACTCCAACCTCGGCGTCGATCTCGCACCGGCGACCACCCATACGCCGGCTATCGCGGCCGACGCGCTGGCGCCGTCGCCGCTTCGGTCGGCTCTTGCCGGCTGTCGCGGTCCCTCGGTCGGCTGCGGCGCCTACCTCCATAGGCTGTCGCGGTCGTCTCGCCGGCGCCAACTCCGCACCGGTCGGCTCGCCTTCACCAACCGCGCGACAACGTCGGACGCGTCGTCCGAGGGACGCCTCGGTACATCACTGCCGACTCCATGCCTGCGCGGTCTCCATCGCCGGTCCATCTTCGCCGTCATCGCCAGGGACTTCACCGACAACGACGCCACGGGTTCCGATCTGTGTGCCGTCGTCTAGGACTTGGCGCGTACAGCGCCGCCGTCGGTCTGATCAACCGATCTGGCGCTCATCTCTGCCAAGTACGTCCCCGAGCACGCGCCTACCACCGTTTGCGCATCGGGCTACCGCTGCGTCGCCCCTTCGGGCCGTAGCGTCGCCGCCTTTGGTCCCCGCCGCCGGCTACCAACGTGCCTTCTCTGGCATGTACGTCACTGGTGGTTCTCACGCCGCTGCACGCGGTCATCGCCGTCACCTCGCGAGGACGTCGCTGGCTTCAACCGCGCCACCTCCCTCGGCGTGGGTTGTCGCCGTCCGCGCATGGTCTTCGTCGCGCCGCTGGGTTCTTCCTCGCCTACTTCGAGTACCGCCGCCGCATCTCCATAGGTAACCTGCATGGCCCTCCTGGCCGTCGCAGGTCCCGCCGACTACCTCTTCGCCTGTCTAGGCATCCAGCATGGCCACTTTTGGTCGTTGCTGGTTCGCCGCCTTCTACGTCTATGTCCAGCACGACTTCATCATCAGCGTCATTGCCTTGTTCATAACCACACCTGCTCGTCTACTCCGACAACCGCGGACTGCATCGGCACCCTCTCTTGGCCGCTCTGCGCCTCGCAAGCGTCGTGGAGGCCTTCTCTGCTAGTCTCCTCTCCGACATGGCGTGAAGTTGTTCCAACTGGTCCCGTTCTTCGCACGCCCGGTACTGGCAACACCGGCGCGTGCATTCGTCCCCGACGCGCTCCCGAGTCTGGCAAGCTTGGTCGCAGCGCCTCGTCCCCGTGTTCGTCTTCGCGTACTCAGTTTTGGCACAACCGGAGTATGCCTTCGTCCCCGACGTGCGCCTGGTTCTGGCACAGCCATGGCCGCACCTCGTCCTCGACGGCTCGGACTGCATCGACTTCGGCATCGCTCTCCCCGACGACTGCCTCGACGCGTCTCCGTCCTTCTACGGCGCCCTACGCGCCTGCGGCTTCATCTGCGTGTACCTCGTCATCGGCACTCGCCACGACATCGACCACGGCGACCCCTAGCACGGCTACCTCGACCAAGGTTGCAGCACCCATCGCTCTCGGCTTCCTCGACATCGGCACAAGGGCTACCACCTCGCCTGAGCACTCGTCGGCTTCCTCTCCAGTCCAAGCATCCGCGCCGCGACATCGACCACGATGCTCCTGCTCCGACTGCGGGGGGGTGTCAGCCTTCTGGGTCTACTTCGGTTTATCTCCAGTCTGACCGTCCACGTCGTTCATGTTGTTCACGACGCTCCCGCTACGACTGCGGGGGGGTGTTAGAGATATATGTCGGTTAGGTTTAAGGATAGATTAGGTAGAGATATTACTTGTCTTCTACTCCAAGTCTACTACCTGTACGTCTATATATACTCGCCCCCGAGGCTCAATAAAACATCCATCATATTCCGCCATACCTCTCTCCCTACCCTTCAACACCCATCGTCTCAAACAAGGACGTTTATATCACCCATTCAATGCCATCACCTTCTTCATCTTTGGACTGCACTTACTAATGAACCGATTGTTAGGGCCCTTGGTTATCTTGTCATTGACTGCGTTGCAAGTGCTCTTCATGGATTCTCTGTGGGAGATGGATGCATTCTTGTTTATATGCTATTGTGTGGCGCCAATCATAATTGTTCGATAAGACCTTTTATTTTTTATGTTTTATTTTTGACAAAGAGAATATATTAATATCACGAATGGACCAATTACAACCATCCTTTGCACCAACAAAATGTTTAGACCTAGTCAAAGGAAGACTCCGCTATGATGATCAATTACTCGGAGCAGTAGACCCAATCCACCACCCATGATAGCATATTCAAAAGTGACGCTTCCCTCCAAAGAAGGGAACGGAGAACAAGCATTGTTGTTGCTCGATCAATAGATCTTAGGTTTTTATCTAGAGATAGAACGTCCGAACGCTACAAACAAGGCCTTGATACGTCTAAAACGTATCTATAATTTTTTATGCTCCATGCTTGTTTATACACCATTTGCTTTGTGTTTTGTTACATTTCGTGGCGTTTTTATGCGTTTTCCGAAACTAACCTACTCACGAGACGCCACAGTGCCAGTTCCCTGTTTTCTGCTATTTTTGTGTTTCAGAAAAGCTACACAGGAAATATTCTCGGAATTGGATGAAACAAAAGCCGAACCTCCTATTTTTACCAAAACTTCGCGAAGGCCGAAGATGATACGGAGGGGGGCCACAGGCCGGCCACACCCTAGGTTGGCGCGGCCTAGCCCTGGCCCGCACCACCAGGGGGTGAGGCCGCCTGCCCACCTCCTGACGCCGCCCTTTCGCCTATATATTCCCCTCGACGGGAAAAACCTAAAGACCTGATCAATTTTCCTTGAAACATACTGTAAGCCGCCGCCATCGTCGACGCGAGATCGGGAGGATCCAGGAGCTCTTCTCGGCACCCTGCCGGAGAGGGGAATCCCTGCCGGAGGCCTTCTCCCCACCATGGTCGCCTCCGGAGTGATGTGTGAGTAGTCTACCTTGGACTACGGGTCCATAGCAGTAGCTAGATGGTCGTCTCCTCCACCATGTGCTTCATGTTTAGATCTTGTGAGCTGCCCTACATGATCAAGATCATCTTTGTGTAATTCTACATGTTGTGTTTGTTGGGATCCGATGAGTATTGGTACTATGTCAAGTTGATGTGCTGAATTATTATCTTTATGTTATCTCTATGTTATTTATGATCTTGCATGATCTTCGTTGCTAGTAGATATCTTGGCCGAGTAGATGCTAGTGACTCCAAGAGAGAGTATTTATGCACGATAGTTGGGTTCATGCCTCTAGTAATCTAGGGGAGTGACAGAAACCTCTAAGGTTGTAGATGTGTTGTTGCCACTAGGGAGAAAACAACATTCTTGTGTTCAAGGACATTTGCATTGTTTACATTACGCACTTTTCTTAAGGCGATAATCTGTTGTTCGCAACTTAATACCCGATGGTTGCTCGGATGACATCCAGAGGGTGGATTATTAGTCATAGATGCATTTAGATTACGGTTTATGTATTTTGTCGTAATGCCCAGAGTGAATCTTATAGTGATCCTCATGACATATGTACGTTATCTTTATTCTATCAATTGCCCAACTGTAATTTGTTTACCTAGCATGTTGTTATTTATCTTATGGAGAGACACCACTAGTGAACTATGGACCCCGGTCCAATTTCCTTTACATTGCTATTACCGTTTACTTTCACTCGCACTGTTTACTTTCTTGCATACTATTACCTTTTACCACTCAATACACTCAATCCTTTGTTTACAGCAAACCGGTGAGATTGACAACCTCATCGTAAGTTGGGGCAAAGTACTTGGTTGTGTTGTGTGCAGGTTCCATGTTGCTGCTAATGCAAAGCAAAGCCCTCGACGAGGTGCCTTATAAATTGTCTTGAGCTGTTGCGAAGCTAGCGAGCATCAACCTTCTGAAGTTTGGCTTTCTCCTACTGGTTCGATAAACCTTGGTTTCATAACTAAGGGAAGACTTGCTGTTGTGCTCATCATACCTTCCTTTTGGGGTTCCCAGCGGAGTGTAATCTATACGCCATCAAGCATTTTTTTCTAGCGCCGTTGCCGGGGAGAAAGAAGATTTCTGCAAGGGGAGTCTCTCACGCTCAATCTTTTACTTTGTTATTGTTTTGCTTTACTTTATTTTTACTTGCATCATTTTATCAAAAATACAAAAAAAATAGTTCCTTTATAGTTGTTACTTTTATTTGCTTGCTTTTAGTTTTGCTAGAATGGGTACTCCTGAGAACATCAAGTTGTGTGATTTTACTAGCACCAAAAACAATGATTTTATCTGCACTCCTATTGCGCCACCTGCTCCTGAGGCAAATTTTTATGAGATTAAACCTGCTTTGTTGAATCTTGTTATGAAAGAGCAGTTTTCTAGTGCCAGTTCTGATGATGCTGCAGCTCATCTCAACAATTTTGTTGAGCTATGTGAGATGCAAAACTATAAGGATATATATGGTAATATTATTAAGCTTAAGTTGTTTCCTTTCTCTTTAAGAGGAAGAGCTAAGGATTGGCTGCTATCTTTACCTAGAAATAGTATTGATTCTTGGTATAACTGTAAGGATGCTTTTATTGGAAAATACTATCCTCCTGCTAAGATTATAGCTTTGCGTAGTGATATTATGAAGTTTAGACAGTTTGATAATGAACATGTTGCTCAAGCTTGGGAAAGAATGAAATCTATGATAAAGAATTGTCCCACTCATGGACTAACTACTTGGATGATTGTCCAAACCTTTTTGTAGGACTGAATTTTTCTTCAAGAAATCTATTGGATTCAGCAGCTGGAGGCACTTTTATGTCCCTTACCTTGGGCGCCACAATGAAGCTTCTTGACAACATGATGGTAAATTATTCTGAGTGGCACACCGAGAGAGCTCCACAAGATAAGAAGGTAAATTCTGTTGAGGAAACCTCTTCCTTGAGTGATAAGATTGATACTTTATGCTTATGCTTTCTAATGATAGAGCTCATGTTAATCCTAATAATGTTCCTTTGGCCTCTTTGGTTACTCAAGAAGAGCATGTTGATGTAAACTTCATTAGAAATAATACTTTCAACAATAGTGCTTATAGGAACAATTTTGCTAGCAACAATTATAGGCCGTATCCTTCTACCAATGGTAATGGTTATGGTAACTCTTATGGTAATCTCTCCAACAACACTAGGGGCGCGCCCTATGAGCTTGAAGTCATGCTCAAGGACTTCATCGGTAAGCAAACTGCTTTTAACAATTCTATTGAGGAAAATTGGGTAAAATTGATATTCTTGCTTCTAAAGTTGATAGCCTTGCTCTTGATGTTGAACTTCTGAAACTAAAAGTGTTGCCTAATGAAAGCAATACTTTTGCCGCTACTAATGCCATCCAAGTTAGAATTGATGAAAATGTTAGGATGTTAGCAGAATTGCGTGCCAGGTGGGAAAGAGAAGATGAGATGGCTAGAAAGATGAAGGTATGTACTATTACCACCTCTAATGATGTTGTTTCAAATGCTAGCAATCCTCTTACTTTGATTGGTGTAGAGAAATCTCCTACTCCTTGTGTGAAAAAGCCAAAAACTGTAAAAACTTTTTCTACAAAAAGTGCTGAAATTTTTCGGAGTATGGGAGATGATAGCTCTATTTCTTTTAATAATTTTGATGTTGATGGCTGCAACATATCTGAAGTTATTTTGTTCTTGCAGAAGCTTGCTTTGAGTCCTAATGCTAGTTCTATTAATGTTGCTTTTACAAAGCATATTACAAATGCTCTCATGCAAATTAGGGAGGAAAAGTTGAAACAAAAGGCTTCTATTCCAAGAAGTTAGAAGATGGTTGGGAGCCCATCATTGATATGAATGTTAATGGTTTTGATTGCCATGCTTTATGTGATCTAGGTGCTAGTATTTCTATTATGCCTAGAAAGATTTATGATATGCTTGGTTTACCACCGCTTGAAAAGTGTTATTTTGATGTTCCTCTTGCTGATGTTGTTAAGAAGAAACCTTTGGGAAGGATTAATGATGTTCTTATTATGGTTAACAATAACCTTGTTCCCGTTGATTTTCTTGTAATGGATGTTGAATGCAATGCTTCATGTCCTATTATTTTGGGAAGACTTTTTCTTCGAACTGTAGGTGCCATCATTGATATGAAGGAAGGCACCATCAAATATCAATTCCCACTCAAGAAAGGTATGGAACACTTCCCTAGAAGGAGGAAGAAATTACTTTTTGACTCTATTCTTAGAGCAAATTATGAACTTGATGCTTCATCGCTTGATATTACTTGATTTCCACTTTCTGCGCCTAGCTCAAAGGCGTTAAAGAAAAGCAATCTTGGGAGATAACCCAATGTTTTCTTTTCAGTACTTTTTCTTTTATTTGAGTCTTGGAAGTTATTACTAATGTAATGACCTCTCCTTATCATTTTTATTTCGTTTTTGTGCAAAGAAGAACCTCTAATTTGAGGGAGGTAAGATCTGGGGAAGTTGCTGTCCTAAAACAGATTTCTGCGCTGCACCGTAAAAGTTCGTGAAAGTTCTCAGAATATCTTTTTGATCTGAAATTTCTTGAGCATATGCCCCAGTTTATATCCAAACTTTCATTAGTTTTGGAATTTTCGATTTGAGCAACAGAAGGTCCTCGAAAAAATCGACCTTTGTCAGCTGTTCTATTTTGACAGATTTCTGCCACTATTTGTGTTTGCCTCTCGATCGCTTTCTTTTTGAGTTCTTTTGATCACGAAACTTTTGAGGAAGTTGCTACAGTAGTATATGCTTTATATGTGGTATATTTGAGTTTGAAACTGAACCAAAAAGATTGATTTACTATCATGTTTATGCTAACGTTGCTAATAGAATTGTGTGAAGTTTTGTATGAAGGAAGTTTTCAAGTGTAGGGAACGGAGAGTGATGAGATGAGATGAAGTATGGATAAAAGCTCAAGCTTGGGGATGCCCATGTCACCACAAGAAATATCCAAGAGGTACAAGCGTCAAAGCTTGGGGACGCCCCCGAGGCATCCCTTCTTCATCGGCAAAAATCAGGTCACCTTTCAACACACTATATTTTTATTGCTTCATATTCTATGCGTTTTTCTTGGAGCGTCTTTAATTTTGCTTTCAGTTTTCTTTTGTTTTCTTTGCTGCAATAAATGGGTGGACCCTAACAAATTTCTTTTGGAGGAGACGCACTCCGTTTTTCATTGCCAAGAACACTCTATTTTCACTCTTATCGTTCAACGAGTGTTCTCTTTTTCTAGAACTGTGTTTAGCTTTCGTTTTTCACCTTGATTTTTGTTCAGATCTTGTTATATCTTTGCATCAAGGTGTATTTAGACCTCTGGTCTATATTGGTTTTCATCAAAAGAGTTGTCTCAAAAAGGTTTGAATGGTGTTGGAAAAGAGAAAAAGGTTTCATACAAAAAGTGATACAAAAAGGAGCTTGTTTAGACTGCGGCTTAGACTTTTGCATGCCATGCTTGATGTTGTTTTGATAGTATGCTTAGTAGTTTTTGCTGTAGCATGACTTGTCTCAAATGACTGAGATTGCTTAATGAGCCTTTGAAAAAAATCATGCATTGTTTTTATTATATGGAAGCATTTTATTGTGGTTTTCTCCTTGATGCTTTATTTGGGTTGACTTGGCGCATGCTTACAACATGTTTGACTCTAACAAGTCACCATAAGCCTCTATGATCATTTGATTTTTGACTTGTGATACCACTTTATGCTTTGGTTAATGATGTTTTGTCGCTATGCATGATTATGGCCGTTATTGCTCTCTTAGTTGGTCGCTCACAGTCTTTTGCTAGCCTTCATTTTGTACTGAGTATGAGCTCTACTCGTGCATCCAACTCTCAAAAACCAAGTTATTCCAATGTGTCCACTATAAATTCCTATGCATGGTATTTGCAAACCATTCCAAGTAAATTTTCATGTGCTACCTTTCAAAAAACCTTCAAAATACTTCTCATTTTGCGACACTGTTTTCAGCTCATGGGGACGTAGTGGTTGGATTTGCTATCTTCCATATTGTTTTATTCCAAAAAGAAAAAAAGGGAAAAAAGAAAAGAAAAAAGGCATTCCTCCATGGTATGTGAAAGTTGGTGGGCACCCGATGGAATCGGTTAGCCATGGTTTGTGAAAGGAAAAAGCTGGGGAGGAGTGCCAAGCTTTATAAAAGAGCACCAAAGTGCCAATCTCTCTCTCAAAAACTTGCTTTGTATGGAAGATAGTAAGAACCCCATTGCCAGTCGTTGACAAGGACAACCACCTCTCAAAGCCAATTTTTATCTCTCTATTTTACAAATGAAAAGCTCTAGCACATGTTTAAGCCCAGCTTCCCTCTGCGAAGGGCCTTTCTTTTACTCTTATGTTGAGTCTCCACCTTCTACCTTTATGCACCGTCTAAGAGAGCATAGTTGTCATTCTGAGTTTAATGTGCATAGTCCCAAAGTTTATCATTGATTGATTCATGATTATGGTTTTGCTTGTTCTTAAATTATTTGTATCTAGTCGTCCTCTTAAACTTGAAGGTGTCATATGCATTTATGGTTTGCTATTCCATTAAGGACAAGCTGAAAACCACTTTGCTATGTTTTTCTATATGATTTGAACACACACTTGACTTTCAATGTTTCATTATTCATGATCTTTTGTTTGTGTTAATTTTCATGTTATAACATGGTTGCTAAGTTTTATTGTCAAGATTATGTCTCTTATGCCCATGCTTTAAGTTCTTTGATCCCAGCACTCAATGCATTACATCGTTGATCAAGTTGTGATGGTGCATGTCACTTCAAAAATTATTCTTTTGTTATCACTTACCTACTCGAGGATGAGCAGGAGTTAAGCTTGGGGATGCTTGATACGTCTCAAAAGTATCTATAATTTTTTATGATCCATGCTTGTTTATACACCATTTGCTTTGTGTTTTGTTACACTTCATGGTGTTTTTATGCATTTTCCAAAACTAACCTACTAACGAGACGCCATAGTGCAAGTTCCTATTTTCTGCTGTTTTTATGTTTCAGAAAAGCTACACAGTATCTATTCTCAGAATTGGACGAAACAAAAGCCGAACCTCCTATTTTTACCGAATCTTCGCAATGACCAAAGATGAGACGGAGGGGGGCCATAGACCGGCCACACCCTAGGGTGGCGCGGCCTAGCCCTAGCCCGCGCCACCAGGGGGTGAGGCCGCCTGGCCCACCTCCTGATGCAAGGATATAATCTTAGCAGGAGGATAGTATCTACCAATAAAAGCATCCTGACACTTAGCCCATGAATCAATACTATTCTTAGTCAAAGACAGCAACCAATCTTTAGTTTTCCTCTCAAAGAAAAAGGAAACAACTTGAGCTTAATAATATCACTGTCAACATCCTTATATTTCTGCATCTCACATAGCTCAACAAAATTGTTGAGATGAGCTGCGGCATCTTCAGTACTAGCACCAGAGAATTGCTCTTTCATAACAAGGTTCAACAAAGCAGGCTTAATCTCATAAAAGTTTGCAGCAGGAGCAGGTGGCTTAATAGGAGTGCAGATAAAATCACTATTGTTTGTGCTAGTAAAGTCACACAACTTGGTGTTTTCAGGATTGGCCATTTCAGCAAAACGAAAGTAAACAAGTAAAAACAACTACCAAGGATTCTAATTTTTTTGGGTTTTTGATATAAAGCAATGCAGGTAAAATAAATAAAGTAAAGCAAAACAATAACAAAGTAAAGGATGTGTGTGCAAAAAACTCCCCTCGCAGAAGTCTTCTCTTCCTCCCCGGCAACGGCGCCAGAAAAGAGGCTGCTACCGGTTGATGGCGTCAGAAAATAAGCTAATGGCGTGTGGTTGACGTGGGAGCAGACGGTCCTTATGCGTGGTGAATAACCAGCCCGTTGGGAACCCCAAGAGGAAGGTATGATGAGTATAGCAGCTAGTTTTCCCTCAGTTAAGAAACCAAGGTTTAATATCGGTCAGGAGAGGAGAGACAATGACGACTGAAGGTGATGCGGACTGGCTTAGTAACACTCCAACAAGGGCGCCGTTTAACGATACTTGTTGACTCGTCTTCGGCCAGTAGCAACGCGGAACCTGCACACAACACAACCAAGTACTTTGTTCCCAACTTGCGATGAGGTTGTCAATCTCACCGGTTTGCTTGAAACAAAGGTTATGAGCGTATCGAGTGGAAAACAATATAGTATGCGAGTAAAGTAAACAGTGCGAGTAAAGTAAACAGGTGATAACAATATGATGGAAATAGGACTGGGGTCCACAGTTCACTAGTGGTGTCTCTCCATAGATAAAATAACACATGCTGGGTAAACAAATTACAGTTGGGCAATTGATAGAATAAAGATAAACGTGATATGTCAAGAAGATCACTATGAGATTTACTCTAGGCATTACAACAAAATACATAGACCGCCATCCAACTGCATCTATGACTAATAATCCACTCCCGGGGATATCAATCCGAACACCCCAGTAGTATTAAGTTGCGAACAACAGATAATTGCATTAAGCAAAGTGTGTAATGTAAACAAAGCATATGCCCTTGAGCATATGAATGTTGTTTTCTCCCTAGTAGCAACAGCACATCTACCACCTTAGAGGTTTCTGTCACTCCCCCAGGTGAAATAGAGGCATGAACCCACTATCGAGCATAAATACCCCCTCTTGGAGTCACTAGCAACTACTCGGCCAAGATAGCTACTAACAACGGAGAGCATGCAAGATCATAAACAACATAGAGATAACAAAAGATATAATATTCAGTACAGCAACTTAATCATAAACACCAATATTCATCGGATCCCAACAAACCAAACATGTAGAATTACATAACGGTGATCTCAATCATGTAGGGCAGCTCATGAGATCTAAACATGAAGCACATGGTGGAGAAGACAACCATCTAGCTACTGCTATGGACCCATAGTCCAAGGTAGACTACTCACTCATCGCTCCGGAGGCAAGCATGGCGATGAAGAAGACCTCCGGTGGCGATTCCCCTCTCCAGCAGGGTGCCGGGAAGAGCTTCTGGACCCTCCCGATCTTTGGGTCGACGGCGGCGGCGGATCGCGATGTGTTCTGGAAAACTGATCGGGTACTTAGGTTTTTTCCGTCGGGGGGTCTTTATAGGCGAAGGGGCGTCGTCAGAGGGGGAGCCAGGCGCCCTCACGCGGGGCCCGCGCGGCCAGGGGCCTGGCCACGCCGCCCCTGCGTGTGGGGCCCTGGTGGCCCCCCTCCTACTCTTCTTCGGATCTCTGGAAGCTTCCAGGTAAAATAAGACTTCAGGAACTTGTTTCGTCCAATTCCGAAAATATTTCCTGTGTATCACTCTGAAACACAAAAACAGCAGAAAACAGGGAAATGGCACTGTGGCAACTCGTTAATAGGTTAGTTCCGGAAAATGCATAAAAGTGCCACTAAGTGTAACGAAACAATAGGCAAATGGTGTAAAAACAAGCATGGAGCATCAAAAATTATAGATACGTTGGAGACGTATCAAGCATCCCCAAGCTTAACTCCTGCTCGTCCTCGAGTAGGTAAGTGATAACAAAAGAATAATTTTTGAGGTGACATGCACCTACACAATATTGATCATATATGCAAGCATTGGTGAGCTGGGATCATAAGAACTTAAAACATGGGCATGAATATATAATCATGACAATAAGAACTTAGCAACCATGTTGTAAACATGCAAATGAATGATACGTCTCCGACGTATCCATAATTTTTGATGCTCCATGCTTGTTTTTACACCATTTGCCTTGTGTTTCGTTACACTTCGTGGCGTTTTTATGCGATTTCCAGAACTAACCTATTAACAAGTCGCCACAGTGCCAGTTCCCTGTTTTCTGTTGTTTTTGTGTTTCAGAAGTGATACACAGGAAATATTCTCGGAATTGGACGAAACCAAAGCCAGAAGTCTTATTTTTCCCGGGAGCATCCAGACATCCGAAGAGAGGAAGGAGAGGGGCCACAGGCCACCCTCACACAGGGCTGGCGCGGCCCAGGCCCTGGTTGCGCCACCCTAGTGTGAGGAGGCCTGGGGCCACCCCTGACATCGCCCCTTCGCCTATAAGAAGCCTCGAGACGGAAAACCCTAGGGGAATCGGCAATTTTCCAGAAAGAGTTCCGCAGCTCCGCCGCCATCGCCGACGAATTTCGGGGGATAGAAGTCTCTGTTCTGGCACCCTGCCGGGACGGGGAAGTGCTCCCGGAGCCATCTCCATTGGTCTCCATCGCCGTCTCCATTGACCTCTTCCTCCCTGAGTTCGATAAACCTTGGGTGATCCACTTAAGGGAAACTTGCTGCTGTTCTACAAACCTCTGCACTTGGAGGCCCAACAAGTGTCTACAAGAATAGAAGTACGTAGACATCAAGCTCTTTTCTGGCGCCGTTGCCGGGGAGGTAAGGTAAAAGGTACTCGCATCCTCCTGTGTGAGTGCTCGGAGTTATTTCCTTTAGATTCTGCAATTACATCTTTTTGTTTCTTGTTTTTATTTTCACTAGTTAGGCTTAATGGAAAACAAAGAGTTCTTTAGTCTTTTTCCTGATTTTAGATTTGAAGAGAAAATTGAAAATCCTTTGGAGCTTATTTCGCATAGCAATGTTATTAGTATGAATGCTTTGAATACTGTTAATGCTAATGCTATAGAAAAGTCTAAGCTTGGGGAAGCTGGTTTTGTTAAGTATGATATTTTTAGTCCCCCAGCTTTAGTGGAGAAAGTTTGCTCTGATGATATTTTATCTCCCATATGTGATGTTTCTAATGATGCTTGTGCTCCTCATCCTTTTAAAATACCTATGAAAATTGTTGATCATGTTAAGAATAACTGCTATTTAGGAGATGGAACTGTCCATCCTGGTGATCATTTGCTTTTTATACATGAATTATGCGAGTTGTTCCAGTGTGCAGGTATTTCAATGAACCAAGTTAAGAAGAAGCTATTCTCTTTGTCACTGAAAGGCAGAGCTGAGGAATGGTATCGGCTGCTTGAAGATGGTCCATCTATTGCATGGGAGGAAATTGTGTCTCTCTTTTATTCCAAGTTTTATCCTCCAAGTGAAATTCATAAAGATCATAATCGGATATATAATTTTTGGCCTCATGAGTGAGAAAGCATTGCCCAAGCGTGGGGAAGATTGAAGTTACTAATGCATAAATGTCCTATTCATGATCTTCCCCGTAATATTATTATTAATAATTTTTATGCAAGGCTTTCAAGACATTACAAGGACTATCTAGATGCATGCTTTGATGGGTCTTTCACAAGCAAGGATGTCGACACCAAGTGGGGTCTGCTTGAAACAATTCAAAACAATATTGAAGGTTGGGATAGCGACAAAGGTAAAGGATCAGGTATGAATTACGAGTTTGATTACATTAAGTCTTTCGCTGTATCTGCTAATTTTCAAGAGCTTAGTGCTAAGTATGGTCTTGATCCTCAAATTATGGTTGATTGCTTTAAAGCCTTTGCTTCCCATATAAATGTTCCTAAAGGAAATGGGGACGTGTATCATGAACCTTTTAAGGATACTTGCATAGAAAGTGATATTGTTATTGATGATTGCAATAAACATGCTCAAACTTCTAAAAGTACTATTTCTTATAAGCATGTTAATTTTTGTGGAATACATAGACCTTGTGAACAGAGTTACAACAAGGAAGATTATTGCATCACCCACGCAAATGAAGAAACCAGCATGTGGCTCAAGGATCTATATGTGCTTGGTGAATGGGTTTGTGAGCTTTATCCTTTTCTTTGTGAACTTTGCGGTGAAAATGGGCACTTTAATTTTCAATGCCCAATTAATCGAACGAGTACCGCAGATTTGTATTGTGATGATAAGATTACTTTCAATCAGTATGATGAGCTTACTTTGTTTTTGAATTGTGAAGAGATATCTAGAAAGATTGCTTTGGTAGACATGAATGATGTTGATCTTAATAGCACCCTTCGTGGTTGTCATCTCTATTGTGCTAAAGATTGCCTCGCAAATACTTACTTACAAGATCTTATAAAACATGATGTTTTGCCAAGCTATGACAGGACTAATAGATGTTTCGATCTTATTAATAGAGAGGAGGAATCCTCCAAAGTTTCTTCTGTTGTTCCTGTCAGCAAACCAGATTATGTGGAGAAGATGCCTTTCCCTCCTAGAGAATATGTGGAGAAGATGCCCTTCAAGTCTCTCCCTCCTAAAGGAGAGAAGAAGAAGAAGAGGAGTAAGAGGCGAGAGGACACGGTATCTTTCCCTAAGCGTTATGATCCTGCTATAGATTATGATAATTCTGATTGGGATGATGTTCCTATGCCTGTTACCTATGTTAGTGATCATGATTGGGAAAAGCACTCTACTTTTGATATTGAAAATCTTTTTGGTACCAATTCTAAGGTTAATAATTGTTGTACCATTAGTGCTATCCATGTTCCTTCTTATGATGATATGTTTGATGAATATGCTTTGCGACATAGTAGTTCTCTATCTCTTGATGATACTAAGCCTCTAGTTTATGATGATGAGTATAATGTTTTCAGTTCACCTACTTTTGAGGAGAAAATTAGTTATGATTACAATATGCCTCCTGTCTTTGATGATTATGGTGATGAGAATAATTATTCTGTTGAATCTGCTCCTACTACTATTGTTCATGTGGGGAGTATTAATCCTTTTATGCATGTGGCTCATGATAGGGATGCTTTACGTGATAGTTATATTGTTAATTCTATTCATGATGCTACTGAAAGTTATTATGAGAGAGGGAAACATGGTTTGATGGATCTCAACAATATTGAGTTTCCCCTCTTTATGTTGCAATTCTTGAAGTTGTACTTGTTTTGCCTTCCTATGCTTTTTGCTTTGCGCTTTTATGACTTGTCTCTTTACAAGACTATTTTTCATAGGAAGTGGTTTAGATTTAAATATGTTCCATACTTGCTTTTTGATGCTCTCTATTGCTTTAAATTCTTATATGGCGCCTTTGCCTCAAGCTCTTATATGGCGCCCACATGAGCATATTTGCAAATTACTGCGCCTAGCTCAAAGGCGTTAAAGAAAAGCACTCTTGGGAGATAACCCATTGTTTTACTTTCAGTAATTTTTCTTTTATTTGAGTCTTGGAAGTCATTACTACTGTAATGACCACTCCATATCTTGTTTATTTCGTTGTTGTGCCAAGAGAAACCTCTAATTTGAGTGAGGTAAGATTTGGGAATGTTGCTGTCCTGAAACAGTTTTCGGTGCTGCACCGTAAAAATTCGTATAAACTCTCTGTATATCTTTTGGACCTGCGATTTCTTGTGCATATGCCCCAGGTTATATCCAAACTTTTGTTAGTTGAACACTTTTTGATTTGAGCAACAGAAAACCCCTCAAAAATTCGACATTTGTCAGCTGTTCAGTTTTGACAGATTTCTGCCAATATTTGTGTTTGCCGCTTTATCGCTTTCTTTTGAGTTCTTTTGATCATGGAACTTTTGGGGAGGTTGCTACAGTAGTACTTGCTATATATGTGGTGGTTTTGAGTTGAAACCTGAAGCAAAAAGAGGTTGATTATATGTTATACTTACACTAATGTTGCTAATAGATTTGTGTTTAGTTTTGTATGAAGGAAGTTTTCAAGTGTAGGGATTGGAGAATGATGAGATGAGATGAAGAATGGACAAAAGCTTAAGCTTGGGGATGCCTATGCATCACCCCAAGAAATATCCAAGAATTACAAGCGTCAAAGCTTGGGGATGCCCCCGAGGCACCCCTTCTTCATCGGCAAAAATCAGGTCACCTTTCAAGACACTATATTTTTATTGCTTCATGCACTATGCGTTTTTCTTGGAGCGTTAGTTGTTTTAGTTTTCTTAGTTAGTTTAGTTTTGTTTGCTGAAATAAATGGTTAGATCACATCATGTTTCTTTTGGAGGAGATGAACTCGCTTTTCATTTGCCAAGAACACTCTAGTTTTCACTCTTATCGTTCAATGAGTGTTCTCTTTTTCTGCTACTGCGTTTAGCTTGCATTTTTCACCTTGATTTTTGTTCAGATCTTGTTTTATCTTTGCATAAAGGTGTATTTGGACCTCTGGTATATGTTGGTTTTCCTCAAAAGAGTTTCCTCAAAAAGGTTTGAATGGTGTTGGAAAAGAGAAAAAGCTTTATGCAAAAAAAAAGTGGTACAAAAAGGAGCTTGTGTAGACTGCGGCTTAGGCTTTTTCATGTCATGCTTGATGTCTTTTTGATAGTATGCTTAGTGGTTTTGCTGTAGCATGATTTGTCTCAAATAACTGAGATTGCTTAATGAGCCTTTGAAAAAATCATGCGTTGTTTATATTATTTGGAAGCATTATTTTGGTTTCTCCTTTGATGCTTTATTTGGGCTGACTTGGCACATGCTTACACCATGTTGACTACAAAAATAAGTCGCCTATAGCCTCTATGATCATTTAGTTTTTGACTTTTGATGCCATCTTATGCTTCTTTTAATGTTGCTTTGTCGCTTTGCATGATTATGGCCATTATTGCGCTCTTAGTTGGTCCCAGCTCACAAACGCTTACATATATGATCAAGATTGTGTAGGTGCATGTCACCTTAAAAATTATTTCTTTTGTTATCACTTACCTACTCGAGGACGAGCAGGAGTTAAGCTTGGGGATGCTGATACATCTCTGACGTATCCATAATTTTTGATGCTCCATGCTTGTTTTTACACCATTTGCCTTGTGTTTCGTTACACTTCGTGGCGTTTTTATGCGATTTCCAGAACTAACCTATTAACAAGTCGCCACAGTGCCAGTTCACTGTTTTCTGCTGTTTTTGTGTTTCAGAAGTGATACACAGGAAATATTCTCGGAATTGGACGAAACCAAAGCTAGAAGTCTTATTTTTCCCGGGAGCATCCAGACATCCGAAGAGAGGAATGAGAGGGGCCACAGGCCACCCTCACACAGGGCTGGCGCGGCCCAGGCCCTGGCCGCGCCACCCTAGTGTGAGGAGGCCTGGGGCCACCCCTGACATCGCCCCTTCGCCTATAAGAAGCCTCGGGACAGAAAACCCTAGGGGAATCGGCAATTTTCCAGAAAGAGTTCCGTAGCTCCGCTGCCATCGCCGATGAATTTCGGGGGACAGAAATCTCTGTTCCGGCACCCTGCCGGGACGGGGAAGTGCCCCCGGAGCCATCTCCATTGGTCTCCATCGCCGTCTCTGCCGTCTCCATCGACCTCTTCCTCCTTGAGTTCGATAAACCTTGGGTGATCCACTTAAGGGAAACTTGCTGCTGTTCTACAAACCTCTGCACTTGGAGACCCAACAAGTGTCTACAAGAATAGAAGTGCGTAGACATCAATGAACACAAACAAAAGATCATGAAAATGAAACAATGAAAGTCAAACATGTGTTCAAATCATAAGGAAAAACATACAAATGGTTTTCAGCTTGTCCTTCAAAGAGAGCAAAACATAAATGCATAGGACACCTTCAAGTTTAAGAGGGCGACTAGATACAAATAATTTAAGAACAAGTGAAACCAACAATATGAATCAATCAATGAACTTTGGGACAATGCATATCACACTAAGAATGACAACTATGCTATCTTAATGGTGCATAAAGAAAGAAGGTGGTGACTCAACATAAAAGTAAAAGAAGGGCCCTTCGTAGAGGGAAGCAGTGATTGCAAGTTTTATAACCTTCAAAAATTATGGTACTTACCGGCTTTGAGCTCTCATTGCCCCCATCATAAGCATCTTGAATGGTTAAAGTTAATGCGAGAACAATTATGATGCATATGCTTGACAAATCATAAGTTGAAAACCTCGTGCCCCGTGAATACGAGTACCCAAACCTCATGCTACTTTACTTAGAGTCCCAAGCAAGGCTCTTGTCATTGTAAGTATATGCATATCATTGAGAACCGCCAATGGGGTACCTTCATGCCCGATGACATGGAACAAGCCCACACCAAAATAACAGGACAAGCAGACAATGAACACCTCGACATCTCTTTTATTTGCCTTTTGTTTAGCTTTTTATTGTGAGATGCGTCGTCGAATGTTCACCATGGGTATGCTGCAAATTTCCACCATGAATTATGCATGGCTTAGATTGGCGGCCCGACGTTTCCCTAACACATATACAAACTCCATGATCCCCACAAGATTCCTAATTCATTTCACACCGCGGGCATCCATAGACAAAAGATCACGATATCAACTCAAATAAGAAGTGCAATGTTGAAAGCTTGCCCCATAACAGCATGGATGGGCTAGAATCCAACTTACAACTTGCAAGCATAACAACTCAATATAAGAGACCACAATGTCAAATTTTTAAGAACACGAAAAAGTAAAGTGTGCCTTCCGGTTCGTGAGAGCTTTACTAACCGAATTTCGCATAACACTGGTAAGAGTTTAATTTGAAGAGAAAATAAAAGCAAGTCAAATTTACTTGGAATAGCAAATTGCTAGTAGGTATGTATGGTAGACACTTTGGAAAACTTTGGCTTTTAGGAGTTGGATGCACGAGTAGAGCTCATACTCAGTACAAGGTGAGGGCTAGCAAAAGACTGGGAGCGACCAACTAAGAGAGCAATAATGGCCATAATCATGCAAAGTGACAAAGCGACATTAAAAGAAGCATAAGATGGCATCAAAAGTAAAAAACTAAATGATCATGAAGGCTATTGGCGACTTTGTAAGAGTCTAACATGTGTGAGCATGCGCCAAGTCAACCCAAATAAAGCATCAAGGAGAAAACCAAAATAATGCTTCCATACAATAAAAACAACGCATGATTTTTTCAAAGGCTCATTAAGCAATCTCAGTTATTTGAGACAAGTCATGCTACCGCAAAACCACTAAACATACTATCAAAAAGACATCAAGAATGACATGAAAAAGTCTAAGCCACAGTCTACACAAGCTCCTTCTTGTACCACTATTTTGCACAAAGCTTTTTCTCTTTTCCAACACCATTTGAAATTTTTATAAACACCTCTTTTGATGAAAACCAATGAAGATCAGAGGCAAAAATACACCTTGATGAAAAGATATGACAAGGTCTGAATGCAAATCAAGGCGAAAACGAAAACCAAAAGCAGTAGCAGAAAAAGAAGAACGCTCGATTTTTAATAAGAGTGAAAACTAGAGCGTTCTTTGCAAATGAAAAGCAAGGCAACTTCTCAAAAAGAAATTTGTTGGGGTCCAACCATTTATTGCAGAAAAAAACAAACTAAACCAACTAAGAAAACTAAAACAACTGACGCTCCAAGAAAAACACATAGTGCATGAAGCAATAAAAATATAGTGTTTTGAAAGGTGACCTGATTTTTGCCGATGAAGAAGGGGTGCCTCGGGGGCATCCCCAAGCTTTGACGCTTGTACTTCTTGGATATTTCTTGGGGTGATGCATGGGCATCCCCAAGCTTGAGCTTTTGTCCATTCTTCAACTCATCTCATCATTCTCCAATCCCTACACTTGAAAACTTCCTTCATACAGAACTAAACACAATTCTATTAGCAACATTAGTGCAAGCATAACATATAATCAATCCTCTATTTGCTTCAGGTTTCAACTCCAAACCACCACATGTATAGTAGATACTACTGTAGCAACTTCTCTAAAAGTTCCATGATCAAAAGAACTCAAAAGAAAGCGATAAAGTGGCAAACACAAATATTGGCAGAAATCTGTCAAAACTGAACAGCTGACAAAGGTCGAATTTTTGAGGGATTTTATGTTGCTCAAATCAAAAAGTGTTCAACTAACAGAAGTTTGGATATAACCTGGGGAATATGCACAAGAAATCTCAGATCCAAAAGAGAAACAGAGAATTTTCACGAATTTTTACGGTGCAGCACCGAAAACAGTTTCAGGACAGCAACATCCCCAAATCTTTACCTCACTCAAATTAGAGGCTTCTCTTGGCACAAAAACGAAATAAACAAGATAAGGAGCGGTCATTACAGTAGTAATGACTTTCAAGACTCAAATAAAATAAAAAGTACTGAAAGGAAAACATTGGGTTATCTCCCAAGAGTGCTTTTCTTTAACGCCTTTGAGCTAGGCGCAGAAAATTGCGAATCAAGTAATATCAAGTGATGAAGCATCAAGCTCATAATTTGCTCTAAGAATAGAGTCAAAAAGCAATTTCTTTCTTTTCCTAGGGAAGTGTTCCATACCTTTCTTTAGTGGGAATTGATACTTGATAGTGCCTTCCCTCATATCAATGATAGCACCTACAGTACGAAGAAAGGGTCTTCCCAAAATAATAGGACATGAAGCATGGCATTCAACTCCCATAACAAGAAAATCAACGGGAACAAGGTTATTGTTAACCACAATAAGAACATAATTAATTCTTCCCAAAGGTTTCTTCTTAGCAACATCAGCAATAGGAACATCAAAATAACATTTTTCAAGCGGTGGTAAATCAAGCATGTCATAAATCTTTCTAGGCATGATAGAAATACTAGCACCTAGATCACATAAAGCATGGAAATCATAACCATTAACATGCATATCAATGATGGGTTCCCAACCATCTTCTAACTTCTTGGGAACAGAGGCTTTTTGCTTCAACTTTTCATCCCTAATCTTTATGAGAGCATTGGTAATATGCTTAGTAAAAGCAATATTTAAAGAACTAGCATTGGGAGTCAAAGCAAGCTTTTGCAAGAACAAAATTACTTCAGATATATTGTAGCCATCAACATCAAAATCATTAAAATAAATAGAGCTATCATCTCCCACACTCCGAAAAATTTCAGCACTCTTTTGAGAAAAAGTTTTGGCAGTTTTAGGTTTTTTAACACAAGGAGTGGGAGTTTTCTCTACACCAATCAAAGTAAGAGGATTGCTAGAAGTAGGAGCAACATCATTAGAGGTAGTAATAGTACATACCTTCATCTCTCTAGCCATCTCATCTTCTCTTTCCCACCTGGTATGCAATTCCGCTAACAATCTAATATTTTCATCAATTCCAACTTGAATAGCATTAGCGGTAGCAAAAACATTGTTCTCTTTTACATCATTAGGAAACACTTTTAATTTCAGAAGTTCAACATCATGAGCAAGGCTATCAACTTTAGAAGCAAGAATATCAATTTTGCCTTATTTTTCCTAAACAAACTTGTTAAAAGCAGTTTGCTTACCGATGAAGTCCTTGAGCATTACCTCAAGCTCGGAGGGCGCGGCCCTAGTGTTGTTGTAGGAATTACCATAAGAGTTACCATTGGTAGAAGGATACGGCCTAAAATTGTTACTAGCAAAATTGTTCCTATAAGCATTGTTGTTAAAATTATTGTTTCTAATGAAATTCACATCAACATGCTCTTCTTGAGTAACCAGAGAGGCCAAAGGAACATTATTAGGATCAACATGAGTCCTATCATTAGCAATCATAGCCATAATGGTATCAATCTTATCATTCAAGGAAGAGGTTTCCTCAACAGAATTTACCTTCTTACCTTGTGGAGCTCTCTCGGTGCGCCATTCGGAATAATTTATCATCATGTTGTCGAGTAGCTTTGATGCGGCGCCCAAGGTAAGGGACATAAAAGTACCTCCAGCAGCTGAATCAAGTAGGTTCCTTGAAGAAAAATTCAGTCCTGCATAAAAAGTATGGATAATCATCCAAGTAGTCAGTCCATGAGTGGGGCAATTCTTTATCATAGATTTCATTCTTTCCCAAGCTTGAGAAACATGTTCATTATCAAACTAAGTAAACTTCATAATATTGTTACGCAAGGATATAATCTTAGCAGGAGGATGGTATCTACCAATAAAAGCATCCTTACACTTAGCCCATGAATCAATACTATTCTTAGTCAAAGACAGCAACCAATCTTTAGCTTTTCCTCTCAAAGAAAAAGGAAACAACTTGAGCTTAATAATATCACTGTCAACATCCTTATATTTCTGCATCTCACATAGCTCAACAAAATTGTTGAGATGAGCTGCGGCATCTTCAGTACTAGCACCAGAGAATTGCTCTTTCATAACAAGGTTCAACAAAGCAGGCTTAATCTCATAAAAGTTTGCAGCAGGAGCAGGTGGCTTAATAGGAGTGCAGATAAAATCACTATTGTTTGTGCTAGTAAAGTCACACAACTTGGTGTTTTCAGGATTGGCCATTTCAGCAAAACGAAAGTAAACAAGTAAAAACAACTACCAAGGATTCTAATTTTTTTGGGTTTTTGATATAAAGCAATGCAGGTAAAATAAATAAAGTAAAGCAAAACAATAACAAAGTAAAGGATGTGTGAGCAAAAAACTCCCCTCGCAGAAGTCTTCTCTTCCTCCCCGGCTCTTCCTCCCCGGCAACGGCGCCAGAAAAGAGGCTGCTACCGGTTGATGGCGTCAGAAAATAAGCTGATGGCATGTGGTTGACGTGGGAGCAGACGGTCCTTGTGCGTGGTGAATAACCAGCCTGTTGGGAACCCCAAGAGGAAGGTATGATGAGTATAGCAGCTAGTTTTCCCTCAGTTAAGAAACCAAGGTTTAATATCGGTCAGGAGAGGAGAGACAATGACGACTGAAGGTGATGCGGACTGGCTTAGTAATACTCCAACAAGGGCGCCGTTTAACGATACTTGTTGACTCGTCTTCGGCCAGTAGCAACGCGGAACCTGCACACAACACAACCAAGTACTTTGTTCCAAACTTGCGATGAGGTTATCAATCTCACCGGTTTGCTTGAAACAAAGGTTATGAGCGTATCGAGTGGAAAACAATATAGTATGCGAGTAAAGTAAACAGTGCGAGTAAAGTAAACAGGTGATAACAATATGATGGAAATAGGACTAGGGTCCACAGTTCACTAGTGGTGTCTCTCCATAGATAAAATAACACATGCTGGGTAAACAAATTACAGTTGGGCAATTGATAGAATAAAGATAAACGTGATATGTCAAGAAGATCACTATGAGATTTACTCTAGGCATTACAACAAAATACATATACCGCCATCCAACTGCATCTATGACTAATAATCCACTCCCAGGGATATCAATCCGAACACCCCAGTAGTATTAAGTTGCGAACAACAGATATTTGCATTAAGCAAAGTGTGTAATGTAAACAAAGCATATGCCCTTGAGCATATGAATGTTGTTTTCTCCCTAGTAGCAACAGCACATCTACCACCTTAGAGGTTTCTGTCACTCCCCCAGGTGAAATAGAGGCATGAACCCACTATCGAGCATAAATACCCCCTCTTGGAGTCACTAGCAACTACTCGGCCAAGATAGCTACTAACAACGGAGAGCATGCAAGATCATAAACAACATAGAGATAACAAAAGATATAATATTCAGTACAACAACTTAATCATAAACACCAATATTCATCGGATCCCAACAAACCAAACATGTAGAATTACATAACGGTGATCTCAATCATGTAGGGCAGCTCATGAGATCTAAACATGAAGCACATGTGGAGAAGACAACCATCTAGCTACTGCTATGGACCCATAGTCCAAGGTAGACTACTCACTCATCGCTCCGGAGGCAAGCATGGCGATGAAGAAGACCTCCGGTGGCGATTCCCCTCTCCGGCAGGGTGCCGGGAAGAGCTTCTGGACCCTCCCGATCTTCGGGTCGACGGCGGCGGCGGATCGCGATGTGTTCTGGAAAACTGATTGGGTACTTAGGTTTTTTCCGTCGGGGGGTCTTTATAGGCGAAGGGGCGTCATCAGAGGGGGAGCCAGGCGCCCTCACACGGGGCCCGCGTGGCCAGGGGCCTGGCCGCGCCGCCCCTGTGTGTGGGGCCCTGGTGGCCCCCCTCCTACTCTCCTTCGGATCTCTGGAAGCTTCCGGGTAAAATAAGACTTCAGGAACTTGTTTCGTCCAATTCTGAGAATATTTCCTGTGTATCACTCTGAAACACAAAAACAGCAGAAAACAGGGAACTGGCACTGTGGCAACTCTTTAATAGGTTAGTTCCGGAAAATGCATAAAAGTACCACTAAGTGTAACGAAACAATAGGCAAATGGTGTAAAAACAAGCATGGAGCATAAAAAATTATAGATACGTTGGAGACGTATCACATGCTCTCCATTGCTAGTAGATATCTTGGCCGAGTAGATGCTAGTGACTCCAAGAGGGAGTATTTATGCTCGATAGTTGGGTTCATGCCTCTAGTAATCTGGAGGAGTGACAGAAACCTCTAAGGTTGTAGATGTGCTGTTGCCACTAGGGATAAAACAACATTCTTGTGTTCAAGGATATTTGCATTGTTTACATTATGCACTTTGCTTAAGGCGATAATCTGTTGTTCGCAACTTAATAACCGATGGTTGCTCGGACGACATCCGGAGGGTGGATTATTAGTCATAGATGTAGTTGGATTACAGTCTATGTATGTTTTCGTAATGTCCAGAGTGAATCTCATAGTGATCCTCATGACATATGTACGTTATCTTTATTCTATCAATTGCCCAACTGTAATTTGTTTACCCAGCATGTTGTTATTTATCTTATGGAGAGACACCACTAGTGAACTGTGGACCCCGGTCTAATTTCCTTTACATTGCTATTACCGTTTACTTTCACTCGCATTGTTTAATTTCTTGCATACTATTACCTTTTACCACTCGATATGCTCAATACTTTGTTTATAGCAAACCGGTGAGATTGACAACCTCATCGTAAGTTGGGGTAAAGTACTTGGTTGTGTTGTGTGCAGGTTCCACATTGCTGCTGGTGCAAAGCAAAGCCCTAGACGAGGCGCCTTATAAATTGTCCAGAGCTGTCGCGAAGCTACCGAGCATCAACCTTCTGAAGTTTGGCTTTCTCCTACTGGTTCGATAAACCTTGGTTTCACAACTGAGGGAAGACTTGCTGTTATGCTCATCATACCTTCCTCTTGGGGTTCCCAACAAAGTGTAATCGACACGCCATCAGGCCTTCAACAAGGATGCAATCGTTATTGCCAAGTACAACCAATGAATGTCAGCATTAGGGTTTTCACCCTGGAAAACAAGACTCGATACGTGAAGATCACTAAAAAAATAAAGTTAGCTGCTGGACTCACTACCCAAGGACGCTAGTGCAAGTCACCAATCACTAGGTCGTAGGGAGGTGGCACTACCGGCCGTCATGGTTAGATCTTTGTCAAGAAGATGGGTTTGTGGAAGATGGTGGCAATGATTTTTGTAGCGTGCGCATACCGTGCGCACTAAGAGTCAGTTAGACCGGTACAACGGTTTTAGATTATGTGAGTAGGTAGGAAGTTGGGCACATGGCCCTGACTAACCCCTTCTTAGCTTGTAGGTTTAACATTCTTATCGCCAAGAAGGTTGCTCCAGGTTGATTAGTGCCTTGTAAGGCTTCGTGAATAAATAAATAAAAATGGTTGTGTGCATCATACAGAGGCCGGGGGCATACCCTTCATTTTGAAAACAAAACTGGGTTCGCACGAAACACGTGTCATGTAGGGACATGAACATTGTCCCATAAGACATGTCCGTATGACAGACTGAGAAGCAAAGTCTTCATCACATCCAAGACTCCGCCTCCACCATTACTTAGCAGTCTTGAAGCCAACATATGATTCATCAAGACCTTTTGGTTCTCCAACCAAAACCGCCATGACATTCACTTTGTTAACACCATGGAAATCTCGGTGCAATGTGAATGTCGTCATGTCCCATGATGTCAACAGAAAGCATAGCTTTGCGCTGTGTGTCCCCTGAAGTTGCGCATGCCGATGTTGGGGACACACATGACCAAGATCCCATCCGATCTAGAGATATGCAAAGTCGTGAAGATCTCTAAGGGAGAAGTCCAAAACACGTCATCAGCTAGATCTAGGAGGACGGACAACAAATCAGCGCCTTGGCATGAGAAGACTACTAGGACCGCCGCACTACCGACCTTATTCAATCCAGATATGTAGATCCCCACGCCGCATGCTGCGTCCATGATTCCACAACGGCCAGCCAAGTAGAGAGACGGACAAGTACATGCGCGTCATCGGACATGGTGCAGATAACTAGCACCCGGTCTCCGGGGGCCGCTGCCCTAGGTCATGTCTCCGCCTCTCGCGTACGTACGACTCGAGTTCCCCCACCCCCTTTGGGAGCGGGGAACGCCGCCACCGCGACTAGAGCCGGCGGCAATGTTGAAGAAGGGAGGGACGTGGGGAGGCCCATGGCATCGCTAGGCACCCCCAGGGGTCACTGATAGTACGACACGTGGGATATATTTTCCGTGTTCTCATCCCTTTGTATTTACATGAACCTAATATGGTGATCAAATGGTTCTCACAATCTACTACTCCCTCTGTCCCATAATGTAAGCCGTTTTAGCTAACTAAAATAGTTTGCTAAAACGGCTTATATTGTGGGACAGACTGATAAAACATAATTATTTCCCAGTGGTGGAGGAAAGAGCATTCAAAATTGATGAGATAGTGCAAAATCCTGTTTTTGTCCTCTTTAATTTCGAGTCGCTTGGCTGGAGGGTCAGCATTCAAATGCTAGGGAGACCGAATGCAAACCGAAAAGAATAGCCCTTCTCACACGTGCGCTTGGAAAAGCACAGGGGAGCGCTAGCTACCATTCAAATGTGGCGGTACGCTTACTTGACCACGTTTCGCTCTCTCACGGAATTACCACAACATATCTCCGAAAATTTTCTCCCGAGTACGCGTCGTTTGACCGTCTACGTTCACATACACATACACCTACACCTACTGTGAAGCTGATTAAGCCGGGCGACGTCAGCAATGGGCGCCCGGCGCCGGCCTAGCTAGCTGTCTGATATATACTCTGATGATGGGAGTGCGATGTCAAAGCGAATGGAGCATGGAGAAATACGCGTGATGTGATTAACAAGCTGACCAGAGATATAAAAAACGAATAGCCTACATGCATAATGATGATGACAGCGACGGTCAATGTTAATGGGAAATTGGGAATAATGGAGATCGAGCATGGTGCTCGTATTTCTCAATTCGTATTCTGTTAACAAGGATAGCAGTCCTCATGTGCGGCTTGGAGAGAATAATATATCCCGGTATGCATGACGACTCATGAGATCACGAGTTGTAGCACTGAGTATTTGATATGTTATCCCTAGTCCATGCAATGACCTGAGGATGATTTATAGGCTGAGTGGCTGACTCTTATTCCATTGTAAACTGGAGCAAGAAAAAGAAGAGGAGAAGAATACACAAGTTGAGTGGCCTCCCCATTTCTCAACTTGCGATGGTCAGCATGGAGAAGGCACCAATTAATACACATAGATATGGTCCATTTTGTTGACATGGTTGAGGTAGCAAATCAATGAACAGTTGGTATACGCGTAGGACCTGGACTTCCTCTACACCCTACTTGTTCACTCATTCATATTCATTCATTCATTCATTCATGGGCCGCCAGTCTATAAAGCTTGATCGATGTATACTATAACTTGATCAGGGGCACGCACGTACTCTATGAATAGTTGAGCACGCACGTAGCTGCTGCACCATATACTATGCATGTAGGGGCAGAGCAGTTAGAGCGACACTTTGAAACTCGGAACCAGAAAACTTGCACCAGATGATGATGTTACTACCTGCCTTCACAGCAGATAGAGCAGTTTATCTGTTGGCACAAGAAAGTCATGAGCTGCACAGTGCTTCAACAGCAAATTCAGCAACCATAGGATGAAGAATTGTCTGCAAACACCGCACAATACTAACTAACTTGTGTGTTTTGCCAACCGCCGATTAAACCCTCTCCATGCATGCACCTGTGTCCTGTGTTCGCTGTGCATGGATTAGCTGAAGAGAAGAACATAGCTGGGCATGCAGCAGGTGAGGGTCTTCAGGAACAATCCCTGCGCAATAAATGGTTCTTCTCATTCAATGCAGGATTGGTTCCCAGTTGACATTTATGCCAAGATAGGGGTTGATTCATCGCTCATTCAATGAGGAGGTTCGTCTCATCTAAATCCGATCGCCCACCCAGACCCAGTTGGATGGAGTTGGAAGAAGCAGGAGGCAAACAAAACATATGCGTATGCACGTTTTATCAGCTAGCTAGCTCGATCCCTCCGGGCCTGCCCGCAACTGGATCGATCGCGGCGTGTCTGTATCTGTATATATGTGTCAATTCGCTGCAACTGTTCGCAATCAATGCGCGCCTTGAATGGCCATCGCCATCGACCTTCTAATTTTCTTTCGCTCGAAAAGGAAGAAAAAGAGCAGGAGAAGCTCGAGCCTGGAGTTCTTGATAGTAGTACTGTAGCTCGTTTCAGCAGTGTTTTTTATGGATGCCGCAGTCATGAATCTGGTAGTGTGGATGCGGTTGCACGTAGCTGTTCCCTGGGTAATTGTGCGTGTGCATCAATGGTTATCCTGCAGGTACGAGTACTTGCAGCCGTCACCGTCGCATTAACCGGTGTTCCATTTCTATACACTGCTATGTATTTCATAAACAGTGCTACTAGCACTATTATTTTAGAAAGCAACGCGTTTCTTAAATTTTTTTTGACTAATTCCAATTGACTGGCAAATAACATGTGACGTCTCACATTTTAGTTGCAATCCATGTTGCTCATGATTAGTATGAATCATTAAGCAAATTTAACGGTTCGGTGTAATTTTCTCAGTTGTTCGTTTAGAAAAATAATTCCCAGTTGAAAGAGCATTTCCCGCCTAATTGATTTTGGAGTTTGTTAACAATACATTATCTATTAATGTGGTGATTAGTCTTTGCAGGAGTTTGTTATATTGTTGCACAAGATATTGGGTTTTCTATGTTACACTTGATAATTATTATTGCCCAAAGGAAATTCTTGAGGAAATAGTTCAAATATGCTCTGGGAGATGTTTTATATGAAGTTTGGCCAGGAAGGCCGGCTTTAGCCGGTCTCCAGACCGGCTATAGCCGGACTGCCCAGTTTCGGAAGAAGCAATGCGCCTCTGGTGTAACCCGGCTATTTGTCCGGCTTATTCCGGCAGGGCCGGATTTTTCGGACCGGCTTTAGCCGGTGTGGAAGCCGACTTTAGCCGGTGTGACCGGCTTTAGCCGGACTTAACTCCGGCTTTAGCCGGACTTTCCTGGCTGGCAACGGTCAGATTTGGGGGGGGGGTATAAATACCCCCCACCTTCTTCCCCAAAGAGCTGCTCGTCCCAAGCTTGAAGAACACCATTGTTTGAGCCACCAAATCAACAAGATCTCCCTCCTCAACCCACCAAAGCTCTTGATCTTTGGAGAATCGAAGGAGGAGGCCTTGATCTACATCCTCACCGAAGCGATTTGATTTCCCCTCACATTTGCTTGAGGGCCCTTGTGTCTTGGGTTCCCTTGTGTTCCAAGACCTTGTTTTGTGTATTTGATATCTTGCTACTTGTTGTTTGACAGCATTGTGTTGTGCTTGGGAGCCTCCAATTCGGTTGTGGATGCGTGCCCCAAGATTGTAAAGGCCGGTTCCGCCTTGAGGAATCCCTTAGTGGAAAGTGAGCTAGGCCTTTGTGGCGGAAGCTTGCACCGGAGAATAGGGTGAGCCTTTGTGGTATTGGTTAGGCCTTTGTG
This sequence comes from Dactylis glomerata, assembly GCA_007115705.1. Lineage (NCBI taxonomy): Eukaryota > Viridiplantae > Streptophyta > Magnoliopsida > Poales > Poaceae > Dactylis > Dactylis glomerata. Next base: position 783,825 of record QXEO01000848.1, read on the forward strand.
GCAACCACACCCCTCCAACGTAGACGTACTTCCCCTAAAAGGGAAGGAACTACGGGAATTACATCCGTGTCTCCGTGTGCTCCACTCTCGGTTACCTCTATCCTTTATTGCCTTTATATATTGTATCTTGCTTAGCTTGATAGTTGTCATATAGGTAAATTCACCTTAGTTGCATATCTAGAGAATTTACCTTTTGTGTCAAGCCTAAATTGAAAAAGAATTAAAATTTGAGTAGCACCTATTCACCCCCCCTCTAGGTGCCCATACGATCCGTTCAATTGGTATCAGAGCCTCGGCTCTTATTTTGGGCTTAACCGCCTAAGAGTATGGAAACATCACCTAGTGAGGGCTCGGGCCAAGTTTCCATGGGTGAGTTCAAATCTTTGGAATCATCCATGACTTCCATAACATCTCAAATAAGTGAGTTGCGTAAAATGATAGCGCAACTCATGCAAGCTAAAGCTGCTAATGCTTCTCCACCTCCGGAAAAACCCGCTACTCCACAAGTGGAGAATGTGGTGGTTGATGTGGAGGGTGCCGATAAAAATGGCGATGCTAAGTCTTCCACCAAGGGCGACGGGAAAGGTGAATTCCCTCATTGGTATTCACCCGACCCGCCGGTTCCTCATCCTCATATTAACCATAGAGGAGACCCACCTAAGCTTGATGCACTTTGGTCAATGGCAATATCAAATGATCTCTCATATGCACAGTTCTTGCATCGAGCTTTGGAGGATCGTTGAGGAAGGATTCAAGGCCGTGGATCCCCACAACATGACAAGAAGAGAGATGGTCGATAGCCAACTCAATGCTACCGCTCTTCACATGATTCAAGTCGCCGTTGGATCCAAGGACTTGCCTCACATCCAACACTTCTCCACCGCCAAAGAAGCTTGGCAAGGACTCTCCGACGTCTTTGTTGGCAATGAGAGCATGAAGAAGACAAGATATATTGCCTTCTCAAATCAAGCGGAGGGATTCTTCATGATGGATGGTGAGGATCATCAAGAGATGTATAGAAGACTCAAGGCTATTGCTACCACCTTCAAGAACCTCGGTGCTCACCATATTGATGATGAGTGGATCAAGATGAAGTACATTCTTGCTCTCACTCCATATGAGCCCGCAGATGTGAAGAGTGTTCAAGGAAAGCACAACTTCAATGAGATGACCTCCAATCAAGTGATGCAAGAGATTCAAGCCTACAAGGTTTCCGCACAAAATGCGGAAGATGCTCGTGCTCGTGCCATAGGAATGCAAAGATGCTCTAACCTTGCATTAAAAGCAAGTGTGGTTGAGAAAGAGGTTCCTCTTCAAGCTAGTATTGAAGCAAGACTAGAGATGTGTCCCGAGGATATAAGACATGAGTACAATGAGCACATGGCCTTCTATGGAAAAACCTTTTGGGTTGATCCACACAAGGCTAAAGAAGACAATCAAAGAAGAAGCAAGTCAAGTGGCTATCAAAGGAATGACAACAATGGTCAACGGGTGAGGACTTGCTACAATTGCAATGATAGATTCCACTTTGTTGCCGAATGCCCTTATGAGAAGAGAGAAGACCATGGTGGAAAGCTCATCCTCAAAAGCAAGACCAAGTCACCTTCAAAGAAGCCATTCGTGAAAAAGGGTGGACCAAAGAAGAAACAACCAAAGTTTGTGTTCTTGACTCAAGAAGAGTACTCCGCAAGTGAGAGTGATGAAGAAGAAACTACAACTAGTGAGATGGCCGCAATGGCAACCACCTCCACCTCCTCAACATCACTCTTTGAATCCCCCAATGAGGACTCTCTTGTCAAGAATGTCAAGTGCCTTATGGCCAAATCTTCCGAGGTATCACCCACATCTTCCTCCTCCTCTAAGACAAATGATGCTCCTTTGAATGATCTTGCTAGTCTTAGAGTAAAGAAAGAAATTATTGCTTTTGATGACTATGTGTCTAGTGTAGATGGTGTTCATAAGATTCACTTTGAACGTCTATTGAGCCAATATGGTAAAACTCTTGAAAAACTAGATGAACAAATGAGGCTTGAAAAGGAATATGCTCAAGATATTGCCTCACTAACCGAGTCTCTTGAAGAAGAGCAAGAGGAACGAGCGTCTCTCGAAGAGAAGCTCGATTCCATTGAGGAATCTAATAATGAAGTTGTTTCCAAACTCATTAAAGAGCGAGACCATGCTCGTGCTAAAGTAAAAATGCTTAAAAAGAAAAAGGTTGAATTTGGTGTTGGTCATGATATACTTGTTAAGGATTTAGAAGATCTTGACAAGGCTCACAAGGCCTTGGAAAGTGAACACTCTATTCTTACCAAGTCACATGAACAACTTCAAATTCAATTGACTAAGAATAATGTGCCTAGTTCTTCTACTTCTACTTGTGATCATGCAAATATTATTGAAGAAAATGCTAGGTTGAAAGATGAGCTTGCCAAGTCCTCCATTCCCATAGGTGAGAAAAACTTGAATGACCTTTTGAGTAAGCAAAAGGCATTCGGTGATAAAACGGGGATTGGCTTTGTCTCAAAGAAGAAGAAGAAGAAGAAGAACAACAAGAAAAAGAAGGCCAAGCCCGCACAAGCAAAGAAGGATCCTATTGTGGGTGGCAAAGCCACTCATGATGATCATGCGGGAATTGCTAACCCTCACTATGTCTTATTTCGTGATTATTATGGTGATGTTTATGCAAAATATGTTGGTCCAAATGATGGTTATGTTGCTTGGTCTATTTGGGTTCCAAAGACCCTTGTTGCTAACAAAAGAGGACCCATTGAGAAATGGGGACCTAAAACCAAGCAATAATCTCTTGTAGGACTATGCTTCCGGTGGATCGAAATGGGTGCTTGATAGTGGATGCACAAGTCATATGACCGGAAGCAAGGAGATTATGACGGAGATGAGGCCTAATGTCAACAACATAACCGTCACCTATGGAGACATGTCACAATCCGAGGTATTGGGTCTTGGCAAGGTGGTGGTCGCACCGGATATTTCCCTTGTGGACGTCATGCTTGTTGAGACCCTAGGTTACAATTTACTTTCAGTTCGTGCACTTGGTAAGATGGGCTTTGCCGTCTTCATTGATAATGAAATTGTGGTACTCTTGTGGAGCAAGTCTCTAAAGGTCGCTTTCATTGGGCACATTGAAAACAACTTGTATGTGGTGGACTTCTCGGGGAAAACCACTACAAGTGCAATGTGTTTATTTGGAAAGGCCGATGTGGGTTGGCTTTGGCATCGCCGACTGGCCCATGTCAATATGAGAACTTTGCAAAGCCTTCACAAGGGTGGCCACATACCCGGACTAAAAGAGAATGTTTCTTTTGCCAAAGATCGTGTTTGCAGGGCTTGCGTTCTAGCAAAATGCATGATTCTCCCCACCCAAGCAAGACTATCATTTCTTCCAAGAGGATCTTGGAGCTCCTTCATGTGGATCTTTTTGGTCCTCCCTCTCATGCAAGTCTTGGTGGGAAGAAATATTGCTTGGTGATTGTTGATGACTATTCAAGATATACTTGGGTCTACTTCTTCAAGCATAAGAGTGAGACTCAACAAACCGTCATCGACTTTGCCAAGGAAGTTGAACGTCAACATGGGCAAACTATTTTGGCAATAAGAAGTGACAATGGCACCGAGTTCAAGAACTACACCTTAAATGGATTTCTTAGTGATGAGGGGATTCGTCATCAATATTCCGCTGCATACACCCCTCAACAAAATGGTGTAGCCGAAAGGAAGAACCGGACTCTTATGGATATGGCTAGGTCCATGTTGGCGGAGTTTAAGTCTCCATACAACTTTTGGGCCGAAGCTATCTCTACGGCTTGTCACTCTTCAAACTGGCTCTTCCTCCGCAAAGGCCTAAACAAGACTCCATATGAAATACTCACCGGAAGCAAGCCCAACATCTCCTACTTCCGTGTTTTCGGGTGTAAGTGTTTCTTTCAAAGAAAAGGAGTTCGTTTAGGTAAATTTGATCCGAAAGCAATAGACGGTATTTTTGTTGGTTATGGTGCCGAATCCCACACTTATAGAGTCTTCAACAAGTCCACCGGACGGGTTGAAGAATCTTGTAGTGTGGTATTCGAAGAAAATGACGGCTCCCAAGGGGGGCGAGATGTTGTTTCTTGTGATGTAGATGATGAAATACCTCGAGAAGCCATAGGAAGAATGGGCGTGGGATTTTTCCGCCCCATTGAGGGACACCTTGTGGCGGACCGAGAAGGACTATGCTCTACTCAAGTGGATCCTTCATCTTCACAAGCTCAACAAGCCTCTCCCAAGGAAGCAACTAATGCACCAACCGAAGAACAAGACAAGGACCTTCATGAAGAAGAAGGGGCACCACCATCCTCTCCGGTTATCTCAACCGCCCACTACTAGAATATCCATCATTAACGACGAAGGCAAAAAAAAGTTTGGTCGTTATTGATAGCCGACCCCTCGGTCTAAAATAAGTCCCGCCCTGGTAGAACAACAACCATCCTATTTCTCGTCGTTAAACTTTCGCATTATGTGGTCATCAGTTTGTTCCTATTTTACCTTGTTATAAACTTACCTTCTACGCTTCACGAGTTAAAAGATAACCTAATCCCTAGTATCTTCGCCTCCCCATCTAGTCTTGGCCCTCTCGCCGCCAACAATGTCCTCGCGGATCTCTTCGCCGGCGCTAGTCGCCCCAATTGCCCCTCCCTCGCTACTTTCCCTCGGTCTAACCCTCTCCGGTTGTCTCAAGGAGTAAGCAGATTTCCCTCCGTCAATTTGATCTAATCAATCTTGTACTGCAGGTCCAGAGAATGAATGATTGGTGGCATGACGGAGGGCCAGGTTTTCTATGCGCTTGTGCATCGGCAATTCGGCGCGGCACATGTCAACAGGCCTGTAGCGATTGCTCCCAGATTAGAAAAAAGTAACGATATCAGTCGGGCAGTGGCAGGACGGGATGGCCAGTTTGAGATTTGAGAAGTGGTGCATCAGGTGGCGGCTGCCCCATTTGAGTATGGTATGGTAACTCCCGTCTTGTGATTTGTTATCTCTCAAAGTCTCTTTTTCTTCGATTTATAAACCGCAATAGCACGTAAGATTATTTTCATTGGATCATGAATTTTGTGTAGTCTAACCATGTTTTAACTGAGCTTCTTTTCAGGCTAGATGATATCTGAATCTTCTTGAAGGAAAGAATATTGTGCTTTCTTCTTGTGAGGAAAAGCCATGTCAATTTTTTCTTAACTATGCTCCTTGCATCATGGACAATGAAGAAACACGTGTGTACATGTTTTTTACAACTTTTTAAATATCTGTTTAATATGGAGCACGAATGTTATACTGATCCTCTATGCTATAACTTTTGTGGTATGCTAGTGTACAATTAAGCAAGAGAACAGAGGCAGGGGAGCGCAAGTATAATTGTTCATGGTACAAAGGCGTTCAAATCCAGAGTTCGGCCTATATCTCGGTGAAACTATTTTGTGTGAAAAAGAAGTTTGGATCTTTTCCAGTGTGGTGCTGCACCAAACAAGTATATACAATGGACAGAGGTAATTAAGACTCTCTTTTGATATAACATATATATTTGTTAGTCATTGACTGAAATTGCACATAAATGGTATCTAAATTTTGTAGGGCTGCAGGATTCACAAGGACGCTAGCACAAGTGGCAGTGCGGCACTAATCAAAGATAATTGCCGAGGGCAATTCCTTGTATTAGTATTCTGTATTCAGTGTACGGTTTGGTTACAACAGTTGTCCACATCAATGGATATGTAAATGTTTCGAGAATGACTGAAATGAAAATATATTCCAGTACATGCTAATTGATCTTTGCCCACTGGATGTGTCTTTGTCCTTGACAAGCGAATGTCAATATGCATGTCCTATCGTTACAGAACGTTTGGTCGTGAAAAAGTTGCCATTGGTAACGAAATAATTACAGATACTTGCAACGATGGAAAGACCTTTAACAACGAAAAAAGTAGTTGTTAATATCAAAATTGTGGTTGTTATTGTCTAAAAGTTAACGACTACAACACCGTATGGTCGTTAGAAAATAACGACTAGACACACTAGGTGGTCGTTATTACTTTTAACGACGGAGCCTATAACGACAACTAACGACCACCGGATTATGGTCGTTAATTGTTTTTAACGACCAAAATTGGACTTTCAACGACCACTTATATGGTCGTTAAAACCCTTTTTTCTAGTAGTGGCCCCCAATTCTTCACAAGACCAAGATCAACCTACTCATGAAAATAATGATGATCAAGGTCAATTTAATTGTCAAGACGGGGACCAAAATGATCAAGATGATCAAGTGATTCCTCCAAGGTCAAATGAGGAGATCGAAGCCCGTCGCAAGAGAAGAGTTGAAAGAGACTTGGAACTTAAAGGTCATACCCTTGAGAGGGTTATTGGAGATTTAAGAAGCAAAGTGTCAACCCGGCGTCAATTGGCACAATTTAGCACTCATCATGCTTATATCTCCATGGTTGAACCCAAGAAAGTATTTGAAGCTCTTGAAGATCCGAATTGGTTGGATGCTATGCATGAAGAACTTAATAACTTCAAGCGCAATAATGTGTGGGTGTTAGTGGAGAAGCCAAGAGAGTGCCGCAATGTGATTGGCACAAAGTGGATTTTCAAGAACAAGCAAGATGAGCATGGAATTGTTGTAAGGAACAAGGCAAGATTGGTTCCTCAAGGTTTCTCTCAAGTTGAAGGCATTGACTTTGGAGAGACTTATGCTCCCATGGCTCGTCTTGAGTCCATCCGTATCCTTCTTGCATATGCCACTCATCATAATTTTAAGTTGCAACAAATGGATGTTAAAAGTGCATTTCTTAATGGTCCATTGAAATAGGAAGTGTATGTTAAGCAACCCCCGGGGTTTGAGGATCTCAACTTTCCTAACCATGTCTACAAACTCCATAAGGCACTCTATGGCCTTAAACAAGCCCCACGTGCGTGGTATGAGCACCTTAGGGAGTTGTTGTTAGACCGTGGGTTTGAAGTTGGGCAAATCGATCCCACTCTTTTTACTAAGAGGGTCAATGGGGAGCTTTTCGTATGCCAACTATATGTTGATGATATTATCTTTGGCTCTACTAACAAAGCTTTTAATGATGAATTTGCAAAGCTTATGACCGATAAGTTCGAGATGTCTATGATGGGCGAAATGAAGTTCTTTCTTGGTTTTGAAATCAAGCAATTGAAAGAAGGGACTTTCATTAATCAAGCCAAATATGTCCAAGACATGCTCAAGAGGTTCAAGATGAAGGAGCTAAATGGGGCCGCCACACCAATGGCCACAAAATGTCATCTTGAACTTGATCCCAATGGTAAAGATGTGGATCAAAAGGTATACCGTTCTATGATCGGTTCTTTGCTTTACCTTTGCGCATCTAGACCCGATATTGTGTTGAGTGTAGGTGTGTGTGCAAGGTATCAAGCCGCTCCTAAAGAAAGCCACCTTATGGCGGTTAAGAGAATCTTTCGATATTTGGTTCATACCCCAACTTATGGGCTTTGGTATCCCAAAGGCTCGGATTTCTCTCTTTGTGGTTTCACGGATTCGGATTGGGCCGGTGACAAGGATGATAGGAAATCAACTTCCGGAGCTTGCCAATTTCTTGGTAGGTCTTTGGTGTGTTGGTCTTCTAAGAAGCAAAATTGTATATCTCTCTCCACCGCCGAAGCCGAATACATTGCCGCCGCAAGTGGATGCACTCAATTGTTGTGGATGAGGCAAACTTTAAAGGAATATGGTGTCAATTGTGACAAAGTGCCTCTTTTATGTGACAATGAGAGTGCTATCAAGATAGCCTATAATCCGGTGCAACACTCAAGAACCAAGCATATTGAGATCCGGAATCATTTTATTAGAGATCATGTTGCCCGCGGTGATATTGAGCTTGCATATGTGAGCACCAAGGATCAACTTGCCGATATATTCATGAAGCCCCTTGATGAAGCAAGATTTGGATATTTGAGGAATGAGCTAAATATCATTGATTCAAGGAGTGTGGCTTGAGCATCTTGCAAATACACCTATTTTTCAATACTTGTTTGGTTTAGGTGTGGGCATGAAGATAGGAGGAGTGCGGTCCTAATTAATTGGGCTATCCCTCCCCCCATAATGCCAATAGTGACAAAATTGTTCTCTTTCTATCATTTTTGTGATATATGAGTTTCAATGACGAGTATTGGTTATGGACCCAAGATACATCTTCGCGGTCCAATACCATAACACTCATACATGGTGGCCTCGGCCACCGACCTCTTCTTTTCGAAGAGTTGATTCCTTGCAAATTCTATTTGAGTTTTATTGAGCTTTTTCGTCATTGTCTCTTTTCTTGAAATGGGAAGGCACTTGCATTGGAGTTTCCAAAGATTTCTTGTGTTTGCAATGTCAAGTGCCGAGAACCACTCCTTGCGTGTTTTCCATCCTAAGCCCTCTTATCTAAAGCCTTGCATTCTCTCTTGCATGCCAGAATTCTCTTCGAACTGAATCTACCCATTTTGCCCCATCTAGACCGGCTTTAGCCGGTCTGTCACCGGAAAAAGCCGGTGTCTGGCTTTAGCCGGGCCCTCCGGCTATAGCCGGTCTGGGGATTTCGAGCCCCACTCATAAGGCTGTGGGGGTGAGGGTTTCCTCACATTCCCTCCCACGCCTTTCACCTCTGCTTGTGCCCCCTTGGACCCGCCGCCGCCGCCGTCAGTCGCCTCTCCTCCGGCCGCCGGAGCCCCCTCATCGGCCGGCCATCCTCTCCGGCGCCCTCCCCCATGGACCAGGGTACCCTCCCTTTCTTTCTCCACTCTCTCTCTCCCCCTAGGTCTCCCTAGGGTTAGGGTTAGTTGATTCTTGGTACCTTGTTGTGCATCTGGGAGACTTTGGATTCGTGATTCCTTCTTGCATTGCATAGATTGAAATTACTTGACTAGTTTTGGTGGCCTACTCCTGAGATTTTGAATTTTGCTCTTCTGGTCCGGCTAAAGCCGGTGTCAGACCGGCTATTGCCGGCCTGACCGGCTAAAGCCGGCCTGAGACCGGAAATAGCCGGTGTAGATCACCAACTACTGTCCTGTCTTTTCCTTTTGTGCTATTGCTCTTTGATCCTCTGGCATGCATGCTCATCCTATATGCTATCTACCTATGTGCTGTTTGCAGGTGGTTCGCGTCCCAAGCGGACACGATATGTTGATCCTTCTCTTGCCCGCCGTCAAGAACGTCACGATGCACGTATGACCGCTGCTATGAAGAAGAAGAGGTTGGAAGAACAAAAGAAGAAATCTCTGTTTGCTAACATTGGTGATCTCAAGAAGTTGTCCAAGCAAGAGTACCGTGAGTTTCGTGAACAGAATTTCTATGCCATGCCTAGGGACATCGACAGTGGTTCCTTTTACTGGTCAGAGCATCAGAGGATCTATGAGCAGGTTTATGAGACCATGAGCACAAAGGTTTGCCCCATGAAGTTCACCAATATTGTGTCACTATCCAAGGATGAGTACTTTGCCGATGCTCTTTGGGTCACCGAGAAGTTAGGGTTGCACAAGTTGATGGTCTTCAAGCAAGACTACAATCCTCATTTGATTCAGCAGTTCTTTGCCACATTGGAGTTTGACACTCGGGATGAGGTTGGTTTCACTTGGATGTCAGGTGAAGTGAGGAAGAGCTCAACCATATCTCGCTTTGGGAAGCTCTTGGGCTATAGGTTTGATGGCATTCATCGACCTAGAGGTGCCCGCTTGCATCTTGACACCACAGAGTACAACAAGAGGAAGATCCAGTGTCTTTATGGCCCCGGGGGCAAAGCGGGAGAGACTGCAAATCTCCTTCCCCTCTATGATATTTTGCTTCGGATGTTTCGTGCCAACATTGCTCCAAGTGGGGGCAACAATGATTCTATCAGAGGTGGACTTGTGCATCTACTCCACCATGCCCGTCTTGTCTTCGAGGCCGACAGGGAATGTGAAGGGATGGAGCTTGATGTGATGTACTTTATCTTCATGGAGATGAAGATTGCTATGCTTGACAGGAAAATCCCTCCTTATGCTCCATTTATCATGAGGCTTATCATTGACAGAGGCATTGAAGGAGACTTTGAGATTGAGCAAGATTTTCTAGATGAAGAGTTAGAGGTGCACAAGCCCAACAAGCTCTACAAGAAGACCACTCATTTGGTGTCTAGCACCTCAAGTGCTTTTCCCTCTTCGAGCGATGTGTTGGGTGGCAACCGCTATGCTAGTGGTTGTAGGAGGAAGAACGCGGATCCACCAAGTGGTGGAATGGGTCAAGAGATGAAGAAGCTCAAGTGGTGGCAAAGGGCTTTGTTTTGCATGAACAATGATGTGCGTCAAACTCAATACAAGGACTATGTGGACCGCAAGCACATTCACAAGAAGCAAAGAGAGTTGGATGCTCGTTTGAGGATTGTGGAGAAGGGCAAAGGAGCTAGCACTCAAGAAGAATCTCAAGAGCAAGACCCGTCTGAGGACACCTTCTCCTTTGGCAAGTGGAATGAGGGATCATCTTTTGATTGGAAGGAGTTAGCCGAAGTCACCTCCAAGGGCAAGGAAGCCGTTGATGAAGAAGATGAGGAAGAAGATGGTGATGAAGATACAGAAGATGATGACCAAGGAGATGATGATGCGGAAGATGAGGACTTTGATGACTTTGAGGAGTGATCTCGTGTTGTTGTCTCCCTTTTTGGCGTCTTGATGCCAAAGGGGGAGAAAGTCCTATTTGCATGTGTCGTTTCCATTTGGATTTGTGTTGGTTTTCCATTTGGATTTGGTTGGGTCACAAGCTCTTATCATATGCTTGCTCGCTTGTGTCCCATGGTTGAACTTGGTTTATCACCTACTACTATGTGTTGAACTATGTGCTATTATCTTGTGTAGTAGACTTTATTATGATTATCTTTATTGATCCTACTTGCTATATATTGCCATATTATATGCTTGTTGATTATGTGCTATTGAATTATTATATATCTTGTGCACATATGGACCACATTATAAAATCTAGGGGGAGTTCTTATTGTTGATGTGTCTTTGTATTCAAATACAAAATTCAAAATAAGGCACATAGCAAGGGGGAGCTCCGTCTATATTTTATATCGTTTGAAACATGCAAAATTATGTATTGTCATCAAACACCAAAAAGGGGGAGATTGAAAGAGCATTTCCCGCCTAATTGATTTTGGAGTTTGTTAACAATACATTATCTATTAATGTGGTGATTAGTCTTTGCAGGAGTTTGTTATATTCTTGCACAAGATATTGGGTTTCCTATGTTACACTTGATAATTATTATTGCCCAAAGGAAATTCTTGAGGAAATGGTTCAAATATGCTCTGGGAGATGTTTTATATGAAGTTTGGCCAGGAAGGCCGGCTTTAGCCGGTCTCCAGACCGGCTATAGCCGGACTGCCCAGTTTCGGAAGAAGCAATGCGCCTCTGGTGTAACCCGGCTATTTGTCCGGCTTATTCCGGCAGGGCCGGATTTTTCGGACCGGCTTTAGCCGGTGTGGAAGCCGGCTTTAGCCGGTGTGACCGGCTTTAGCCGGACTTAACTCCGGCTTTAGCCGGACTTTCCTGGCTGGCAACGGTCAGATTTTGGGAGGGGGTATAAATACCCCCACCTTCTTCCCCAAAGAGCTGCTCGTCCGAAGCTTGAAGAACACCATTGTTTGAGCCACCAAATCAACAAGATCTCCCTCCTCAACCCACTAAAGCTCTTGATCTTTGGAGAATCGAAGGAGGAGGCCTTGATCTACATCCTCACCGAAGCGATTTGATTTCCCCTCACATTTGCTTGAGGGCCCTTGTGTCTTGGGTTCCCTTGTGTTCCAAGACCTTGTTTTGTGTATTTGATATCTTGCTACTTGTTGTTTGACAGCATTGTGTTGTGCTTGGGTGCCTCCAATTCGGTTGTGAATGCGTGCCCCAAGATTGTAAAGGCCGGTTCCGCCTTGAGGAATCCCTTAGTGGAAAGTGAGCTAGGCCTTTGTGGCGGAAGCGTGCACCGGAGAATAGGGTGAGCCTTTGTGGCGTTGGTTAGGCCTTTGTGGCAACCACACCCCTCCAACGTAGACGTACTTCCCCTAAAAGGGAAGGAACTACGGGAATTACATCCGTGTCTCCGTGTGCTCCACTCTCGGTTACCTCTATCCTTTATTGCCTTTATATATTGTATCTTGCTTAGCTTGATAGTTGTCATATAGGTAAATTCACCTTAGTTGCATATCTAGAGAATTTACCTTTTGTGTCAAGCCTAAATTGAAAAAGAATTAAAATTTGAGTAGCACCTATTCACCCCCCCTCTAGGTGCCCATACGATCCGTTCACCAGTTGCGATTTGCACCAACTCTAGTCACGACTAACAAAGCAATCCAATGTTCATGAGCATTTCTCCCCAGTTGAGCAAAGAATCATTCTTGCACAGTGTCCATGGGGTGCAACCGGATCATATTATCGTTAGATTGTCTGAAAGTTGAAACCATAATGAAGGAGGGAGGAAACTCTCACGGTATATAGAGGTAAATTTTATAGATGATTGCTATCACCTGGCCATTAGATATCTAAAAGTCAATTTTAACCATTATATCGTGAAGCAAATTGTGCTGCTCACGAGTTAGCTAGAATATCTAGGGTATCGAACGAGCAAGTGTGGCTTGGTAATCCCTCAGTTTTCATATACCCATGTGACTTATGTTTCAAATGAAAAAATTGGGTTTAAGCCATTGCTATCGGGCTCGTTAACCCTTTGCTGCGGAGTGCTAGTTTTCTCGTGACGGCTCCCTTCGTTTATGTCATCGGTCCCTTTATGGTGGTGTTGTCTTTTCGCTGATGTGAGATCATAGATGCTGCCGCGACGTCCCTGAAAGATGGAGTACACTGGCGACTTTACGTTGAGTGACGTGGCGGTGGTGATGGTCCGTATCTTTGGCCAAGGGGATGGCTTGGAGAGGGCAATAGGGTATCCTGGTATTTGTGGAACTTCGGCAAAGGCATCTCTTAGTTAGGGTGTGCAGGTTTTTCTGGGTGAAAGCTCAATGCTTCGGAGCCAACAATGGCGATTCTTGCGGGTGTCGTAATCCTCTTGCTGACGCCGTTGTGGGTATATTTTTCCATGCTAATACTCCGCGTGAAAACCCTTGACCATTGGTCTCGATGACGGTGGCGCAATGCATTCTTACCTTTTTGCGGTGTCGTTGTAGAGCTTATGTTCTCCTTGGTCTCACATCGGTGTATTTGGTGGCAAGTCCGATTCTCCATGTACTTTTTTATTTTAACTTTGATCTTCTTTTTAAGAGGGCCTGATCATCACTTTGTATCCGTTCAGGTGTTTGACTTTATTTTTAAAAGCAGAGCGAAAACCTCTTTTCAGGGAGTTTTTTTTGCAGAATATGTTCAGAATTAAAAAAGAAATTGAGACTCTCTCACGGGCCCATCTTTGTAAGTCTACCCCTTCCCAAATTTGGCCGACATGACAAGTTCATGACCCAAAAGAGCCCAACCTACCCGGCGGCTGGCCCAACCCAAGTCCCTGGCTTTTGCGGTTCCGCCTCTCCTCCGAACGCCGCTTCCGCCATCGAAGCGACGACCACTACTCCCCCTCGTCTTCTCAGTGGCGCCGCCCGCTCCGCCGCCGACTCCGAGGTTTTCCGGGACTCCAGGCCAACCCCTCTCCTTGATCTACAGCTCGAGGTTCAGCTCGTTCCACCTCGTCTTCCCAAACTCCGGTGTGCGCCCCGTCGCCACGTTGTTCCCGAGCTCGATTTCAGTGGAGTTCTGGCCGAATTACCCAGTCACTAGCTCCAACCCCTACATAGTCTCGCTCTCTTTCGGTAAGGTCGACATCGCCCGCGCCGGCGCGCTTCGCTGATGACAACCGCGCCGTTCGTCTCTCCCTCCCTGTCTCGTCTATACTCTGCGCGGGCATCTCCAGCCCCCAAATTCTCCGCGAGGTCTGGGGCCGGGGTCGCCTTTCCCGCTCATCCGTACGGACCGTCGCTTCGCCTGAGGTCTCCTACCATCATGGCTGCCACCGGCGTGGGCGGGAACGGCTCTCCGGTGGCGTCTGAAGACTCCACAGGTGGTTCCTTCGTCGCTGATTTGATATCTACTCTGTTTGCTTTTCTGCTTATTGATGTGATTTGTAACTGCTCTATGACCATCTGGTTCACTGTTGTTCAGGCACTCAAGTAGCGATCTCTTACTGTGTTCAAAATTTTCAGTGTCTTCCAGGCTGGGAGAGGTCAAGAGGGTAACCAAGGAGACAAATGTGCATGTCAAGATCAACCTGGATGGCACTGGTGTTGCCAGTTGCACCACAGGGATACCGTTCTTGGATCACATGCTTGATGTGAGTATATTTAACGTGTTGGATCAATATACACGTCGTTCACTAGTTGTGAATTGAGGATTACAGCACATGATTGTGGTCGGATAGCTATCTTATTTGTTGGCCTAGGGTTTTTTTCTAAGCAAGAATGTGCTACATACTGCATCTACCTGAAGCAGAAGGATACCTTCTTTGTGCAAAGAAGGGCAAAATGGAACTTCCTAATCATAAGAATACCTTAACATGAATCCACCAATCAATAAATACACACATAAAAGCAGCAAGTAGTGCTGTGAACTTCTGATGGGCAAACCCTTTTATGTAGGGCACACTAGCTTTAGGTGTTTAAGAGCACTGGTCCGTTCAATCCTGTAATTATTGGGAGACAGTGATGTGTGCAGAACTAAGCCTGTAGGGTCCTGGCTAAAGAAAAGTCTGCTCCCTTTTGAGTTCCACATGTTTCAGGTGATATTGAGCAATTAGGAGGGGAAATGCTATTTGGTTTTCTTTCCCTTGTGTGATGTGATCCATGGAAAGATTGTTACTCCTCGTCCTGTTATTAATTAATGTTTGTATGTGTGAAACGTATGGCTTTGGTTATTCAACATCAGTGACAAACTGACAACAAGCGGCCACTATGGTCGACAAGCCCTTGCATCTCAGTTCCCAAATCTATTATGTGAAAATAAACTAGAATAACGTGCTAACGTAGCAAAAACCGATGCAAGCAGAAAAAAACTTTGAGAAGTATTTCTTTTGCAGAGGTTGCTGTACTTTGAATGGTCCAGTATTCTGTTCTGTGTATATCTTGTGCTTGACATCAGAAGTTTCTAACTCTTGCTGCGTACGTGTGCATTCTTTTCTGGTCAAAGCTGCGCATTAACTTTCAGTTTACAACTCACAGCAACTGGCATCCCATGGACTCTTTGACGTACATGTGAAGGCTACGGGTGACACACACATTGATGATCATCACTCGAATGAGGACATTGCTTTGGCAATTGGAACGGTGATTGCTGTTTTTCTATTGTCAATTTATAGCTTGACGTTTGTACTTCTGGAAGTAGTAGTATGAATTATTGCTTACCAGAAGGTAGGATGTCCATTTTGACCTTATTGCTAAATTTCTGCGCTATATTTCTGTTCTTTATCTGATGGTAAATTGTCTTAAATCTAACGTTCTGCAACCTATATGTGGCAAAAATTTACCGTGGTAATCTTTTTAATCTTACTTTTAGGCATTACTTCAAGCACTTGGAGATCGAAAGGGAATTAACCGGTTTGGACATTTTACAGCACCACTTGATGAGGCAGCAGTTGAGGTTATACTGGTATGTAGGACCATCTACATTTACATGCTATGAATGTACAGTTTTATGCAATCTCCATTTAGGAGGGTACGTGCTCATGTTTGCATTTATGAGCTGACGGGCATCTTACCTAGTGCTAACACTGAATGACAAGTTGTATCTGTATGGTTCTTCACTTGAAATAATCAGGCATGAAACTACTTTTTCCATCTTATGTTTTCATGGACACCTAATGTTACAATAGGCTGGTCTATATGCAGATCTTTGACTTTTGAGGACTAGTATCAAGAATGGTAGTCCTTTTGCCTTGTTTCTGTTTATTTATTTCTGACTCATCTATCTCACATAAGACTAAGACTTGAACGATAGCGAGTTAGTTGTAGTTATTTTAAGTTTGGGTTATTGAAAATTGTGATATTGTCACTTGTGAGTTATCCCCCGCAAAAAGAAATAAAAGTCACTTGTGAGTTATCATGGTTAATATTCAAATATCTGCTAAAATATTAAACTGTGTCTTATTGAGCTTTAGATGCCTGTGGGTCATTATTTTTTCCCTGTATCCAGGATTTATCTGGTCGACCACATTTGAGCTGTGGCTTAAGTATTCCTACTGCGCGGGTTGGCACATATGATACGCAGGTAATTTGTGAAATTTCAACAGTCGCTTTCAATTACCTGATATGCTGGTTCCAAAAGTTTGTGATTTTTCCTCTGTTTATGTCAGACATAGTAAAGATTTTCAAGATTTTTATTGTTAAATCTGACATATTCAATTCAACTTTACTTTGTATAATTATTTTTCCTCTAGTATTTTATCAAAATTTAGCTCTTCCTCTCTTCAGATGATATTTTTGACAGATCTTTACTAGGACTGTTAGTCATTTCTTACTTAGGGCGTTGTGATCCTCCTATGCTGCACATTGCTGCTATCATTAAGGCAAACAATAATTTGATTACTTTTATGACAGCTTGTTGAACACTTTTTCCAGTCCCTTGTGAATACATCTGGGATGACGCTTCACATCCGTCAGGTATATTTTGCCTCAATTTCAAAAAATCCTTCTCCTAAGTTCTGGATCAGCATCACAATGTGTTTTGAGGGCATAGTTTTTCGCCCCCATTTAAGTGAATTAAATTGGCATAACCCTGCACTTCTATTTTTCTTCCAAAGCTTGCGGGGAGTAACTCACACCATATTATCGAGGCAACTTTCAAAGCATTTGCCAGGGCCCTTCGACAAGCAACAGAATACGACTTGCGCCGACATGGCACTGTCCCCAGGTTTGTCCTCCCTTGCTGCAAATATTGTTCAGGAAACTTTGCACACTACATGGTCACTAACTCACTATTATCATAGATGCTTCAAAAACTACTTCTAGCAACATAATTCAGTAAAACAGAGAAACTCTTAGCTGTTGGTGTTCCACGACGTCCAGTGTTAAATTAGATGGTTAATCTCCGACTCGCTGCTGATTTTTGTTACATTAGCAATCGCTGATGGTATCTTGCTCCACTCAATTACAGCTCAAAAGGTGTTTTGTCAAGGTCGTAGTGTTCCAAGATCTGAAAATTGTCTGCACACACTATTTCCGCTTGAAGCTTGTAGCAATAAGAGGAAACAGATGGGTGGTCACCTGCTGCATCATCTCTTTTGCTACACCTGCGACTGGGGCCTGGTTCATTATGCCATAAGACAGTGTGTAAAATAGCTTGTCCTCCTGCTCTCAGGGCTTATTTATTTTTACTACCGTTGACATAATATCAATTTTTTTTTTGGCTCTTCTCTGGACTGTATGTCTGAAGATGAAAAACCGTGAAATGCTTGACATTCTGAAAGTTACCTCTAATACACCGAGTATGGTGATAAAACACGAGTATGGATTCAGAATTCTTCTGCGCAGTGTTGTGTCTGTAATGCTTGACCTTTCAAGAGGATAAACAAAAGAAAATTATTTCTCCGCAGTCTCTTCTCACCACGATCTATTTTGTAAGTTCAGAAATCCTTGACGTGACACGCGATGCCTTGCATTGATGCTTATAGTCTGAACCTTCCATCGTTTTGTTCAGAAAAACGGTCATGTTATGTCTCATGTTACTGAGAATTGTTTCGATCAGACTGATGCGTGGTAACGGAATGGGGGAAATCTTGCTCTGACCTCTGAATCGTTCAATCAGAGCTGTAATTCATGCAATTCTAGAGGCATGCGAGAAATCTGGACCTCAAAGGCTCAAATACTGATCATACGTATACTCCCAAAGAAGAAACACAAACCCTTTGGATTTTATTCCACATAGAGTAGAGGCAGCATGCAGCTTTTCACTACCTATTACACTGATTGTAGTATTTTGCCACTGTTTATTCTACACGATCGAGAGAGCTAGTACATAATACTCCTCGATCAACACAAACTACTAGCAGTACGCGCCTACGCCGGCCGCAGCGTACAGCATACAGTGGCTTTTGATGTCTAGCAAATGTATCGATCTTAAATTATTATTAGGTTGATGGATTGCCGCCTAGCTTAGGGCTTCTTGCGCATGCCAGGGTAGTAGCCGCCGCCGCCGCCGCCGCTGCCACCACCGCCGGTGTAGTTACCCCCACCGCCTATGCCACCGCCTCCACCCATGCTGCTGTTGCCGGACATGGCTGGCGCGAACTGGGACTGGATCCAGTCGACGGTGTCCTTCTCGGTCATGAACGCCTTGGCGAGGATCAGGTCGCTGATGGGCGGCGTGGACCCGAAGACGGCGTTGGCGATGGTGATGGTGCCGGGGTTCTGACTGCTGAGCGCGGCGATGGCGAGGGCGGGGTTGGGCCCGTTGTTGGCCTGGAAGTGGATGAGCCCCATCGGGAAGACGAACACGTCGCCCTCCACCAGCTGCTTGGTGAAGAGCAGGTTCCTGCCGTCGGCCTGGTTGGAGGTGACGAAGCCGACGAGGAGCTGGCCCTTGATCACGGTGAGGATCTCGGTGGCGCGAGGGTGCGTGTGGGGCGGGTTCTGCCCGTTGGGGCCGAAGTCGATGCGCGCCAGCGAGATACCGAGGGTGTTAAGGCCGGCAAGCTGGAGCACCGACACCAACGTCACGGCGGAGCCCTGCGCGTTCAGCATGCCCGGCTTGTTGAGGCCGGGGCGGAAGAAGTCGTTCGCCGTCACCATCTTTGGGTTCTTGCAAACGAAGCCGTTCACAAACACTGCATGAATGGATATATCACGCCACAGGGTTAAGGTATTTGAATTTGTTCTTTCCAAATCGACTCAGTTAGTACATACTGTTTAGTTTTAAGAGAGTGGATGTTTTGTGCTCCCACTTTCCCTAGTTTAAAAATTAGAGAGTGAAATAAATATTTCTTAGCTCACATCCACAAATATAAAGCCAGTACACTATATAGATCTTCTAACCCTTTTATAATTGTACATATATCAGCACATTCAGATTAAACGAATTTTCGGTTTTAACTTAAAACAGTTACTCCCTCCATCCCAAAATATAAGGTGTCTAAGATTAGTAAAAAGTCAAGGTTTTCCGAGTTTGACCAAGTTTATACATAAAAATATGATCATCTAAAATACTGAATCAATATCAATAGATTCACCATAAACTATATTTTCTCAATGTGTCCATTTAATATTGTAAATATAATATTTTTGCCTAAATGTTTGTCAAAGTTATGCATGCATGTTGCGTGAACGAAATGAAGCATGCAAAATGAAGATGGATTGACATACCAGGGTTCATCATATCAGCAACACAGAAGTCCTGAAGAGGGCTCGGGTCACCCGCCATAACACGAGGAACTGAAGAGGAAACCAGCAGCAATACTGCCACGGCAAGCAGTGCAGCCAAGGCACGTGAAGCCGCCATGTTATTTCCCTACACTAACAAGGCCTTACAATCTCTGTGAGTGTAAGGCTGTAGGCTAGTGTTTGAATTAGCTGTACTCTGCAAGCAGGTAGCAAGTTGCCTATTTATACAGGCATAAAGGTGACCCTGGAGTAGTGGGCTGGCTGCATGCTCTAGCAACAACATGGTACACTAGGCACTAATCACTAGTAATTCACTCTGTTGTTTGAGTAGGTATCCACGATACTGCTATGACATTGCTAGCTTACGTGCTAATTTCTCTTACAGCCCCACTAACTGTTTGTTTATACAGGGTAACCACGTGCTTAATATCCATTGTGGAATCAATACATGCAGCATTACGGGTAGAAAACTTGACGAAGATAATGGCACCTTTTGGGTTTTTAGTTTGCAACAATGATCCACTAGCTTGCAGAAGCTATAATTCGAGGACAGTCGTATGATCGTGTGGAACGAACGTTCGGAAGTCGTGGTGATGTAATTTTTGCTAACAAGTTGTTTGCGCACTTGCAGATGACTGGGTGACGCTGATTCTACGTACTTAGATCAATAATAACCTTCCTTTTGTCCGATCCCGACTATTTGGACGATGATGTTTGCCATGGACTTTTTTCATTTCCTTTATTAAATTCTCAAATCAAGGTTCAAAATATGGACTGATACGACCAATAGGAAAATAGATCGAAATGGATTATAAACTACATTCCAAAATACATTTAGTGATATTGTTTTCGTGTTGTAAATGTTTCTATTTTTATGTACTTGGTCAAACTTAAGAACATTTATATGTGGGCGGAGGGAGTAGTTGTTTGCGCACTTGCTGGTGACTAGCTCGCGCTGATTCTACCAAGATTGATATCACCTTTCTTTTGTCCAGACTATTTGGATGATGACGACGGACATGGACTTTTGATCTCCTTCATGAAGCCAAGGTTAATAATATAGGCCGACATAGCGATAGGTTGATATTTGTCTAGCTATACAATTTAGCATACCAGGTTATAAATATGGTTTTACTAGTTCTCAGTTAAGTCGAACAACATCATATTTGCATCGTCATTCACACTTGAGTTGAAAGTTAGATTGCAACTGAGATTTTTTTCTGTTGTAAGTTGGATTGCAACCGGGAATTTTAGTTGCAAATGAGGTTGCAACTAGAAAAAAACCTCGAGACCGTTAGATTTGCTTCATGATTCATGTTATGAGTTACAACCACACAATTTATAATGTCATCTTACTGAGAACTAGTCAGACCCTTATGAATATCATGCTCGCGTAATTTCAGATATAGAATGGTCTACCGGTGGATACAGCTAATATTTATGAGATCAGATATATTGTTCCACTCGTCTTGTTGTACTTGTTATGCTTGAGTGTTTAGTTATTAGAGATTTTATGTCTACTTGAAAAACATAAATTGTACATTTTTAACTAAAAGGTACAATATCAACTACTCTCTGTGCAGCTGCTGGATGCAGAGGCCACGAGATCAATAAAATCTGCCTTTAGACAAAAACATGCATCCACTAGCATATATAGTAGCACCGTAGTAGGTTTTTAGAGATTCCTCCCTAATCGTGACGTACACGATCGATTGTACGACCCAAGTGCCAACAAAGTGACACTTCTTTACTGAAATCTGCGTACGGATCAGGGAGCAAGCACTCCAAGAAATTACGAAGAAATAATGGTACCTATTAGGTCAGGTGCCATTTTGCAGTGCTTATCCTTGCTTCATCGTGCATGACATTTTGACTTTTTCAAGATGAGTGTGGCGGCTGCGTGCAGCGAGAGAGGGGGTGTCGCAGTCCCGCACGAAATCTGTTGGAAAATGGGATCCCCAACAACCGTCAATAGCTAATAGCACCCGGCCTCGTGAGTTTATGTGAGATATTCTTGCCATGAATGCATGCATTGCTAGCAAACTGCAGCGGGGCAGGCACCGGAGGTCTCGTGCATGGTACTTAATTTACTTTCTACAAGGAGGTTTGCTCGATCGGGTCATCTGTCTAAGCTACATTATGTCTCCATACTTGACTATACTTCCAAGTTCCAACTATAGTCTTGTTTCAAAAAAATAAGTTCCAACTATAGTTTTTGTGCTAACACAGCGGGACAAAATAGGCAAAGAACTGCACTGCGCCGTGTCATTTAGAGTCAAAGCCGGAAATATCTTTCCGGAAATTCAATTTGGCTCTCGTGTGCATACGCTCCCTCTATCCAAAAAACATTTTTCGAAATGTTAAAAAAAATTACATATTCACAATCTAAGCGCGTTTGTAAAGTTTTTGTCAAAAACCAATACATTTTGTGGTCTATGTAAAAGATAAAAAATGTCATGTGAAATGTCTTATTTTTAGCACTAAATTTTATCTTTTACACACGCCACATTACACGTCGATTTATCGTGCAACGACTTTGTGGGCATGTAGCACATGAAGATGTACGTGTGAATTTCTTGTTTTAATTTTTTTACATTTTGAAATATGTTAAATATGTATTTCAAAACATATGGAGCATTTGCTCCCAGGAGCCAAAACATCACTCTCGGATACTAATAATTTGTTGGCTTTTCAGTGCTATCTCAGATATCTATTTATGGTTGTTTGAAATTTCCCTAAAATACATTTATTTTAAGTGCAATACAATATGATTATATGCTATTTGTTTGAGGATGCCAAATGTAGTGGCAGATGCTGCATAGAACAAAAAGTTCATCAACTCTTCTTTAATTGAGCACTTAATAGTTTACTTCCTAAGTATCCTCGAAACAGTTTGTCGCCCCAATTTATAAATCTAAAGCCCAACCGGCCAAAGCGATACAAAGTGGTGGGGAATCCCCATACAAGTAGGTCAAAAAGAAAAAAAATGACAAATGAGATGGATGGGAGCTACAAGCTCAAAGTCGAACATGGAAACAATAGACCTAACGGGAACCCGACCTAGAAATGCACCGCCTTGTAAGACCACCTAGCCCTGATGTACTGATCACGCCAAGCTATCGCGTGAAAGGGCCGAGCCTGCTTTCTCAGTACGATCCATGGAACGCCAAAAAAACAGTGAGTACACCAAAAATGATGACTCCCATGTGCTGCACCCGAATAGAACCTGAATTCCCCCAGCCCACAAGAGGGTAACGATGTGACGCCTCGCCACCACCAAGCCCAAAATGATGGGCTAGGGTTTTCACCCGGAACATAACCAAGGAGTGGATACCCACAACAACACCCCAAAGAGGATAATATGACACCCATGGCACCAACATTTATGGCACCAAAAGCATGGAGCTTTCGCTCGGATCCTCACCTATGTCCTCTAGGATCCAAGGAACCGACACAGCCCAAGGGCGAAGGGTCTCCTTGCTAGCACGAGGACTCCAAATATTATAATATTGTTATATAATAACTACTAATTGAGTGTCATGGAATACACAGAACCCGACGTAGTAAGTAAAGAAGCTTGATCTTCTTATTCATCTTATCTCAATGCGTACAAACTCCTCCATATATATATAGCTATGAGAGGATTGATTACAAGAGTTACAAGAATTAATGAAAGAGGGTTATACTAGTAATGCCATAGGGATGACATAGAAGTTATGGACATCCACATAAATAGGAATTTCATAACAAATATAATGTTTATGATTGCTAATCTCATATGGTGTGGGTAGTCCTCACGGGCTGAGGCCTAGCCTCATAGCTAGATGTGCATATTTACACATGGGTATTGTGTTTAATTTCTCATTTGAGATATGTAAGATTGTATTTTTTTTCTCATGCCTCGATCTAGAACTTGTCAGGTACCCAAGACCCCGATGATCGAATCAATAGTGAGGTGAGATTAGTGGAGAACGTTTTCTTCAAGTGAAACCCAGTGATAACATGGGGAGTATAGTAGTTGACTCAAGATCCATTGGGGAGTAAACAGTGACATCATTCATCTTAAAGCTTTGGTATGTGCACATGCTACTTAATAACTGTGGCATAACCAGCTCAACTAAAGTGTCGTGGTTGGACCAAAAGTGCTATAGCCATAAGTGACTTACAGAAGCTATAGTGTTTTAGGACGCATCGCTCACAAGATTCTTATCCTTGTTGAATCAACACATTTGAGTTCATAAATTATCTTGCATCCTATTTAATATTGCACAACTACAGCTGAATCCTTAGCCTGGCCTATTTTCATCATGGACACACAATCGAACAGTAAATGTGAAGGTCTGGTGAGACGGAGACACTACTGGTCACCAAGGTCTTGCTAGAGTAAATCACCACAGCATTTGCTTCCCAAGAATTCGATATAAAACTAGGACTACTAGGGAAAAAGAAAGATATAGTACATCCGGTATTCCTGATCAAAGGTATCAACGGCCAATGGCCAAAGGGAGGGCCACCACTAATGTGATAGCGCCTGCCAAAAAGTACCCATCAAGCCTCTCCATCTATGGACACTTTCCTTGCGTCCAAGATCTCGCGCTAACAAGCCAACGGTCCCATTGGATAGAAATGTATGGTCACTCCTAGGTCCGAGCCCGCGTGGCCGATGGAGTCTAATTGCAACCTGTAGAGTAGATGGCATGGTATCGGTGGTGAGTACGATCACACAGCTAATCGACGCATCCAAAAACCACCCATCATGCCGGTGGAGCCCAACTAGACAAACCTGACCTAGGCCCGCATGCCCAGATCTCGCCACTGCCGCCCCTCACGGCCATGCCGCCACTGGCAGCCAAACCAAGAGCACCACGTGCTAGAGCTCACGTCTTATATTTGTGATCCAAATTCTTCAACATAGATAAAGGATAATTTCTGACAAGTGGAGTGAGGCTCGTCGTCGGGAGGCTTGGGCCAACTGGATCTAGTCTGAAGTTGGCCCACACCGTTTCCTACCATGGGCGCCTAGGTTTCCTCCGTTATATATACCTCTTGTCCCATGCGTTTTGGTTTGATCTATATATTCTCGTTCATTGACTAGCATTCCTGCCCTTGCATTGTGTAGCTCACGAAGGAAAGATTATAATACACGAGCTCTAGATTATTCGTGCCAAGATTACTCAGAAGGTATCTCAAGTTTGAAAAGGAAGACTTGAACCACAAAGGCGACCAGGCAAATGCTGATCATACTCCCAAAGAAGAAACACAGACCCTTTGGATTTTATTCCACAATAGAGTAGAGGCAGCGTGCAGCTTTCAGCTACCAAGTACACCAATGCAATATTTCGCCATTGTTTATTGGACACGACGACGGAGAGAGCCAGTACGTGTACGTACTCCTCCATCAACAAAAACCACTACTAGCACGCCGGGCACAGCGTACAATAGAACATACAGTGTCTTTGATATGTTTTGTTTACTAGCAAATGTATCGATCTTAAATTATTATTTAGGTCATGCCGGCCTTAATTAGGGCTTCTTGCCCATGCCGGGTTAGTAGCCGCCACCACCGCCGGTCATATTGCCGGCGCCGCCGGCAGCGGCCTGCCCGAACTGGGACTGGATCCAGTCCACCGTTTTCTTGTCGGTCATGAACGCCTTGGCGAGGATCAGGTCACTGATGGGCGGCGTGGACCCGAACACGGCGTTGGCGATGGTGATCACGCCGGGGTTCTGGCTGCTGAGCGCGGCGATGGCGAGGGCGGGGTTGGGCCCGTTGTTGAGCTGGAAGTGGATGAGCCCCTGCGGGAAGACGAACACGTCGCCCTCCACCAGCTGCTTGGTGAAGAGCAGGTTCTTGCCGTCGGCCTGGTTGGAGGTGACGAAGCCGACGAGGAGCTGACCCTTGATCACGGTGAGGATCTCCGTCGCGCGAGGGTGCGTGTGTGGCGGGTTCTGCCCGTTGGGGCCGAAGTCGATGCGCGCCAGCGAGATCCCGAGGGTGTTAAGGCCGGGAAGCTGGAGCGCCGACACCAACGTCACGGCGGAGCCCTGCGCGTTCAGCTTGCCCGGGACGTTCAGGCCCGGGCGGAAGAAGTCGTTCGCCGTCACCATCTTTGGGTTCTTGCACACGAACCCG
The DNA here is from genome assembly GCA_007115705.1 of Dactylis glomerata. Classification (NCBI taxonomy): domain Eukaryota; kingdom Viridiplantae; phylum Streptophyta; class Magnoliopsida; order Poales; family Poaceae; genus Dactylis; species Dactylis glomerata. Next base: position 809,358 of record QXEO01000848.1, read on the forward strand.
TTCACAAACACTGCATTCATGCATGGCATAACATTATTTTTTGTGGATATCTGTTTTGTTACTTCTGAGAACTAGGGAATATCTAACTTGACACTAAAAACAATTTCAGCTGAACACTGAGATTTCCTTTTACACGGTGGGGAGGGACAACTGACAACATACCTCCATTGGACCGTTATGAATGTCGACTTAGAAATAACTATTTCTAAATCGACTGGTAAATAATTTACCATTTCTAGTCAGAAGAGAGAACAACTATACGTGAACCAACAAAATAGTTATTCCTAAATTAACCAAGTTGCATACGATTTATGATGCCGGTGTGTAATCACTTAATAAAATGTGTATGGTAAAACAATCAACATTCAGGATTGTCCGTTCATTTTGACTCTCAGCTAGTGTCACATCGATGGCATGCACATATGCATGCATGTTGCGTGAACAAAATTAAGCATGCAAAAATGTTATATACCAGGGTTCATCAGATCAGCAACGCAGAAGTCCTGGAGAGGGCTCGGGTCACCCGCCATAACACGAGGAACTGAAGAGCAAGCCAACAGCAGCAATGCCGCAGCAAGCAGTGCAACGAAAGCACGTGAAGCCGCCATGGTTTTTCCTTCACTAACAAGACCTAACAATATCTGTCAGTGTAAGGATGTAGGGTGATGAGTGAGGTAATTGTACTCTGCAAGCTCTTATCAGGATGCCTATTTATACAGGCATAAAGGTGACCACCGAGTAGTGGGCTAGCTGCATGCTCTAGCAAACGATATGGTTTATAGTGTTGTTTGAGTAGTCTTCCAGGATACTGCTACTGCATTTGCTTGTTTACGTAGGATCGATCGACCTGCAAATATCTTCTTACAGCCCCACTATGTTTGTTTATGCAGGGTAACCACGTGCCTAATATCCATCGTGGGATTACACGCACCATTATGGGTGAAAAACTTCACAAAGATAATGGTACTTTTGCTTTAGTTTTCAACATACATCCACTGACTTGCAGAAGCTAGAACTCGAGGGCGGTATGATCGTGCGGAGCGAAGTTTGGGGGTCATGGTGATGCAATTCTTTGCTAACTATTCCCTCCGCTTATAAATATAAGATGTTTTAGCTTTGTGAAACAAATGTATCTAGACATCTTTTAGTGTGTATGTTCACTTGAATGTACACACTAAAACTTATCTAGATACATTTGCTTTACAAACCTAAAACATTTTATATTTATAAACGGAGGGAGTAGTCATTTTCGCACTTGCGGAGGACAGGGCGACCCTGATTCTACTTAGATCAATATCGCTTCCTTCGTCAAACCAAAGTCCAAAATATTGATCTGAGATACGACCGCAATTGCAATGTTTGTAGTAATGGACTAGATATTTTAATACTAACTAGCATAGGGGCCTTCGCAAATACGAGGACATCATCTGTAGTTAGTTTAAAGTGTAAAAAAAATAGAATATTGTTCCATTATTTTCACATTATTTCCCATTATGTGAAAATAACCAATATTGTTGTACAACTATCGCAAATGACTTGGCATACAAAATATCATGTATGTGAGTGACATCACTGGTAATCTGAAATCTAGGCAAATGATCGTGAGTCCATATGTTGAAACACCTATGTAACTGATATTAGATTTGTAAACCGAACTATGTTAGTTATTTTAAAATTTAAAATAGTTGAGTTGATATAAAAAGGTCTTTTGTGATGTTTCTTCTCTCATTTATTCACGCCATGTCATAGTGCGCAACGTATTAGATCCAACAACGTTTTTGGTAACTCCGCGATATTAATATATGCTCTTTATTAAAAAAATATGAGAAACTGGCCATTATTTTTACATGAATATAGTGTTAGAGATAAGTATTTTCTTGTATGCCTATTCGTTAACATGTTTATACAATAACTGACACTTAGAGAATTATGACTTAACCTGATCTTCATTGAATGGTTCTACACACCCAGTTACATATATTTTCTTTGTTATGCAAAATTTCTTTTAATCAGTCATCAATTTTACTACGTAGTTGCAATGACATATATGCTCTTATTTTGAATTTGTGACCTAAGGAAAATATTCATACAGTTGTCCAAATATGTCTACCATGCAAACTAAGCAATATCTGCCAAAGAAACTTATAGGAATTGAGTGTACGCTTTTTAACTCATATGATTACAAATAGTATTGACACACCGTGCAATCTAAATTTGAAACATATCAAGAGGATATCTAGTGACTTAGCCATGTGCGATTAAGTCAAAATATTGTATAGTGTGAGGGATGTTGCTGTTGAAATTTTGTCGACTAAAGTTGTATATTCATTAATTTTGAAAGTTTTATGTTTTGTGTCTCAAGTTTGACTATTCCTTAGTGGAGGACATTCTCATCGGGAGAATATGTGTTGACACTGAAGGGTTTCGCAGCATAGAAAAACAAAATTTTCCTACGAAGACGAACAGAAACAAGCCAAGATCTGATCTACGAGATGCAAAACAACGAGCGGGGAAGATTAGATCTACATACCCTTGTAGATCGCACAGCGGAAACGTTCTGATGAACGTGGTCGGCGTAGTCGTACTAGCGTCTCCTCCTCGCGATCCGATCCGATTCAATTCAAGCGCCACAACGGGCGGCGCCTCCGAGCGTTGCACACGTACAGCGCACCAACGACTCCGCCTTCCCGGTCCAGCGAGATATGGTGGAGTGGTAGATGGAATCAGCAACACGACGGCGTGGTGCTTATGGTGGAGAGTATTTGCGGGCAGGACTTCGCCTACGCGCGCGAGTTGGAAGAAGAATAGGCAAAAGATCTAGTCAAACTAGAACAAGAAAATACTACAAAAGGCAGCGACGGCGTCGGCTGAAACAATTTTCGGCATTAGGTGAGACAGCGGACAGCACAAAAGCTGATCAAAATCAGGTCCGGCGGCTTGCTTTAGGCTCTCCTATTTATAGGCGACTTGACCGATCGATGTGTAGTCCTCACGTGGAGCGCACGCTTACGTACGAACCAAGTTTCAAAAACTTACGTGATACACACGTATCATCGATTAGCTGATCGATCAGCTCGTTCCTGGCGCGTGCGTGGATCGATCTCTGCCTCGGTGCCGTGCACGGCATGGCTCAAAGCCTGGCCAGCTTTGCACACCAAGGCCCAAAGGCCTGGCCGCTGATGCATGCATGCGCGCCAGGGACTTGTTCCCTGGCCGCTGCATCTTTCCTCTTTTTTTTCTTTTTCTTTTCTTTTTGCTTCTCTATTTAATAGTTTGTCCAAATAGACTACAAAATTAGCCCGTTTAGCAAAACTACTAATGGACTACTTTTAGCCCTTATTTATTTCTAGTAAATAAATATATATTAATATTTATTAATTCAATTAATTAATAAATCATTAATCTTCTTCCCGGAACAATTCCGTAACTCTCCGAAACAATTTCCATAAATCCCGAAACTACCCTAGCATCGATGAGCGTTAAGTGTGTGACCCTACGGGTTCGAGAATGTGCGGACATGATCAACATCAATAATCAATAGCGGGATCTGGAAATCCATATTGACTCCCACATATTCAACGAGATCATTATCGGTGAACCACGATGTCAGGATTCAATTAATCCCGTATACGAATTCCTTTGTCTCGCGATATTTTACTTGCCCGAGATTCGATCGTCGGCATCGCCATACCTAGTTCAATCTCGTTCACAGCAAGTACTCTTTACTCGTTCCGCAATTCAATATCACCTTGTGATTAAACTCATTAATCACGTGTTTGCAAACGGTGTATGATATTGATTACCGAGTGGGCCCGGAGTATATCTCTCCGACATGGGAGGGACAAATCCCATCTCGATACATGCAACCCAACAAGTACTTTTTGATTACCTGAGAGACACCTTTATGATCACCCTCTCATAGGATGACGTTTGATGATCTCAAAGCTCTCTTCCGGTATCAGGGAGTGGCATTATCTCATGGTCTAAGGAATATGATACTGACATAGGAAAAGCTACGCAATTGTGAACACAATGACACGATCTAATTGCCGTGCTTAATTTGGGTCTGTCCATCACATCATTCTCCTAATGACATGACCTCATTATTAATCGACAACTCATGTCTATGGTTAGGAAACCTTAACCATCATTAATCAATGAGCTAGTCTAGTAGAGGCGTACTAGGGACACGGTATTGTTTATAAACCACACAAGTATTAATGTTTTCGCTTAATACAATTCTAGCATGGAATATAAACATTATCATGAACAAGAAATATGATAATAACAATATTATTATTGCCTCTAGGGCATATTTCCTTCAGTCTCCCACTTGCACTAGAGTCAATAATCTAGTCAACACTTGCGCATTCAACACCTATGGCATTCCGGTGTTACTCATACGCGTTGCACGTGGTAAACCTTATCTACGGGTCTGACACTTTCAGGTCCGTTTGTATTTGCATATCTTTTGCGTCAGCACGCATTACTCATCTTCTATGAGATGGCATCGTATAAACTTGGTCTTCTGGTGAGATATTTTGTTTCTTGGCCGAGACTATGTTGTCACTATTGTCATACAATAGAACTACATGGTACTAGCACACTTGGAACTACACCTAGTTCTCTTGCTGCTTCTCGAGCAATTATACTAAGCCTTCGTTGCAGTATCCGTCACAATGTTTAACTTTGAAACTCATCCAAGTTATCATGGAACTTTCTTCCATCTTATTGTGCCACCTTCTAAATCAAAACAAATAGTCTAAAATTGAGATTAAAATTCAACTGTATATGTGACAAAGCCAATGTAACACATTGCAATGAACCATTTGTCACTTCTGCATACAGAACATATTCTTACTTCTTCAAAAGTACATAAGAATATTCTTAATATTGTCCAACAATCATCATATGAATGCTCGTAACCTTTAGAGCATCGGACATATCTGGATATACATATCATGGTGTACAAGATTGATAATGTCATTCTTGTGGTTTCACTCATCGAGTGTCAAAACACTTGATTCTTGCTCTAACCTCTTCCATGCAACAAGAACCGTTCTTATTGTTTTCATATTGAACAAATTCAATATTTCATCTATGTACTCTAGCAAAACTATATTAGTGCCTCAATCTATCTGCATAGACATTGGTGCTCAATATTCTTGTTTTGCCTAAGTCTTTCATCAAAATCTAATTTTAATGAAAACTTAACAATATCAAGAAAAACACATAATTTCTAATGATCAATATGTCGTCTACATATAGCATTAGAATTATGTCTCAGCGCTCCCACTTACTTTCTTGTAAATACAAGCATCTTCAAATATCTTGATGAAATTAACTCTTTAACATTTTTCATCATTGAAGATTACAACTCCGTTATGCTTACTTCTACCATAGAAGTTTGCATACATATCTAGCAACCTTTGAATGAACAAAACCCATTGGGTCGTGTCAGGTACACGTCCTTGGTGTGCATTCCGGTAGAGGAATGTTGTTTCATTTATTCAACTATCATATCTCAATATGTAATTGTTGCTAGAATAATCCATATGACGAAGTCAGGGCCCATCACCGCTTCTTTGTATATTGTTGGTTACTATTATCTAATAATATCTCGTCCTCAAATCATTCTATTTGATTACGACCAACTTGGTTAAATAGGAACTTAGATGCCGTACCTACAACACATTGTAGACGCGTGATCCATGAATGCAGTTGCCGCTTCCAGAACATTTTCTGGTGCTGAGCTACTCTGATCATCTTTCTTAGGTTCAATAACCTCATCAAGTTCTATTTTCCTCCCACTTAAATCTTTTGCGAAAAACTCCTTCATAAGAAGTTCACCTTTTAGCGACAATCACTTTGTGCTTGGGTTCATAGTAGAAGGAATGCCCATCGACATTCTTTGGGATAACCTACAAAGACTTACTAATCCGATTTTGGTTGTAACCATTTTACACATATGCCTTGCATACCAAAATTTAAGAAAAGACAATTATAACTCGTATAGTGTCATTTCAGCGGATTATGATGGCACTCTATTCAGTGAAAAGCGGTAGTCTCTAAAGCATAATCCACAAATTATATTGGCAGTTTTATTTCATCTTTAATCTAACCATGTCAAACAAGGTTTGATTACATCCATCAAAAACCCCATACTCATATGGTGTTTCACAAGATGCAAGTTTGTGAAACAATTCATTTAACTCTTAGATGTTTGCTAAACTTGTAACTCAAATATTCTCCTTTATGATCCAATCATAAAAACTTAAATTTTCTTGTTACAACAATTTCCACTTCATAAATTGAACAATTTCAATCATTTCATACTTCTTTCTCATCAAGTAGATATACCATATATCATTGATGAAATAGAAAATACACCGCAATCGATTTCACACCATGAACTACATACATCAACATGTATGATCTCCATTTAGTTAGTCGCTTGTCCTGTCCATGGCCCATGAACGGAGTTTAATCATCCTTAGGAAAATTCTCACAAGCGTCAATCAATTCAAAATCAAATGACTCGAAATCTATCAATATAGAATTTCTTTCATGTTTTGTTTCCAATATGACTTAAACGGCGGTGTCATATATAAGTGAAATTTGTTTTGTCTTGCGACCTTTAGCATCAGTGTTATAAATGTCTATTTCACCAACAAGATAATAATAATCTATCCATCGATTATGGAAGACGGTAATAATTTGAACAACCATTGCTCTCATAATACCAGAACAATATAACAATTATTAAGTTCTTAACAAATCTTGAAGGCTAGGTTTGATGCCAACGAAAAGCACAATAACATATTTATTTGTTTCTCGACGCGCATCATTACCACATTCTTTTGCTAGTTACTTAGGCCATTGTAGTTCTTGCATTATGTTGCTTTGTATGACATTTCATACCAACAAATCAGTATCGAATACTCAAGAATTACATTGTTAACAAGCAAAGAATCCATTTATAACATGTATATCGTTTATATACCCGAGCTGGACATTTCCAGTCTTTTCCTTTTTCTACCAAATATTTTGCAGATCCTATTTAGCGTTTCCTCTCTACTTAGAAGAATTTATCAACATCAATAGTGGCGTCAATCATTTGACATATAGTCCAAAGGATGTTAGTCAAATACTAATGGCCTTGGATTTTCCACTTTTGAGGTGGATCACCATCATCATATAATTGGTGTTCTTCTAGATTCAATTCTTTAGCATTCTTTTAGTATAGCAAAACAATTTGGCCGATACCTTTTCATTCATCCTATCATGACAACTTTCATGATGAAACTACTATAGCTCTTAAGGACGAATACAAGTATAATATTAGTTTCCCAAACTGTTGGGTGATCTGGACGCCCAGCGCCTTCAATCTTCACATATATTCATACAATATGAGCATATATTCTTTTACTAAATTATACTTCATCATTTTGCAAACAATCAAAGTTTTAGATATCAAATATCTTGCACTTCTTGTTTGTTTCTGAAACAATTCTTTCAGCTCGATGATCACTTTGATTCTCAAACAATTTTGAAGATCAATTTATCATGAAGGCAAACATATGATCTTTAGATACTAAACTTGAATCATTGCTCTTAGATTAATACAACTTATTAAATCGCATGGAGCAAGTGAGGTTTGCTAAAATTTGCAATAGGACTTAATCTTTAGTCTTGACATTCTAACTAAACGGCACTAGACCGAAAAATGATTATCCAGAATTCTATAGTTCTTTTAACTCAATTAAGCTAAGTGTCGGTGGGAAACGGTGCCAAAGACTACAACGACTTATGCAAATACAACAAGATTTAGTTCAAGATAATTAGTTCAAGTTAATCAAATTACTAATGAACTCCCACTAAATTCAACATCCCTCAAAGTTGTTTAGTGAAGCATGATCCAAATTCACTACACCGAGACCGATCATCACGTGAATTATGTAGCTTTAATGGTGAACATCAACATGTTGATCATATCATCCATATGACTCATGCTTGACCTTTCGGTCCGTGTGTTCCGAGGCCATGTCTGTATATGCTAGGCTCGTCAAGTTTAACCCACGTATTTTCGCATGTGTAAATCTGGCTTACACCCGTTGTATGTGAACGTAGAGTTTATAGCACCCGATCATCACGTGATGCTTCAAAACGACGATCTTTCGCAACGGTGCATACGAGGGGAGAACACATTTTATCTTGAAATTAAGTGTGAGGGATCATCTTATAATGCTACCGTCGCGATCAAAGCAGAATAAGATGCATACATAAAGAATAAACATCACATGCATATATAATATGTGACATGGTATAGCCAATCTTCGCGCATTGATCTCCATCTCGTGCGCGCCGGCATGATCTCCATCACTCCACCATGATTGTCTCCACCACGAATAGCAACTACAACTATTGCTAACTACTTAGCGATAAAGTAAAGCTATTACATGGCGTATAAGAAGTTGACACGCAGGTCATACAACATATTAAAGACAACCATATGGCTCCTGCCGGTTGTGAACTCATCGACATGCAAGTCGTGAAACATTACAAAACATGATCATCGCATACATCACATATATCATACACATCACATCTTGTGGCAATACCATATCACAAACACTCCCTGCAAAAACAAGTTAGACGCCTCTAATTTGTTGATTGCATGTTTTACGTGGCTTATGGGAGCTACGCATAAGAACGGTTCTTACCTACGCAAAGCCACAACGGTGATATTATGGTTGCCAACATCCGTTGTAAATCCCATGACTACTATAGTGAGAGAAACTGACATCCACCAGCTGCATGTGTGGAACAAGCCACACGTCAAGTGCGGAGCCGGTCTCGCGAACGAGGTCGCGTAAGGTTGGCCTGGACCGCTTCGATCTCACTATGCCGTGCCATAAGAAATACACAACATAGAGGTTTGCAACAGAAAACATCAACGCCCGCAACAACATGGTTGCGTTTTACTCGTGTAAAACATCTACGCATAGATCTCGCTCTGATACCACTGAAGGGTTTCGCAGCATAGAAAAACAAAATTTTCCTACGAAGACGAACAGAAACAAGCCAAGATCTGATCTACGAGATGCAAAACAACGAGCGGGGAAGATTAGATCTACATACCCTTGTAGATCGCACAGCGGAAACGTTCTGATGAACGTGGTCGGCGTAGTCGTACTAGCGTCTCCTCCTCGCGATCCGATCCGATTCAATTCAAGCGCCACAACGGGCGGCGCCTCCGAGCGTTGCACACGTACAGCGCACCAACGACTCCGCCTTCCCGGTCCAGCGAGATATGGTGGAGTGGTAGATGGAATCAGCAACACGACGGCGTGGTGCTTATGGTGGAGAGTATTTGCGGGCAGGACTTCGCCTACGCGCGCGAGTTGGAAGAAGAATAGGCAAAAGATCTAGTCAAACTAGAACAAGAAAATACTACAAAAGGCAGCGACGGCGCCGGCTGAAACAATTTTCGGCATTAGGTGAGACAGCGGACAGCACAAAAGCTGATCAAAATCAGGTCCGGCGGCTTGCTTTAGGCTCTCCTATTTATAGGCGACTTGACCGATCGATGTGTAGTCCTCACGTGGAGCGCACGCTTACGTACGAACCAAGTTTCAAAAACTTACGTGATACACACGTATCATCGATTAGCTGATCGATCAGCTCGTTCCTGGCGCGTGCGTGGATCGATCTCTGCCTCGGTGCCGTGCACGACATGGCTCAAAGCCTGGCCAGCTTTGCACACCAAGGCCCAAAGGCCTGGCCGCTGATGCATGCATGCGCGCCAGGGACTTGTTCCCTGGCCGCTGCATCTTTCCTCTTTTTTTTCTTTTTCTTTTCTTTTTGCTTCTCTATTTAATAGTTTGTCCAAATAGACTATAAAATTAGCCCGTTTAGCAAAACTACTAATGGACTACTTTTAGCCCTTATTTATTTCTAGTAAATAAATATATATTAATATTTATTAATTCAATTAATTAATAAATCATTAATCTTCTTCCCGGAACAATTCCGTAACTCTCCGAAACAATTTCCATAAATCCCGAAACTACCCTAGCATCGATGAGCGTTAAGTGTGTGACCCTACGGGTTCGAGAATGTGCGGACATGATCAACATCAATAATCAATAGCGGGATCTGGAAATCCATATTGACTCCCACATATTCAACGAGATCATTATCGGTGAACCACGATGTCAGGATTCAATTAATCCCGTATACGAATTCCTTTGTCTCGCGATATTTTACTTGCCCGAGATTCGATCGTCGGCATCGCCATACCTAGTTCAATCTCGTTCACAGCAAGTACTCTTTACTCGTTCCGCAATTCAATATCACCTTGTGATTAAACTCATTAATCACGTGTTTGCAAACGGTGTATGATATTGATTACCGAGTGGGCCCGGAGTATATCTCTCCGACATGGGAGGGACAAATCCCATCTCGATACATGCAACCCAACAAGTACTTTTTGATTACCTGAGAGACACCTTTATGATCACCCTCTCATAGGATGACGTTTGATGATCTCAAAGCTCTCTTCCGGTATCAGGGAGTGGCATTATCTCATGGTCTAAGGAATATGATACTGACATAGGAAAAGCTACGCAATTGTGAACACAATGACACGATCTAATTGCCGTGCTTAATTTGGGTCTGTCCATCACATCATTCTCCTAATGACATGACCTCATTATTAATCGACAACTCATGTCTATGGTTAGGAAACCTTAACCATCATTAATCAATGAGCTAGTCTAGTAGAGGCGTACTAGGGACACGGTGTTGTTTATAAACCACACAAGTATTAATGTTTTCGCTTAATACAATTCTAGCATGGAATATAAACATTATCATGAACAAGAAATATGATAATAACAATATTATTATTGCCTCTAGGGCATATTTCCTTCAGACACAACCCTATGTGTATCATTAAGCTGTTCTTTCTTAGTGTGAGGGACGTTCTCGTCAATAGTGCGACAAATATTGTGACTTCATATACATTAAATTTCATGACTCCAAACTCTGAACTATTACAGGCGTTCTCTATGAAAGCGTTCATCTCGTGGTAGTCAAAAAATCTTCTCTGAAATTCTGCAAGCGTTTTTCGAATGTGTTGGTCTAATGACACTCGAATAAATTTGTCATTTATCTGTACTAAATCATACAAAAATGTTATCCATCCATTCACAATTACGTTGCATTGTGGTGTAGTTAAAATATTTTTTATAAAGTTTGACCAAATATATAGGAACATATATCAACATCAAAAATATATAATCATTACTATTAAAATCATTCTAAAAATATTATCATATTATATTAAATCTGTATTATGGATGTTGATATTTATTGCTACAATTTTGATCAAACTTTGTAAAATGTGATTTTAACAAAACTCGGAACATAGATAAATAAAAACATGGAAATTACATATTATCCGGTTTACGCTTTATAAAAATTTTAGTTTATAAAACTCTTACTCTTTGGTCTTTGCCATCACGCTTCAGCAAGTTTTTCTTTTCCTTGCAATCTCACGTTCTAGAAATCACGTTTCACCCAAGGATTTTATTTTGCTTGCACCTGAGACATTAGAGTCTGATATGTACACGCCTGATTTAAAAATGGATGGAGCTATATAAGGATAGAGTCTTATACTTGCATGCCTGAATTTTTAAATGGATAACGCTACATTGTTACGTTATTTTTATGTTATCTTCTCACCATAAGTTGTGTCAAATATGTTATGTAACTACTAATATTATATAAAATCTCAGCCATATATTTTAGATCTAACTGCTAAAATTAGTTTAGATGATGTGGATCAACATGGTAGCTCTCTTAGACATCCGTATATTTCTTTAGTATATATAATAGAATAGATAGATAGATTTACATAACAAATAGATAACACCTTTTTAGCATATATGAAATTTGGCCCGATATTTTGACCAATATGGAACAATATATAGGTACCACATATACCTTCTAAAAACATATTCCTTCTTAAAGATGGTTAATAAGTAAAACATTGACATATTTGGCTCGACAATAATGGTAGACATTGGGTTTTAGTTTGCAGCATGCACCACTGACTTGCAAAATTAAGCTTGAATTGAGGACAAGACGATCATGTGGAGCTAAAGTTTGGAGGCCATGGTGGTGAAGTTTTTTGCTAGATACTCCATCTGTCCTATGATATAATATATTATTGCAACTAATACGCTTATATATTTGGTGCAATAACATCGTATCTTATGGGATGGAGTGATAGTTGCATATGCACTTGCATGGTGACCCGATCCTAACTAGATCATTATCACCTTTTCTTCATCCATAATATATCAATAATGATGTTGGCCATGGACATCTAATCTCCTTCATCAGAACAAGCTAATTTAAAATCTGGGTTGATATGACCGATAGGTCGGCATTGGTTGACTAGATATACCGATATAGCATTGTCACTTTCACACATTATCGAATGTAGAATGGTATAATGGCAGATATGGCTAAAATTTTACCTGATATTTTAACTAAAATGGGATAATATGCATGTAACACATATTTCTTCTTGAAATTTGGTGAAATACAATTTCTTGAATTCTTTACAAATAATATCTGCTATGGGTACTCCACATACTTAATATAGTAGTTTCTTATGATCATTAAAAAAAGTCTCTCATACATAAAGAATTAATTGAGAATTTATTTATTTAATCAAATGTGAAATTTTTCAATCATATAATCATTATTCTTGTGTGTTTCTTATATAGCTCTTATTTGTGGACAAAAAACCTTATGTATAAGTTTAATTATAAGGAACAATTTCAACTTTTTACCTCATTGGCCCTTTGATTTATCATCCAATATCCAATACGGCAAAGATAACACCAATATGAACCCAATATCCTATAGTTTAAACCGTGAACTAAACCACCTAATAGTTTGACCACATAAAACCATCTTCTGGATGCGAAGGCCGTGAGGAAAATATCTTCCTTAAAAAACATGCATCCACTAACATAGTACTCCCTCCGGTCAGAAATAAGTGTCAGTGATTTTATACTAACTTTATACAAAATTTATACTAAGTCACCGACAGTTATTTTCGATTGAAGAGAGTACTATATATAGGTTTTTAATAGGCTCCACTTAATTCTCGTGACGTTGGACACAATCGGTTGCACGACCCATGTGCCAACAAGTAACCCTTTTTTTACAGAAAAATCTGCGTATGAATTAGGGAGCTAGCTAGAACTTGAAGAAAATACGAAGAAATAATGATACGTATTAGGCCAGGGAGCCATTTTGCCGTGCTTATCCTTCCTTGATCGTGCATAATGGGATCATGTTCTTCTGGCTGTGACGTGTTGGCATCTTTGGGATGCGCGAAATGGGGTGCGTAATGGAGAATTGATGAAACATCCCAACAATCTTGCAGCACAGATTAAAGCCTATGTCAAGATGATTGAGCAACATCTGCTGAAAGCGAGTACTGACCATAGACGTGTGACCAATCTGTCTGTCCCAAGATGGTCGCCGCCGCCGGAAGGTACAGTTTTTATTAATGTGGATGCTGCTTTGTTTTCATCTTCTTCACGGATGGGGGTGGGCGTCGTGATCAGGAACCACATCGGTACGTGTCTGGTTGCTTGCAGTCAGACCTTTGATGAGGTTACGACGCCGGAGTTAGCAGAAGCACTTGCCGTTAGGCGTGCAATCACCTTCGCCCAGGAGGAGGGTTTTGACAGTATCATCTTGGCTTCAGACTGCCTGTCAGTAATTCAGCGTATCCAGTCCTCTGTGTGGGATCGGACCGGCATTGGTGTGGTGATCAAGGACATCAAGGCCATGGCGGCAGGTTTTCAGTCTGTGACGTTCTGTCACATTAGTCGTTTGCTTAATAATTCAGCACACATTCTTGCTCGTAAAGCAGAACAATATGTTTTTATGATTTTCCGTGATGGGGGTCCGGATTGCATCCGTTCCACTCTCTGTAATGATTTGATTTGATCAATAAAGTGACTGAATTCAAAAAAAAAAAAAACATTTTGACTTTTCGTTCGTTCTTCAAGATTGTGTGGCGGCTTCGTCCAGTGAGAGAGGGTGTCACGGTCCCCCAACAACCCTCAATAACTAAGCACTCGGCCGCCTTGTGAGTTTATGTGAAATGTTCTTGTCATGAATGCATGCATTGCTAGCAAACTGCAGCCTACATATCGACCACTAGAGGTGTGATGCATAGTCAGGTCAATTTTTTTCAGCTACTATCTCAGTTTTCTTATATAAGACGTTTCGGCAGTTTAAGTAACGGATGGAGTACATTTTTATGGAATATTTCAGCCACATTTTATCTCTAGTTCCAACTATTGCTACAAAGAGGGTCAAAACATGAAAAAAGTGGATGCCCACATATTCCTCTACCTAATGGGTGTCTATGGTTGGGGCTTCTTTTGACTTTCCGGAGCTTCGGGTTAGGGCTCCAAAAAGTGTTAGGTCAACAATGCCGTTTGGAATTTTTTGAGACGAATCCAACAAGACAAAGTAGGCCACCGGGAGATACACATGGTGGAAAAAGAGCCCATGGCGCTTGACCCCCATCTCTCCCCCCCCCCTAGATGCGCCATACCAGGATTCTGGAGCCTCAAGCGTCTGGTTGGCTCTTTTTCATGCAATAGGATTGATTTTGACCTAAAACCACATATACATACCTTTCGGTATTTTATTTCGTGACGGATACCAAACAAAAACCTGCTTTTAGGATTGCCCCCGACTGCCTATCCTCCGTCACCGTCGCTCTCTACCATGAAAAGTGTGTAGTCCACCCCCTCAAATATGGGTTTGTGGTGGTAACTTAATCGAATATCTCTGTGTACTATAATGTCGTAGAACCATATGAAAGTTGCCCTAGATGATTATGGTCATCATTGTAATTCTTATGGTGGATGTTGTGTTATGAGATGATGTATGCCATGCACTTCCTGTTATGTTGTTCTTGAATGTGGTGACCCAGCATACCACTGCATGTTGTAGTATGCAAGTCGTTGACATAACACTCGTGAAGTATCATTTCACAAATATTACATCCCTCAGAGTGGTACAACAGAAACATAGCGGTCTTTATTCAAGCACTAAATATTACAAGCCATAATGTTACAAAGAACTCCAGTTTCTCCTTGGTCCAAAGAGGAACACTAGCAGGTTCTATATTAATGCTACAAACCTTAGCTAAGACTGAAAGTAGTAGACTAAACATGATAACCTACTCAAGTCGCTTTATTCTATAGGATTCGGTGCGACTTAAGTTACTACACTAAACTACTAGTTGTCGATCTCCTCCTCAGTTCCTTCGCTGATACCATAGGCGATGGTGTAGTCAACACCTTCGACTCCACCGGAAAGGTCCGGCTCCTCGTAGTAAACTTCTTCAGTGTCTTCCAAGGCTCCTTCAGTCTCCTCGTACTGGCCCTCCGAGTCTAAGCAAGGGTTAAGAGGGAGTGGGGTGAGTAACGAGCGTTACCCAGCAAGTTCATTTAAAAGCATAGTTGTGTTTGATGCACTAGCTATGACCGTAGACTCGAAAGTCCTAGGTCAAATACAGTTTTCATAATCATTTCTTCAAAGATTGATTTTATTAAGAAAATTATGTCCGTCAGCCTTCACAGGTTGATTAGAGCTTTGATGGGCTCCTTTCCTGCCGCGTTCGTAGCCTCTTCCAGGAACATGGAGTATCTTGATACTTTCTTACACTCTGCAGAGGTGGTCACTTGTACCCATGAGAGATCAATGCCTTGCTGCACAACCGGGCGTACTTTCCCATACATATTTCTTTTGTATGGGGCTCAGTTGATGATCCAAGCCAATCACTGTCCTCCTCCGCGAGCCCGCATACACACCCATTATGTAATTACCGACAAGAGCTTCCTCTCTTTACCGGCCCTGGCCTTAGGATTTATTCTCCCATTTTTGGGTTTTTATCTCTACCAGCTTAATTACAATCCATCATAGATCAATTAGCAAGTCTGTCCCCCTCTATATCCATAGGTAGACCGGTAGGAATCCCACAACCCCCTTTTACTCTACAGATAGACCAGGCTGGACAACCCTCTACTACTGATCCGTTGATATGCGAGAGGAAGTCGGTACAGCTGACTTCTCCGTCCCATACCAGATCTCATGGTTGACCGTTGTTTATGGCGCTAGAATCAGTGGCGACATTGGTTATTAATTCCTAGGTGAACTTTCCAACTGCGGTGGGACCTCCACTAATACTCATACCATGGTCCCACTGCCCACCATCCTAGGGTAACAACCACCGTGGTTGCTAACCACTAATCAAATTGATTAAGAAAGTAGAACTTTTGCTTTAAATGTAGTAGTAATACCACAGGTATATTTGCAAGTACTTTGCTAAAGATAAACAAAAGGTATGAGCAAGAGTGAACTTGCCTGCACACTGCAAGGTAGTGCAGTTGGATGTGTTGAAGTGACCCGGGACCTCGGGTTCTGGAAAACAGCATCATTGTCCGATAAGGGCAATGGTTAAAGATTCAAATAATGATATGCTCTGTTGAGTGTGTGATTTAATTTTAACCCCATGTGGTGATTTATTAAAAGGTGCATATACTCCTAGTTATGATTTTACCAGAGTATATATTAGGTTAAATTCATTCAAGAATTCTAAGGATTAATTCTTGAATGGATTTGCTTAGTTTTAGTCTTAGAATTTTGGTGCTTTATTTCTTAAGTCCTTTTTCATTTTTTTAAAAAATATTCCTAGGAGTTTTTCTTTTCAAAAGAGAATGCCATGATTCAATTATGAATCACTTTTATTCTAATTCACTATTCATTTGGTGGAATAGTTCAAAAACTATTTAGAATTATTTTTGTAGGGTTGATAGTAATTTTTTATTCTTTATTAAGTGTCAAAAGGTTTTTTCCAAAACCCCCTTTTCTTTTCTTGTATTTTGTTTGTTTTATTTCCTGGTTAAAACCCCCTCCTGGCCCAGTTGTCGGCCCTGGCCCACCTGTCAGGCACCAGCCCACCTGGTCGAGCCAGACCAGGTGGCTCGGTCGCTCCCCGACCTGGCCAGTCGATTCGCCCCCCTTCTCCTCCTCTCGCTTGGGCTCCCGCGATTGGATCGCCGTCGTCGCCGCACCCTCGATTCCGGCCATCCCCGCCAGAGTTAGCCGTCGAGATGGGGTGCATCTGGTAGATCTTGTGACGGTGCACCTGCCTGTCCGTGAGATCTCGTTGATGGCTTCCTCGTATCCTAGGGTTTCGGCTATGGCGACCTCGAGCTTCTCCCCGAGCTGCCCGGCCTCCCCTTGAGTGCTGTCGTGTGCTGGTGCGGTGATGTGCCTTGCCAACGTGTCGTCGGCGACTTCTCCTGGCTCGGTGCCGTCGTGGCCGCGCGAGCACTGCCTCTCCATGCCACGGTGGTACCTCCTGGGCGCTAGGTAAACTTGCCCCCTTCATCTCTTCCTCGCTGCGCCTTCCTGGTACTGGCTTCATCTTCCCCATCCTAGGGTTCTACTGCAAGCTGATCTAGGGTTTCTGACCCATGCTTGCCATCATGCTGTTGATCTGATGCGCTGACTTGGTCTGTTACTTGATGCTAGTGGCTAGACTCATGAATTTGCTTAGTAGCTGATCTTGGTTATTAACATCAAGTGCATGGATAACTATGTGTTCAATTATCTCTGTCTTGGTGTATGAGATTTAGCTGGTTTTCTCCTCTGTGTATTGGAGAAGTTTGTGATCAAGCTTTAGCTTGACTCAATCTTGCAATTCCATGCTTGTTGGCTGCTGGCTAGGAAATTATGTTGTGACTGAAATCACTTATGGTTTGCAGTTATCTCTGGATGCTATTGTTCACTCATGTTGTGAAGTAACAGCTTCACTGCACTTTCTTGCAGTGAGCTACTGTTGTGCTGGTTTCAATGATGCAAACCTCTCTTCTGTTGAGCTTGATTATACTCTAGCAGTGAAGCTAGATTTAGTGGCTGATATGGTGGCTCTTGCAATAGCTTCTGGCTATCTGTTTCACTGTGGTGCCTCACTGAGGTGTGCATAGTTGCTGTTGGGTGCTGGCTGCTTAACTTGATGATTTTCAGTGTGAATCACTCTTTGTAGTGATTTGCTGGTGGCTTGCTGTTTGAAAGTGTCCCTGTCCACTTTCCCAGATGCTTACTACATACTTAACCAACTTTGTTGGTAAAGCTGATGGACTAATAGGCTTAGGTTATAATATTGCTAGCCTAGGTAACCCATGTGCCACTCCTTGACTTCTTCTTATTTCTGTGAGTATTTCCTTTGAGAAATTTCCCAGATAAGACCCATGCTTATGGAGTAGGTGCTGTGGATGGCCTTGCTATCAAGGTCATGGCCTCCTGGACATCCAAATGATGACCAAGGTTTTGAATTATCAAGCTTTGCTTGATTATCAGTGTGGCTGTGCCATGAATGGCCTCCCTGGAGTGTAAACCTGTGGGTTTAACTCCCAGGTGATGTGCATGACTGTGAGCAGTAGTAACCTGATGTTTATAGAGTAGCTTGTTCTTCTGGTTTATTCTGATTTCCTGCTTCTTGTGGCAAGCCTACTCCTCCTAGCGGCTTGACCTGATTCATAATTTAGCTAAGTAACCATCTTGGCTTTGGGTTTGCTGGTTTGGTTCTTGATGTTGTGCTGGTGGTGGTGAATCCTTCCCTGTTGCTTAGCTCATGAGCAGGGTGGATTGTGTAGTGGTGTTGCTGGCTGTGATGCTCACAGTGATGGTTTGAAACTATGGTGGTGTGGTGCTATGATGGTGTGGTGCTGTGATGGTGTTGTGCCGGTCGGCTGGTTGTTCTTGGCCGGCCAAACTTCACCAACAGTGCTCTATTTAAACAGGTTTCAGTTTACTGCTGCCTTGACACCTCTATGCATGCAATCAATGAGTGAGCTATGTGCTTGCTTGCTTGGTCCATGCTGCCCGAGATATTTACCCCCTACGGCCTGTGATGATAAGCTTGGCTCCCTGATGATTATCTAAAGTGGTTACCCTTATTTTTAGCTGCCACTTGTATTTCTGTCTTTTGGTTTTCCCTTGTGTTATTTGCAGGTAACAAAAGAAGAAGAGAAGAAAGAAAAGAAGACTCTTAATTGTAGGAATTAATTTCTTTGTCTCCTTTTACTCATTTTTGTAATGTTCCTTTTATGATTATGTCCACTTATTGTAATATTCTTTTATTCTCAGAATTTTGTAAAGACATTGTATCTTGTGTTGATGATCAATAAAGTTCAAGTTTTCCTTCTAATTAAATGTTTATCCTTTCTAAATGTGCCTTTTAAATTCAAATTCAAATTTCATAATTCAAAGTCAAGTTTGAATTCATAACTTATACTTAGGGTTTTATTTATTCAATTTCATCCCTTCCCCACAAACAAGTGATCAAAAGAGGTCATGTCGAATTCTTTCGCACCCCGAGAGTATACCATCCCCTCTCGAAGAGAGACTCGATCCCTCTTAGGTTTTAGTGATAAAAGCGCAAACAAATCCCGTAATTTCAGATGATATGCACAAAGGCCCTCTAATCTACCCCGGAGTTGTCCTATGTGCTGGGATGTTACATTGAATCATTTATATCAATAGCTAATGCGATGGTTAGGTTTAATCCAAGTTCCTTATTTGTAGTGCCTTGCATCATGAGGTGTGGAAAATACAGTGTAGGAAATGCCCACTTGGTAACCGGCAAGGCGGGTGGCGGCATTAAAAAAAGACCGATTGCTTAGTGTGCCGATAATAAGCTAGGCCTACCGTTGATGGGTGGCCCCGCATCCTACATGGCTAGTGTGTTCAACACCCCTAACTAGCCACCGAGGTTGAGTCGGACAAGGAGATGTCCGGACCAATGGGGGGGGGGTTGCGTGGGCACTGTCGTGTCTAGACCCCCATTGGGCCGACTAGGGGTGTCGATGAAGATGCTCTAAGACATTTGTCAAGATAAAAAATACACTTCACTTAATCATTTATCGCTATCGAGATATGTAACCATGATAAGGGAAGAGATTAAAATGGAGAAGACATTGCTAAATTAAAATAGACACACCTCACTGGTGAGGAGATGTGTCTAGGGATAAGAGAAGAGATCTGGCAAGGTGTAAGATTTTTGTCGAGCTAAATGAGGGATTTCACTTAATCACTTTTTAGGAAAGGGGGATGTGACCATGACAAGGAAATACATTAAGGATAAGGCAATACAAAACTAAAATAGCCACCCCTAGAATTAACTTCCGAACGCAAGATCTACCGGGCATAAGAGAAGGATCAAAATGGAGAGGGCAAGGTGTTAGTTGTTTGTTGAGATAAAAAGACTGACATGATAATAAGGGTAGGGTAGAAAAGCAAAGTGGTAAAGGCAAGAAAAGAGTAGGGCTCATCACAAACGGAAGTGCGTGACATAGACAAAGAAGAATATTAAAATGGAGAAACATAAATAGGATAAGCAGGCAAAAGGAGGCCCGTTCAAAAAAAGGCAAAAGGATGATAAAAATCGACCACGCTGGGACTCGAACCCAGAATCTCCCGCTCCGGAGGCGAGCGCCTTATCCATTAGGCCACGCGGTCTTGTGACGACAATACTCATGCTAAATTCTATAAGTATAAAATTTAACTACGCGAGTTGGGCTTTCCCACCGGGAGCCCAAAGCCCACGACGCTAGTCCTGTCCAGACACATCGCCGCCGCCGGAACCCCCCAGCGGCGCCTCCGCCTCTCGCCACTCCTCCCCCAGTCGCCGCTGACCACCGGTCCTCCCGCCAGCACAGTCCTCCTGTTCATCTAGCCTCCCAAATTCCACCTGATTCCCAGCCTCATTACAGCAGCATGTCGACAGCCCTAGCGCGCCGCGCGGTTCCCCCATTCCTGAGGCTGCGCTCCACGGTTGGCGACGACGGCCACTGGATGGGTCGGCTGGACCACAAGGACTGGCTCGCCCCCAACGAGGTCCTGAAGATCTTCGCCAGCATCAGGGACGCCGCTCTCATAACCAGCGTCTTCAAGAAAGCTTGCGCCCGGAGAGATTACAAGCCCAGCGAGGCCCTCTACAGCCTGATGATTGACCGGCTCGCCGGCGCCAGGAGGTTCAGCGACGTGGAGGAGCTGCTGGCCAGGGCAAAAGTTGAGAAGTTCAGGTTCTCCGATGAGTTCTTCTACGGGCTCATCAAGATGTACGGCAATGTGGCAAATCATCCCGAGAAAGCCATGGAGACGCTCTACGCGATGCCTGGGTACAACTGCTGGCCGTCCACGAAGACGTTCAACTATGTTCTCCACATGCTGGTGTGCAAGCGGCAGTATGAGGTTGTCCACGAGGTGTACGCCAGCGCGCCGAGGCTGGGCGTGGCGCTTGACACCTGCTGCTTCAATATCCTTGTCAAGGGCTTGTGCCAGTTTGGCAAGTTCGACGAGGCCATTTCGCTGTTGGATGAGATGCCGAAGCAGGAATGTCTGCCTAATGCGAAGACCTACTCGACGCTGATGCATTTCCTTTGCCAGAAAGGCCGGGTTGACGATGCATTTGAGTTGTTCGAGAGAATGCGTAAGGAGGAAATTGAGGCAGATACAGTTGTTTACAATATACTGATTTCTGGTCTCTGCAGAGAGGGAAGGGTGACCATTGCATTTGATCAGTTTAAGTCGATGTCGTCTGAGGGCTGCCATCCTAATTCGGGGACTTATCAGGTGCTTCTTGATGGCCTTGTGGCCTCAAGAATGTTTGTGGAGGCGAAGGGCCTGGTTGGCATGATGAGCGCAGAAGGTTTGCGACCTAGTTTCTCATCGTACAAGCTGCTGATTGATGGCCTATGTAGTGTTAACTGCTTAGATGAGGCACATCATGTCTTGAAGCAAATGGTGGATCATGGTTTTGTTCCTCGGATGGGTACTTGGACAAAACTTCTTACATCAGTATGCTAAAATGTATTTTCATGCCAATGGTTTTGTGGATCTGACAATACACCTGAACAATGTGCTTGTTTTGTTACTGGAACCAGTGGACCAACCAGCCTGCCTTTTCTGAGTAGACATGTATACTGATCTTCTTGTATGGGAAGTTCGGAATATCAGTGCTGAGAATGTCCAAGATCTGTTTACTAATGCCTCATATACTGATGCACCTTGCTAAGTTGTTGGTTTTGTTTCTAATATGAACGTCTGCCCAGGCTCCA
The DNA here is from genome assembly GCA_007115705.1 of Dactylis glomerata. Taxonomy (NCBI): domain Eukaryota; kingdom Viridiplantae; phylum Streptophyta; class Magnoliopsida; order Poales; family Poaceae; genus Dactylis; species Dactylis glomerata. The sequence continues at coordinate 831,596 of QXEO01000848.1, forward strand.
CATTCTCGAGCTTAAATGTGAATTATCGGTAAGCTCATGACATTAGGTTCAATATAACCATCTTTTATCTATTTGACATGTGAAGTATCTGAAGACACTGTTCGTGCTTTTTGGACGATCTTCACTTCAGCCTACTGATAATCCTCTCTGGACCATACTGACATTGAAACCAGCCGAACTCTCCCTCTAAAAAGACCAGGAAAACAGTGAAAGATGCATGCCGTGAGGTAATTTTTCAACTCCCTTCATGTTGCTTTGGATGCAGTTATTACATTATGCTCAGTGAGACAGACTGTCGCTTATATTTTTCAGCTTCAGTATCTCCAAAATCACTTTTTTTGTCCATTAATCAACAATAGCTGTCAATGAAACTATGCTGCATCAGGACATCAATATCTTCTTTTTTTAGATTAATATATTCTTGTTTTGACTAAATAAAAGATGACCTCAGTTTTGTCTAAACCCTGGACTGTATGGCTAAAAAGCACTTTAGGAATGGCTTGTTCTTCCACACCTTAGTTAGCGCTAGCTACCACACCATGAAATGATATCCATATTCGTGGTGACCTGGTTTCCAGTTTGATACATTTATTGCTGCATATCCTAGTCTTAAGAACTGTTATGGGGTGTGGCCAACGTGTATGTGGTCAAAGCCTGTAAGGATAATTTGAAGCAGCTGCGGCTGGATTATCTAGATCTCTAGCTTGTTCAGTTTCCATTTAGCTACTAAGTGTACTAGTACGATCCATGCCTTTGTTTTACCTTACATCGATCAAGAACATGTTATCCCATTTCATGGGGTGATTCACTGAATTGTGTTTTAGTTCAGCTTGCTTGTTGCCACCTGCGCATAGTAAATGATGTTGATATTTCTGTGTATATTGGTAACTAGTATACTCGAATTAAGAAGCTTGCATGGCATTTAGGTACCAATGATTGATTTTACTGAAGAGCTTCGATGGGGAGGCAGTTGCAGAAGTGGTGCGTCCATACTATTGCTCTGATGAGGTATTGAGTCATCCAACTTCTAAACTATATGATCCTTCACACGCCACAGTTTACCAAAAACAACTTTGCAGAGGAAAAAACACTATAGGTAACATTTGTGTTTTCTTTATTTAATATATGTCTAATGCAGAGTCCCCTTGTAATTCCCCAATCTTAAGAACTTCGCCTAGCAGTAAATCTTGTAGAGCCCCATTGTAACACCCCGGGATAGATAGCGGGATGGATTGAGAGGAATCTGGGAAGGAGATGGGGGTGAGATGCGTGCGTCGGGAGCACGTGAAGATACAGAGAACGCTGCAGCTAGAATACACTAAGATTGGTTCTCCTTTCTTCAGAATGTTTACACGATGTGGTTACAGTAATATGTATTTCAGCAGTAATAATAAGTAGATAATGGTAGCTGAGATAACTGACAGATAGGTACGCCTGTGTGGTGGGTTCAGACTTGTGTCTGACAATGCCTCCTCCTTGAGTCAGCACTTGTCCTCAAGGCTGAAAGTGTGGAAAGGTTGCTTGAATGAAACCCATATCTTCCCAGGTGGCATCCTTTGGTCCCAAAAATTCCCAGTGAATGAGCTACTGCTTCACTGCTGTCTTCTTCCGTTGAATGATCTGCTCATCGTTTACGGCAAACGGTTCAGTCTTAATCTTGCCATCTGGTGTCACGAGGGAAACATGGGGAAGAGGAATAGCATTCTTACCCACATGTTCTTTCAACTGGCTGATGTGAATTACCGGATGAATGGATGCTGTGCCAGGCAAATGCAGTTTGTACGCGACGTCGCCCACGCGTTCCAGTACCTTAAACGGACCATAGAACTGGATCGAAGCTCCAGAGATCCTCGGAGTCCGAAAGCATTTTGCCTGTACGGCTGAAATCTTCAGATAGACCATTGCTCCTTGCTCCAATTGCCGATCAGTGCGATTTTTGTCGGCATGGAATTTCATTCTATTTTGTGCTGCCTGCAAGTTGGCCTTCAACTGTTGCATGAGTCTGTCTCGTTCAGCAAGAATGGATGTTGCAGCTGGGCAGGATTCAGTGGCAATGTTGAACTCTCTAATCATTGGTGGAGGATAATGGTAGAGGCTACGAAGCACCGATACTTCAAACTTTGCCGTGTCCGCGTATGATACTCGACCGATACTTCAATACCCCGATACCTGACCGATACTCCGATTCCCTTTGTTCTAAGATAAGTGACTCAGTTTGTCTAGATATAGATATATTTAGACTCATTTCAGTGTTTAGATACATCCGTACCTAGGAAAAATTGAGTCACTTATTTTAGGACAGAGGGTGTACAACAAAACGGCCAATATTTTGTTCAGCATTCAATTATTTTGTCTATATCCCATGATTTTTTATTTTATTTATATATATACTCGCCGTATCGCCGTATTGATGTTTCTAGAAATTGCCGTATCCCGTGTCCCCGTATCCATATCCCCGTATCCGTCTTGCCGTATCGGTGCTTCGTAGGATTAACGCATTGTACATGGAGTCTACTGAAAATTTGCCATTTTCATGAAGATTCCAACGAAATTCATCATGACCAGATTGTAGGTGGACATTTCCCAAACGTTGAAGCAAGGCATTCCAAGTTACAAGTCGACACATTTGGTGGAGAAGTCTCGATAACCTTAGTGATGGTATCGCTTTTGTGCCGAACAATGTAATACAATGCAGGATACTGTTCAGGAAGGGTGGCATTATCAAGTCACCTTCTTCCCAGAACTGAATCTCTGAACCATCCTTAATGGTAAAGGAACCAAGGCAAAATAAAATTTTCTTTGTTGCCATCAGACCAGCCTAGAAGTGTGAATCACCTAGTTTCCAAAAAACCTGTGATATAGCTTTAGAGCCGACATATTTCCTTTTTAGAATAGTTTGCTAGGTTCCGTCCTCCGTTAGGAGCTTAAAAAGCCACTTACCCAGTAGGGCCGTATTCTTAACCTCAAGGTCGTGAATACACAACCCACCCTAGTCTTTGGGACAGCAAACAACAGTCCATTTTGCCAATCGCTATTTCTTTTTCTCCCTATCCCCTCGCCAAAAGAATCTAGACCGGTTGTAATCCAGTTTATGCAAGGCTCCTTTTGGCAATAGGAAGAAGGATATCATATACAGTACCATGTTTGATAGCACTGTATTTATGAGTATCAATCTCCCCCAGTAATTTGCCTTTCCAACTACTAAGCCGCTTTTGTAATCTTTCCTCGACGAGCTTCCATTCAGCAATATACCTCACCAGAAATTGGCCCTACCCACACCAAAACAAGTTGGCGTAAGCAGAGACCTCGTCTTGGGCCTCGCCAAAACAAAACAACCCACTCTTATGGAAATTAATCTTTAGACCAGATAATTTCTCAATAGCTGAAAGGATCAGCTTCAGATTACTGGCTTTCTCAAGATCATGTTCCATAAAAAGAATAGTATCGTCAGCATATTGAAGGATAGAAAGGCCCCCATCAACTAGATGAGGGACAACCCCTTCAATTAAACCATCTTTGTGTGTTCGATCATTATGGAAAGCATATCAGACACTATATTAAATAGCATTGGTGATAGCGGGTCGCCCTGCCAAAGACCTTTTAATGTTTGGAAATATCGACCAACATCATCATTGACTTTGATGGCCACACTACCTCCAGACACGAAAGAATTAATCAAAGCACGCCACTCATCAGAAAAACCTTTCGTTCTGAGTGTTTTTTTTGGGGAGAAAAGACCACTTCATTTTGTCATAAGCCTTCTCAAAATCCAATTAAAAAAAAAACCCCTTCAACTTTTTAGAATGTAGTTCGTGAACTGCTTCATGCAAGGTAACAACTCCATCTAGGATATTCCTTCCTTGCATGAAGGCCGTCTTAGACGGGCGAACTACATGATCGTTTAGTCTTAAGGTAGCCACTTTCGTGAAATAACGTTAAGAAGGCAAATGGGTCTGTATTGCTGAATCTTTTCTGCCTCATTAACTTTAGGTAACAAAATTATCTCACCAAAATTTAGACAAAACAATTTCAGTTGTTCAGCATGAAGGCATCTGAACAAATTCAGAAGGTCCGATTTAATAGTCTCCCAAAAAGTTTGATAAAACTCAGCTGGTGCTTTGTTGTGTTCCACCCGTTCTTACTTCCTCTTCCGAGTATACAGTAGTAAGAAGGTCATTTTCTTCCATGGAAACTTGGGAAATATCATCCGTTCGGGATTCATCCATAGAGAAGTTCCCTTCCTCTGGCGCCCCAAACATATTTTTTGTAGTAATTAGTAATATAAGACTTTAGGTTGTCATGCCCCTCAATTATACCTTCATCCTTGACAAGAGAATGAATACGTTTCTTCCTATGCCAACCATTGGCGACACTATGGAAGCATCTAGTATTCGAGTTTCCCTCTAAAATAAATTGGCTCTTCGAGCGTTGGTACCATTTGAGTTCCTCCTCACGGAGTAGACGTGCTACCTCCGCATTTGATTAAATTTTAAGTTCAATCTCTTGCGTAGATAACGGATGAACCTCCACCAAAGCCTCCAGTTCATCGATGATAGAGGAGAGCTCAACTTTTCTTTGTTACATCATGCCTTACCCAACCGCTCAGGTGACTACGTAGCGAACACAGTTTGTTATTCCACCTTTGGATTGGAGAGCCAGCAGCCACAGGTCTATCCCATACACTCTTGACCATATCATGAAAGCCTTCGCGTTGTAGGCAACCAAGTTCAAACTTGAACCGGTGGTTACTAGGAGGCTTTGGTATTCCAGTAGTCAGTAGTATGGGAGCATGGTTAGACAATCCCTCAATTCGCTCAAGGGCCTCTTATGCCATAGGGATCTTCAATTCCCAGTCAGCATCCATTAGTACCCTATCAAGCTCCTCATATGTGGGATCAGGAAGGCTATTTTCCCAGGTGAATTGTCTTCCGATTTTCAAAACCTCTCTCAAATCCAAAGTGTCTATGACATCATTGAATAGGAAAGGCCAATGTTCATCAAACTGGCCTTTACTCCTCTCATGACGGAACCTAAGCAAATTAAACTCTCCCCCAATTAAAATTGGGTATGGATTATCCTTTGCTAGATTAACCAATTCACGAAGAAAGTCAGCCTTAAATTCCTCATGTGCAGCACCATACACAGCAACCAGACTCCAAGTGAAGTTATCAGCTCTGTTACAGATATAGAGTTTCATATGATAATCTCCACCCGAACTAGCTAACACTTCCATGGTGTCTGTCCATACTCCAAGTAGAATGCCTCCCGACCTACCTCGGGGTGGCTGAGAAGTCCACTCGAAGTCTATACCGACAAAAAGGTGGTTAAGTAAACTTTGAGAGAAATCTCTTCCACCCATTTCTGAAATAGCAACAAAATCTAATCTGTGATCACTAATACAATGAGCAATATGTAAATGTTTAGCCAAGTCCCGTAGACCTCTACTATTCTGAAACATACCATTCATTGAGACACAATTTTAGATTCCGTATATCTAGAACCTTTCTTTGGTTTTTTGTTTGGGGATGATCATGATTTACGACCAGTAGCTTGCAGTTATAAAGAACCTAGCATATCCTCATTCAAATCCACCTCAGAAACAACACCAATCAGATTAGAGAGAAGCTGACCATCCATTGTGGCAATCACATCCTCTTCATCCAACTCGGTACTATCCACTACATTCTGAAGCTTAGGACTGACCTTCAGACGGTCATATTCCATATGCTTGAGAACTTCCGCGGAAACATTAACCTCATGAACATTCTACCAAGACTAATACCTACACTATTAAGCTTAGAAGAAATAACAGGGGTGGAAAAAGGAATAAAAGAAGAGGACGATGAGTTTATACCACTATAATCAAGGTTTTGAGCTGCCTTGCCCCGCATAGCCTTCTTCATCGTATCCTCGTCCGTCGCAACAGAACCATCCTCCGCCACCACATCTCTACCACTCCGCCTAGAAGCAGGCGTAAACGGGGTAGTATGTGTCTGTGTCGCTGGAATGGTAGTCCTGGTAGAAGAAGGTGTGGGTGTGCAGCACCAAACATCCCTCGAAAACGGCAGCTCCGCCGTAGCCTGAGACAGCAAGGTCGAAGAAGGTGCTGTCCCGGCACTTGGTGGGGTGGTCAAAGGTGATGCAGACGACAGTGAGGTCCTGACGCTGTGAGTGGGGGTGTCGAAGAAGGTGCTGTCCAGGCACTCGGCGGGGTCGTCGAAGGTGATGCAGTAACCCTGCTGGAGGTGTGTGTTGCACTTTTGTCAGCTGGCACATAGGGCATTCAACAACAAACTTGTCAACAATTTGTTTGAGGTGAAGTCAACAGAAGATTCGTTTGATGCGTTGGTATGTAGCTTTGGTGCCTGAGTGTTCTCCCAGGGCAGACTGATGGAAAGTTTCCAGAAGTTGCAACCTCATGGTAGTAGAAGCACCCACATAGATTTTGTTGCCATGCTTGATCAGGCCATCTTTGAGCACATATTGAGGAGTAGAGCCCACATCTTGTGCCAGTTTCGTTAACAGCTTGGAGCTATCTTTGTCCTGAATGTAACTCAATTTGACATCTTCAACCCATTCAGGAGTGCACACTGTAATTGCATGACAGTTGCTGTCTCTCCAGGATAAGGCATCTGCTGCCAAGTTTTCCTTGCCCTTTTTGTACTCGACTGTATAATCAAATTCCAGAAGCTTCAGAAGTAGCTTGTGTTGTATGCCATCTATCACTGTGTTGTCATCAATCTGAGACTCTGCTGGTCAGTTTTGATGATCAAAGGGTTACCAAGCAGGTAGTGTCTCCATTTTTCAAAGCCCCAAGGATGGCCAATGCCTCCTTTTCATAGACTGACTGCGAAGCTGCTTTGGGTCCCAGGCATTTGTAGTAAGCCAATGGCCTGCCTGACTGCATGAGGACAGCTCCGAGACCTGTACCACAGGCATCTTCCTCCAAGACAAAAGGTTTGGTGAAGTTTGGCAAAGCCAAAACAGGGCAAGTTGTCATGGTCTTCTTGAGCTGTTCAAAAGCAACTGTGTGTTCGAGATCATGAAGAGGTCTATAATAACCCGTGAGGCCTAAAAACCCTCTGAGCTTGGAAACTGTCTTTGGGGTAGGTCAGTCAAGAATTGCTTTAATATTTTCTGGCTTGGTAGATACTCCAGCTCCAGAAAACACATGACCAAGATATTCAATTTCAGGAACAGCATGCACTTGGAGAGCTTGGCATACAGGGAGTATTGCTGTAATATGTTCAGGACAATAGTGAGATGATTGATGTGTTCTGCATAGGATTTGTTATAGATGAGTATATCATCAAAGAACACCAAGATGAATTTTCACAAGTGAGGCTTGAATATGGTACTCACGAGATTCTAGAAGGTACAAGTGCATTAGTCAGCCCAAAGGGCACGACTACATATTCATAATGACCCATGTGTGTCCTGAAAATGTCTTTGGGATATCTGCAATGGTCATTCTGATTTGGTGGTATCCAGACCTGAGGTCTAATTTGTTGAATATTGTAGCTCCATAAATTTCATCCAGTAGATCCTCTATGACTAGCAGGGGAAATTTATTCTTTATGGTGATAGAGTTCAACAACCTGTAATCTATGCACAATCTCCAACTTCCATCTCTTTTCCTAACCATGACAGCATGTGAAGAGAAAGGACTCAAGCTTGCTTGACTGTCGCCATCTTTCAGGGGTTGGTGGTGATTTCCTCCATGGAGTTCTTCTGCATATGTGGAACACTGTAAGGTCTCAGGTTTGGAGGCTGGGCCCCAGGTTGTAATGTGATGGAGTGGTCACAATCTCTGCTTCAGTAGGTTCTGAAAACACTGGAGCAAAAGACTGCACTAATTGTTCCAGGTCAGCTGACAATGGTGTTGTGCTGGTGCTGTTAGTAGATTGCAAAGCATGAATTTGAATGAGATATCCCAGAACTGGTTTAGATAGTAGCTTGTTCAGGTCTTCTAGTGAAATAATACAGGTGGCAGGAGTAGTGTGGTCAGTCAGCACAATAGGACTGCCTTTCTGGTGTACCGTCACTAGTCTGAGAGGCAAATCTAATGTGATGGGACTAACTGCATACCTCCAATTAAGTCCAAGTATGTAATCATAGGTTTCCAGTGGCAGAACCTGGAAAGTAGAGGTGAAACTGTGATCCTGAATGTTATAAGATAGGTGAGGAACAGTGGCAGTGGATGTTAGATGTCCTCCCCCAGCAACAGCAATTTTCCTTGCACTGGTTGTCCTGAGGTGACAATTAGCAGCAATAGCAAATTTATAATTCATAAAGGTATGTGAACTGCCACTATCAACAAGGGCCACTGCCTGAGTGTTTCCAATTTGTAACAGCAGTTAAAAAGTAGCTGGACCAGCTGTGCCCTCCAAAGCATGTGCAGAGAGGTGCTTCAACTCTGCTTTGACAGGTTTGTTATCAGGTGTGTTTGGAGAAGCATGATAAGTAAGTTCAGTAGGAGAAGCAACTGTATTTTCTGAAGTGTCAGGAATTTCTTCATCATCTATTTCTTGCATGATGTGTAAGGTTCTGCCTTGCCGGCACCTATGTTCCCTATTCCATGGTTCCTAACGATACCAACACTGTCTTGCATGTCTGTCAAAGTGAGCAGGTGTATGGTGTTGCTTCTCTGAACTAGGATGTTGAATTTGCTTGGGAGGTTGGAATTTGAAAGTAGTTTGAGGAAAAGGACCTCTAGGCCTGCCAGCCATTGTCTGGTACAAAGCTTTCTTAGCTGCTGCTGAATTTTCATACACTTTTGCATACCCGTATGCTTCTAGAATCTCCCTAGATCTTTGCCCACTGACATCGTGTTTGATATCTGCTCGTAGTCCTCCAATGAAACAGCCCATGATGAAAGCCTCCTGCACATAAGGGTGATCTCTGCGGACTAACTGCACACACTCTTCGAAGAGATCAATGTAGGCATGAACAGTAGTTGTCTGGTGTATGTTTTTCAGTTTTTCAACAGCTTCATAAGCATTTGCTTGTGTGAATCGATCGGTAGTCATACCATCTGCCATGGAACACATATATTCTTCAGCCACACATTTTCCCTGTTGTATCAAGGTTTTACTAATTTCATGTCTTCCACAGGAGGCTAACAGTAACAAAGATGGGAAAGCATCAGGTGGAGTTATGATGTCTCTTCTAGCATCGATGTTCATACAGTTTCGCACCGCAGAGTTGAATCCAGATTCTTTACTCGACTCTGCATCATAGTGCTGGAAGAGAGAAAAAATAGGAGTCTTCAGAGGCTGCAGTCTCCGATAAGTGAGCAGAACGATTTGGAATCTCCAGGTTACAGACATACCTTTCCCATGCATAGAAGACAGTTTTGCTTGTTGGATTCTTTCATGAGTTGTCTTCGTATTGTATACCAGTACCAGGAACTCTTGGTAGCCCAGAATCATCTTCTCAGGTGATCATGACTAATGTGTACAGCACCGTGTAAAAATCACGCCATCCTATCCAACAAGAGATACCTAGACTGTGCAAACTGTCATTTGTCGACTGCGCTGTTTTGCTGAAATCTTCAGTAAAACTGCATCCAGCAGAACTGTGCCAGAGTAACACGCTCACAGGGCTGCGAAATCTTAACCTGATGAAAATAACTTCTGTTGTGAGATGATTTTGCTATGCCTGCATCGTGGAAGTCAGTGCCTGGTGTGCCACGTCTCAGTCGGTCCAAGAGACCGGTGATGCACATTTCCTGTGCCCATTTCCATTTGTCTTTCAAGCTGGATTCTGGACGGAGACATATCCGGGACTTCTGCGAGGACGCATGTCTTGAGCGAACTGTTATGCCTACCTGAGTCCTGGGCAATCTGCATGCTGCTGTGGAGCGATGAGCCGATGATGCTTTGGACAGTGATGCGATGTAGCAGAACCAGAGGTGTGCTTGCGCTCTAGTTCTACTTCGGAAGGTGAACTGCTGCTGGAAAGTTAAGGTTCTGTCCGCTTCCACTGTTTTTATGGAGGAGATTTGAGATCGACACCATGTACTTGAAATCTAGAATCAGTAATCTCTTCACCAATCAAGCATGCTGCAGTCAGGTGACCACTCTATATTTATCAGCGCCGTGCAGCCAGAATCAGACAGGAGGTCGAGCTGTGTACTCTGGAGGTCCACTGGGGTGCTAGGGAGTAGGGAGTAGGAAGGTGAGGTTCTGTCTACTTCCGATTCATCTTGGCCGTCACATCCGGCGTGACAGCGTCCTGCGCTCTGATGGAGAACGCGATTTCGCACCTAAAACTCCGGTGACTGTGTCCTCGTAGACACGCACCACTGTCCACTGTGAATCTATGATCATTGGAGCTCGATCATATTACTGAGTTTGACCAGACCTCTCTACTTAATTTTATTGCCTCCCAGACGCACGAAAATCCAAAAGCTAAACAAACACGAGCCGGTTATATGCAAATAAAATTGTTAGGCACGCACGATGCGATCTGCTTGCAAGGTCTCGAGAAGATTCCCAGAAACCAAGCGGTAGGAAATGGAAATTGTTAGGCGGGGTTGCAAACCTGTCACGATCACGCACAAATGAGTTGACTACCCCTCTCCACAACACACCACGGGCCAAATCTCAATACTGCTTGCTCTGATCACCGAGATTTGCCGACGCCGTGTCTGAATATTTCTGTCTTATTACTTATTCAGATTTCTCGCTGACGATACACGATTAAGAACTCGTTCTAGTGTACGTCTGCCTGAGCTGATTTATTCGGAGTACCAGTATAATTTTGGTGCTGTCGGTGTTCTGAGGTTGCAGCCCCGGCACACATGATTTGCTGCCCTCGGTCAGTGTGTTGTGGAAAGAAAACGGCCATCCCAACGCAGCGGAACATGGGAGAATCCATCCAGGGCTTAATTTTTACTCCAACGAATCTTTTGGCTTTCTCGCAGCTAAGCTACGGCTAAAGTCCACTTCGAAGTGTACTTACGAAGAGAACAAGCTCCAACTCTAGTTGCCGCTTTGCGAATTTTACAACCATTCGCACGTGTGTGTTGCACTCCTTTGGGTCGTGCCTTTTGTAGTCGGTGCTGCAGTTTCGTCTTTTTGAAATTAGGAAGCTGTCGTTTATACTCATTCTCCCTTTCCCGTTCAAGTACAGATGAATTGGCCAGATTTTTTCTAGTAGCTCGAGTTTTTTATGTAAACTGATGAATTTTCCATTGAAGTATAGATGAATTGGCCATATTTTCCCTTTCCCGTTTCGTCTCACTCGCTTCGCTTAGTCCACACCCTTTTTCTTGTCAGGTACTCGTCTTCGGACGATTGTTTTTTCATCCCTTAATTTACTTGATCTTTACGGGCGCGCCACCACCCTAGTTCGTACAGTGACGAGTTCGGATTAAACCGCTCTAGGAACTCATACGCATGCTACCCTCATTTTGCATTGCCACATGATGCCTTGCCAAGAAAGCAAATGGGTGGAAGGGATAAAGATAAACTATGATACGATGAAATCGGGTGATGAAGGGAACCAACGTCGAAATTCCTCGATTTAGGTTTCTGTGCTATAAGAAACTTTGGGCTTTGATTCAAAGGATTCTAAAAACACATGAATAGAAAAAACACAGGTTTGCAATGCCATGTCACTCATATCCTACATAATTCATATATACCAAAATTTGTTTGATTCCACGGCTAGAAAAACACAAAAAAATATGAGAAAATAGGTTAGAGTGGATGTTATAACTCCTATGAAATATCATGCAAAGTATTCCTCGGGGGAAAAATCCTAGTAGGCTTCAGTCCTACAATACAAACAACCACAGTCGGAAGAATTTCTAAGGATTTGACTCCTCCAAAATTCCTATGCAAATCATTTGAATCAAAGAGGCCCTTAGAGAACAGTATGACATGAAACAATTTGGTCCAAACTAAACTTGGAGGCATCATGTTTTCCTATTTGGAAAACGGCGGCCTTTTTTCTTTTTCGACATGATGTAGAGGTTGAAAACAACAAAATTGTTTTTTCAATTAAGAACATAGGGTTAGTAGTTGCCCTTTTGTAAGGATTTGACGAACGCCCATTATCAAATGAGATTCAACAGTGACTAAGAAATAAGAATATAGTTGCCAATATGTCTTTACATTCAAGTTTTCTTATATGAGAGCACGTTAAGTGAAACAACTCATACCTTAGGCGTTCATGGTGTGTATGTGCCTCCGTTTCAAATTACTCCACATATTGACTTACATTAGGACAAGAATTTGACCAACAACTACTCTATTGAGTCATACAACAAATCGTAAGAATAAACAAGGATTTTTAGAAGCACATGAAATAGTACAACAATTACTCCACATATTGATTTTAAATAGTAGTACAAATTTTTATACCTCATATAAAATACATTCTGATAGAGTAATTATTGGTTAACAGTTTGTCCTACTGAAAGCTAAAATGGGGAGTAATTTGAAACAGATGAAACATTATTGGTGCGAATTGGGTGTACGCGAGCCATTTGAATGATGGGCCTATAAGTAAAGTAGCCCTCAGAATATTACCAAATCATGTAATTACTGAAGAATCCAGCCAGCTGTGCGCAAAAGATTCCTATAAAACGGCACAAGCTTATTATGACTTGGTAATAGAAACTCCCCCGACGACTTGCTCCTCCTCACTTCCCCCCTTCTCCCATCGTGGACAGTTGGGGCGCGTACCGATCTCGCGCTGCCCCCAAATCGCCGGGGAACTCTGCCTTCGTCTCTGGCCGCGCCGATCTGCTCGTAAGGTTCGGTTTCTCCCGTGGGTTCCAATTATTTCCTGTTTCGTTTCTCTGCTCGAGGATTCGAGTTCTTGCGAGGCGTTCCTCGAGTCTCCCTGCTTCCTATCTTCTTCTCCTTTTGGTTTCTTGCATTAGCGAGCTGCAGGTGATTGCTACGGATTTTTTTTTCCCGCAATCAGCCAATTTCGCGATAGTTGTGTTCTGTTATGTTCTTGAAAATAATCATTGCAGATACAGATTCGCAGGTCGGAGGAGGACGAGAGGAAGTTGAGTTCTTGTTTGGTTTCTTTCGTGGAGGCCGACCTCACATGCCAACAACCCCAAGGAGCAGAAGCCAAGCTAGGACCACCAGGTCTTGGATCTTGTCAGGTGCAACATCAGTTTCTTCCTCTGCTTATTGTTTTATCATGCTGATTCTTTCCTTTCCTCTTTGCGCCTGATTTTGTTTGGCCCACAATCAGGGATTGATTTGAATGAATATAGATCGAATGTTTCATCTTGATAGCCATTGCAACATAAAAGTGTGTATGCACAAGTCAAATCTTGTACACAAATAAATATTATAGGAGTGTCTGATCATGCAATTACCTCAGTATAAAACTGCTCGAATTCACAAAAACCTACTAGCATCAGAGCGCGCAATTGCAGTGATCCCCCCAAATGGACAATATGGCTTGCATGCCAGTGTAATTTACAATTATTCTTTGGCTTGCTAAAACATGGTTTGGGCCGTGACATTATGACTTTGCTGCCATAAATTTATAATTCGGTGCATCTCTATTCTTCGCAGGTATGGACTTCGGTGATGCGAGACGCAAGCCTAATTTCGTGGGAAAGGTCGCCGTGGCCGTTGCTCTCACTGTCATGTGTATACTTGTGTTGAAACAGTCTCCTGGTTTTGGCAGTACTAGTGTGGTATGTCCTAACTCCCTCCCTCACCAACTGGCCTATGTCACTGTCACTTGCTGATGAGTTGGCATTGTCATGATTCCTTCTATCTGGCTTGATTTAATTGTTATCATTCAAGTTTCACATGCAATAATAGTATACTGTCTCCATGACAAAAAAGTGCCAGGAAGGCAATTAGAAGGAACATGTCAGTATGCCACTAATTTAACAAGTTATTGCTCACTGTTTGTCATTTTGCTGAGATCATTTTACAAATACTTGTTGTATTATCATCTGTTCTAGACAATGTATAGCCATGGTTGAGGCAAGAAATTTTCTAGAAGCATTTCAGATTGCCATCCAGTCTAGTAGTTTGCAGTTAATTGCTTCTGCAAGTTCACTCCCTTAAACTGGAGGATTTTTATTGATGCATTGACATATCTTGCAGTTCTCTCGCCATGAAACTGGTGTTACTCATGTGCTGGTGACGGGAGGTGCTGGGTACATTGGCTCGCATGCTACTCTTCGTCTCCTTAGGGATAACTACCGAGTCACCATTGTGGTAAATTTCTTATTCCCAGTTTGTGTTTGTATCCCTATGTTGTAAAAACTTCGTTAGTGAGAGCAGTTTCTGACATCTGATCATCACAGGATAACCTTTCTAGAGGGAACATGGGAGCTGTCAGAGTTCTTCAGCGGTTGTTTCCAGAGCCTGGGAGGCTTCAGTTTATATACACTGATTTAGGCGATGCAAAAGCTGTATCCTTGCCCTTGCAAAATTATCTTTGATCGCCAAAGTTATCTTCCATATTTCTATGCATTTGGAGATCTGTGTCGCACTTAACTGATAATCAGGTGAACAAAATGTTTTCTGAGAATGCATTTGATGCTGTTATGCACTTTGCTGCTGTTGCTTATGTTGGTGAGAGCACTCAGGAGCCACTAAGGTATTTTTTTTAGGCAATTGGTTTGTCAGTGTCCGTTATTGCTCAAAATATTTATATGAAGAAGCTAAACCGTGAATGATCGCAATTAAATGCAGATCATTTATGTTGTGTATCCTGTTAATATGTAGGCTGAGAAGTACCTTCGGTTTCCTTTATTATTTGAATAAACTATCAAATATAGAAATCTGTAATTGTATTAGAGCACGAAATAAAAATTAATTAAGAATAAAGCTCATTATTTTTGCCAATCTTGATAGCTCATTATCAAATAGTGTATGCTAATACTGACAGTCTGATATAACAGGTACTACCACAACATAACATCAAATACGTTGACAGTGCTCGAGGCAATGGCAGCACATAATGTGAAAACTCTGATTTACTCGAGCACTTGTGCTACATATGGTGAACCTGACACAATGCCTATCACGGAAACAACACCTCAGGTTGGCACCTTGGTTCCTGAACTATTCTTTTGAAATTTTACTGCAAGTTAATGATCTCATACTAATATTTTTTGCTTGCCATGCAGATTCCTATCAATCCATATGGGAAGGCCAAAAAGATGTCAGAGGACATCATTCTAGATTTTTCAAAGAACTCAAACATGGCTGTCATGATCTTGCGGTTTGTCTCTCATACCCTAGACTATAATTTATATAATACATAGAGGAAGCTCACTTCTCATTTCTTTTGAATTAGATACTTCAATGTGATTGGATCAGACCCTGAGGGACGCCTCGGGGAAGCTCCAAGGCCGGAGTTGCGGGAGCACGGAAGGATTTCTGGTGCTTGTTTCGACGCAGCGGCAGGAACCATCCCCGGGCTGAAGGTACTCAACATGCTCATTCTGGCATGCATCAATTTGATGCTACAAAATATGAAAAATAATCACGTCATATCCTTCCCATCTAGGTCCGAGGAACAGACTACCCTACTGCTGACGGTACTTGTATTAGGGACTACATAGATGTCACAGATCTTGTTGATGCTCATGTCAAAGCTCTTGGTAAAGCTACGCCTAGCAAAGTTGGAATCTACAATGTCGGCACAGGGCAAGGTTGTTGAAAGATTAATTAATCATGTCGACAAATGCACAAATACATATTTAAGATGATGCAGATCCTTGTTTCTGAACTTTTTTATCTGTTCATGATACAGGTAGGTCAGTAAAGGAGTTTGTAGAAGCGTGCAAGGCGGCAACAGGAGCTCCCATCAAGGTCGAATACCTTGCCCGGAGACCCGGTGACTACGCCGAAGTTTACAGCAACCCGTCCAAGATCCATGACGAGCTGAACTGGACAGCCCGCCGCACGGATCTTCGCGAAAGCCTGGCAACAGCATGGAAGTGGCAGCAGACACACCCAGGCGGGTATGGGTCAGCCTGATTGAGTCCTCAGTAGGTTCAGACTCAACAAAGTTGTCCCAACAGGCAAACACAGATCCATGGATCCATGTGCAGTCATATATAGCCTTCAGAAAACTGATCCTTCACCGTAGTAGACGCATAGGATGCAGCCAGAGCCCACAGAAGAGTAGTGATTTATTTTGCAGCACCTGAAAGAAGATACTGAGAGAATGGCAACCTACCCCTTGCTTAGAAATCATATATACGTTTCGTTTTTGTCGTCGACATTTCACTGATTTTGATCGTCACTGGCTGAGACATAATCTATAACACAAATACAGAGTTGTGTGCTGTAGACCACTAATGAGCTATGTTTAATATGAACCTTCACGGTGGTGGATGAAATGATATGAAATAAGTAGATGTTTGCACCTTGTTTCGATTGAATTCTACACAAGCATTCTTCTCGCATGGTCTTCAGTAGTTGAACTTCTAGACTGTAGGCTCTCGGCTCGCTGATTTGTTCAAGGAAGAGCTCTCTGCTCGCTTCACCGGGTCAGGTAGGAAACCACAGACAAGTGCTACTGATTGTGCGTCTCCGGAGTTTGTTAGACAAGTGGCCACTTCAGACACCTGAGGCTCGTGTTGAACCATAGGAGACCGATTTTTGGGTCACGAAACCATGGTGAAGTTTCTCTTGTGAACACACGATCTGGTACACGATTGTGAGTTGTGACCATGACCAATGTATGTACGACTAGGGGATGTGAAACCTGCCTATGAATGCTGCGCCGCCTGTCATCCATGTATGAGTCGCTGTCGATATAGCACGCGATTGCTGACGACGAGGTGAGCACGTCGATAAAACCCAGCAAATAATATAGTTCAAAAGAAAAAGGAAATTGGCTGGAAGCAAGAACGACGACGACGATCTTCTGTCTCCACAATTTGTAAATCAAAGAAAAAACAAAAAGAATTCCGACCTGCCGGATTCGAACCAGCGACCTAAGGATTTATCTGCAACACTACAGTCCTCCGCTCTACCAACTGAGCTAAGGTCGGTTTCTGATTAGCTTTCGCACCACAAGTTTATAGTTGTCTATAACTGCCAATCTGTGTACGCAGCAGGCACCACCATGTTATCCGTCTCCACTCTCTGTCGCCTTTCAGTTTAGTCGTACATGTGTTACTTACTAACTCGAGATTTGTAGCGTGAGCACGCAGTTAATCTCCGATCTGTTTCAATCTTTGGGTCCAGCATCGATGTGTAGCACCTTCTTTATCTTTACACGCGTGATATGTCATTTGCTCTATGAGGTAGATTATAATGCGACATATCAACGATTTAGATCAAGTACATCTCTTCCAAAATAAGTGATTTAGACACATTTTAATCAATGAAAATATAGAGCGAGATTTCTTTTAGCGTGGCCCTTCTCCACACACTATAGCGTGATAATAGCGAGCTATACTTAAAAATAGCGTTTTGAAAATATCTCAGAAATTAAGGATTTCAGCAATAAAAATGGATAGAGTGAAATAAATAGATGTTTTATCGCTATGAATAATGTTTAACAATCAAAACTTGGATCATATGTTCGCTTACTCTAAACCCAGCCTAACCAAAAGAATAGCATGCTATATTTGAAATAATGGTAGCATTATGATATTTTAGTGTCACTGTGGAAAAAGGGCCATTAATCCCGGTCTGTAACGGCCTTTAGTCCCGGTTTCCAAACCGGGACTAGCAAAGCGCGATTAAAGGCCCTCACCCTTTAGTCCCGGTTGTAAACGAACCGGGACTAATGGCCGTCCACGTGGGCACGATTGGGAGCGCCGTCTCGGGGACCTTTAGTCCCGGTTCGTAATGAGAACCGGGACTAAAGTGTTTTGTTTTTGTTTTTATTTTTATTGCTGTTTCAGATTATAGGTTTAGGATTTATGCTTAATTAGGGTTCATTTTAATTTCAAACGAGTTTCCGTACCTATATTCTACGACTAGTACATACACGTTGGTGCATGCATATATAATATTATACGATGTCTCGCGACTGTATATACTACAATTTCAAACAAGTGTATGTACAACTATTTTTCAAACAAGTTTCAAAACAAACTAAGTTACATGGAGATCACTAAATTACAGATAGTGTTCTTCGTCCTCCACATAGTGTTCTCCTTTCTCATCGAGGACCTCCCTCATGATGAATCCTGCCAGCTCCTCTTGAATTGCTTTTAGGCGCTGGGTTGGTACGAGCTTCTCCCGCATCACATACAACTTTAAGAAGATCGATATAGATATATATAAGTTGGATGAAACTCAACACAATTGATTATAATAAAAGAAAACTGTGAATATTATTTACGTACATCAAAGTCCGCGGTACGTGCTCTCCGCTCACTGGTGTACCACCGGATGAACTCGCAGACGTAGAATCCACAGAGATTGGTCCCCGGTGGTTGCTGCAAACCCTTTATCTTTTTAAAAGTTAGGTGTTCTTTGAATTCACCTCTTACCGACCTTCTGAAACGTGTCCAAACGCTACAGGGCAAAGAAAATGAGCAAATGAGTTATTAAATACTTGATATCAGGAAATTAATGAAAGGAGCTGATATATATATATATAGTCGGGTAATGATTGAAATTACTTTTGCAGCATTTCTTTCATGTCGCTAAACAGGACGTCGGGCTTATCCAATGAGTCCAAGATATGAACAGTTGATGTGTCCAATTGAATCTTTAGCAGAATCCAGTGAAAACTGCAAACACGCATGCATAACTCATCAATTACACTTAACATCTAGTAAGCAAAAAAGAATGTCTCTAGAAGATAGAAACACTCACTTGAAGTTGTAAGGAAATAGAAGTTCTCTTTTAAGACTTTGCTTGACAAAAAATCTAAAGAGGTCCTTCTCCACGTCTCTGGGGTGATCTTTTAACATCCTTTCATTAATGATATATGGGTCAATGAACCCAACGTCATGGATTCCAATTTTTTTGCATTCAAACATCTTAAATCTGCATAATAGCATACAAAAATCATATAGTTAATTAAGATATATAGGCAATGAACGAGCTTAGCTAGATACTTGAATATAAATCACTTACAGACAATAGCAACTGATGGTAGACTTGTCGAGATCGCGCTGATTGAATATGTGAAACAATTCGTCCATTGGAATATGTACCATGTATCTTTTGAAGTAATGCTCCTCTCTAACGTCCAAGAGGATAAAACGTTTGAAGTTCTTTTTTTGTATATGCACCTTGTACCAGCCGAGCAGATTTCGCATATGTGTTGATAGACCGCGTTCCTCCTCAGGCTTGATCAGAGGCCCCCCCATTACATATTGCTCTACTACCTCTCCCAGTGGCGCTTCTTCAAGGCCTAACATAACTAGAAGAGGCACATTCAAGACGCCCGCGTTCTCTTTTGCCTCCCTTACAGTTAAACCCAATAGTTGTGCAGCTGCTACTACTCTGGGGTCCAATAACAATCGGTCCTCTTCCAAATCGGCTCTGAAGGACGTATCGATATCGGGGGGGCCGACTATGAGCGGGGCGACCGATTGATTCTTCTGTTCTCCAAGCTGGGGAATTTGTTTCCCGCTTCTTTTTGCCTTGGCCAAGTCACTTTGCCTTTCAATTTCGCGTTTATAGTCTGATGGCAGATTCATCTTATATTGAGGCTCTGCAGTAAGCATACCATAAGCCCAGTCCTTTTGTTTCTCCGTGTATGTCGGCTTGGGCTCAGGCACTTTCGGTGCAAAAAATGCCTTCACTTCGGCGCGTACTATCGCCTCGTTTTCCTCGGGAGTCCGGTCATAAGCTCTCTTAGGAAGAGGCTTTAGCGATGGCTCTGGTATCTTCGTGGTCTTATGTACTACCTTATCAGTAGTACTAACCGTAGCGGACCTGCTTCGCTTTTTCCCCGTCTGAGTAGTATTGGGGGGCGGCTTCGCCTGACGCGCTGGAGGTGCACTGGGGGACGGCGTTGGCTGACGCGCGGGAGGTGCACTGGGGGACGGCGTTGGCTGACGCGCGGGAGGTGCACTAGGGGGCGGCGTCGGCTGACGCGTCGCCCGAGGTGGACTCAGGGGTGGCGTCGGCTGACGTGGCGCTGGAGGTGGACTCGGGGGTGGCGTCGGCTGACGCGGCGCACGAGGTGGACTCGGGGGCGGCGTAGGTGGACGACGTTCACCGGGGGAGGGTGGACTTGGATTCCTCAGAGTCGGTGGCCTTGGCGCTGAGCCTGGAAACTTGATGTATTTCTTTTGCCATAAAACGATTTGGCGCTTGACATATCCAAGTCTCCGATCCCCTTCAGGTGTAGAAAAATCAAGCTCTAGGTCCTCGAACGAGCTGACTATGTCAAGCACCGAGACACGAGCATAGCCAGCCGGTATCGGGTTCCCATGGTGGAGTGCTTCAGGTAGACAAGGTAAAGCGTCGCCGCTCGCCACCTTGATGGTCATGTTCTTCATTGGCTGATGTAGCTCACAATTTGTCATCTCCCTAACATCATCCACGGGGTAGCGAGACCCCGGTGCTTCGTGCTCATCAGCTGGGACCTCCGTGGAAGCCACGCTGCTTCTCCGTTGACTATTAAGATCCAATGCTGGATCTTCCTGCAGCCGAGATCCGCCTCCCTGGCTAAGTTGATGTATCATACTCTTCATGTCGGCTAATTCACGTTCTACCTTGTCGATCCGATCTGCTTCCCGATCCTTCTTTCTCTTACGGCTTTTGTAACCGTACGGATCTTCATGCTGAGAAAACCCTTCCTTCCATGGAACACCGGCGCCTTTGCCTCTTGTTCGTCCGGTGTGTTCTGGATTCCCGAGGGCGTGTGTTAGCTCGTCGTTCTCTCGGTCGACACGGATCAATCCCGCTTGAGCATCCTCCATTGCCTTAACAAGTTTTACTGTGGGAGTAAAGGTCTGTTTCCGATGAACACACTCCCCTGTTGTCGGGTCTAACGATCCTCCATGTCCGTACCACCAGTGCTTGGCCCTTTCGGGCCATCCCTCTGTACCTGGAGTGATTCCTTTATTCCTCAATTCATTCTCCATAGATTCCCACTTGGGCACTGCTCTCACGTAGCCGCCTGGCCCCAAAACATGGTGATGTTCCTTCTTTTCAGCATTTTTCTTATTTTTTTCCGACATTTCCTTGGCTCTCTCAGATGTCTTGAATGCCACAAATTCAGGCCACTGTTGTCTCAACTTCTCGTATGCTCCTTCGAACACTGGAGTTTTATTTTTCGCGATATACTTCGCGTATAACATTTTCTTGAAGCCCCGGAATGCTTCAGCCATCTTCTTGAGAGCGTATTGTTTAACTCTCCTTCTCCTTTCACGTCCACCCGGAATTTCATTTCCATCATCATCCTTCTTGGAGTACTCCAGAGGTAGAATGAAATTTTCCATGAGCTTCCTCCAAAGGTCTTTCTTGGATCTTTTGTTCACAAAAGTAGCTCCAAGACGTGCCTTCTTTGGCTCGTGCCATTCTTGAACCGTGATCGGGATCATGTCCCTAACAATCACTCCGCATTGATTTATAAATTTTGTTGCGTGTTGTGTTGGCTCCAACGGTTTGCCATCTGGAGATACTACATCGATGGTCAGCTTCTGATTCGCACTCAACTTTTGGCTCGGACCTCGTTTAGAATACGATTTGCTCGATCCGGAGGGCTGAAAAAAAGTCGTTAATACAAATATGCATATTCCCTTCGTATCACCAAAAGCTAAATCTATATACCTCGCCATCGGCGTTTGTTTGCAATTGTCGTTCGGCATCGGTGTTTGTTTGCCCTTCGTCGTCAAACATTTCTATCTCCATTCCATCACCGAAAGGGTTAAGAAACGATGAAACATCATCTTCAAATTCAGCTTCTCCGGCACCTTCTCGGCCGACTCCTTCTCGGCCGGCTACTCTGGGGTCTTCTCGATCGGCACCTTCTTGAGGCACATATACATTCTCATGTATCATGCCAAATAAGAATTCTTCGGGGTGGCGTGGGTCATTTTCACCGTCCATGTCTCTTCTAAAGACAGGTAAAACAAGTTAGTGACACATATTTGAGCAATAACCAAAAAAAAAGGGGGCGTTGGCCGAGCGCCGACGCGGTGGGGGGAAGACCCCCTCACCGCGTCGGCGCCCGGCCAACGCCCCCTTTTAGTACACATATTTGATCAATAACCAAAAAAAAGGGGGCGTTGGCCGAGCGCCGACGCGGTGGGGGGAAGACCCCCTCACCGCGTCGGCGCCCGGCCAACGCCCCCTTTTAGTACACATATTTGATCAATAACCAAAAAAAAGGGGGGCGTTGGCCGAGCGCCGACGCGGTGGGGGGAAGACCCCCTCACCGCGTCGGCGCCCGGCCAACGCCCCCTTTCAGTACACATATTTGATCAATAACCAAAAAAAAGGGGGGCGTTGGCCGAGCGCCGACGCGGTGGGGGGAAGACCCCCTCACCGCGTCGGCGCCCGGCCAACGCCCCCTTTTAGTACACATAAATCTAACATTTCAAATATTCTAACATTACTAACATTTCAAATATTCTAACATTTCAAATATTCTAAAATTTCTAACAATTCTAACCTAAAATACTAAATAACAATTCTAACAATTCTAACCTAAAATTCTATCTAAATTCTAACCTAAAATGCTAACCTAATGTTCTAACTAAAACGCTAACCTAAAATTCTAACTATTCTAACAAAACATACAAAGGGGGCGGCGGCGGCGGCCGGTTCTCCTCACCTTACCGAGGGGCTCGGGGACGGCGTGGGCTCGGCCGGGGACGGCGGCGCGGCTCGGGGACGGCGGTGCGGCCTAGGAGGCGTCGGGGACGGCGGCCGGCGCGGCGGGAGGCCGTCGGGGACGTTGATTTCTGGGCGTCGGGGACGGCGGCGCGGCGCTCGGGGAGGCCACGGGGACGGCGGTGCGGCCTAGGAGGCGTCGGGGATGGCGCGCGGCGCGGCGGGAGGCGTACGTCGGGGACGTGCTCTGGAAGGCGTCGGGGACGGCGGCGCGGCTCGGGGAGGCCACGGGGACGGCGGCGCGGCTCGGGGAGGCGTCAGCGCGCGGCGCGGCTGGAGGCCTCGGGGACGGCGGCGACGGCGAGTTTTTGGCCAACCGCAACAATCGGCGGCGTGCAGTTTTGCGTCGGGGGCCTCCGTCTCGATCGAAAATTCGCTAAGTGTGAGTGGGGAAGAAGGAGAGGGGCGGCGCGGGCTTTTATACCCCCAGCCTTTAGTCCCGGTTGGTAGTTCCAACCGGGACTAAAGGGGGGTCTTTAGTCCCGGTTGAAACCACCAACCGGGACTAAAGGGTCTTTAATCCCGGTTGGTGGATTCAACCGGGACTAAAGACTTTTCGGCGGTTCGCGCCCGATTCCCACTAAAGGTATAATAAATGCGCGCCAAGGCCTTATATTTTTTCAGATTTCATTTGAATTTCAATTTGAATAACTTCTATATATTTTAGAATCTGACAAAACTTTGAATATGAAAAGTGTTTGAAATTGAATAACTAATTCAGAACTATTTTCTATTTTCAAAATCAATTAATCTAACTATTTAAACAATTAACTATTTTGCCATTTCCAATTAAAACTATATTGATTAATATTCTTTTTGAATATTTTAGAATCTGACAAAACTTTGAATATGAAAAGTGTTTGAAATTGAATAACTAATTCAAAACTATTTTCTATTTTCAAAATCAATTATTCTAACTATTCAAACAATTAACTATTTTGCCATTTCCAATTAAAACTATATTGATTAATATTCTTTTTGAATATTTTAGAATCTGACAAAACTTTGAATATGAAAAGTGTTTGAAGATGCCGTAGGGCGTGAGCTTCCGAAGATGCCGTAGGGCGTGAGCACCAACGACATCTTCGAGAAACTCCGCCACGGGAGATTTCCCAACCCTTTCCTCCATAACTATTAGAGGAGATGGAGTCTTTCACGGGCTTGCAGGGAAATTTTTCCGAGGCGGAGCTTCCGAAGATGCCGTAGGGCGTGAGCACCAACGACATCTTCGAGAAACTCCGCCACGGGAGATTTCCCAACCCTTTCCTCCATAACTATTAGAGGAGATGGAGTCTTTCACGGGCTTGCAGGGAAATTTTTCCGAGGCGGAGCTTCCGAAGATGCCGTAGGGCATGAGCACCAACGACATCTTCGAGAAACTCCGCCACGGGAGATTTCCCAACCCTTTCATCCATCCATGGGGATGAAACTCTCCCTGCCTTCGAGTTGTGCTTGCCATGGCGTATCGATGCTCCTTTTATAGGCACGGCGCCGCTTCTACTTTTGTCTTGTTCCTCCGACAGGGGCGTCGTGCGCTACATGCTTTATCTCATCAAGCAGTGCATCCACCCACGCATCCTTATCCTGCCAACAGCTTTAGTCTCGGTTGCACCCACCAGCCGGGACTAAAGGTTACCCACACGTCCTTATCCCACCGACAGTTTTAGTCTCGGTTGCACCCACCAGCCGGGACTAAAGGTTACCCACACGTCCTTATCCCACCGACAGTTTTAGTCTCGGTTGCACCCACCAGCCGGGACTAAAGGTTTCCCGCGCTTTCCACCGCTTCCCGCATTCGTCTTCCCGCCATTTTTCACTATATATATGTAGGCTTGGCCTCCATTTACATATCATATCTAGACTCATATCTACAAACCTCATAACTCTCTTCCATGGCTTCCATCGTATCTCTAACCCCCCAGGAGGCAGAGGCGCTTTGCGCCTTAAACTACCCCTGCCCGCCGGGCTACCGCGTCCCCACCGGCTGGATGCTGAGCGTCGGAGGCGTACCGGTCCCTCCTGTCCCTCTAGGTGTGGCGCGCCAGATGGCCATCACGAACCACTACTACTTTGAGCTCACACCAGAGCAGCGGAGGAATCCCCAGTGGCATCCCGACTACAGCCCGACTTGGGACGCCTTCTTCATCAATCGGCGTGAGAGTGCGCTTCCCAGGCACGAGGAGGACGGCCCGCCTCGTTCGAACTTCAACGAGGCCGGCCGTCGGCTGTGGTGGCGCGGCCGGACTCTCCAGAGCGTCATGGCCTACCGTGGCCCCCGCCTGCGCTACCCTCAGTCTCAGCCCACACGTGCTCACCGGCCGAGGTTCGACTACCGCGACCCCGATGCCAGCGACGACGACGTCGGTGACTACGATGACTACAGTGGCGACGTTTATAGGGCTAGGCACGACTATGACTGAATCACTCCAACATTCGAAAACAAGTTCGGTCGATTGTGACTTAATCTGACCATGTACTTTAATTCCAGTTCAATCGTTTCCCCGCCTCTCGTGAGTGTTATTGTGATACATGATTAGAACAATATATTACATAAAATGTTTAATACATGATTAGAACAATACATGATTAGAACAATACATGATTATACATGATTACACATCATTTCTTTGCTAGTGTCCCTTGCTTATGATTGTGGCGTAACCATGGAGAATCTTCATTATTTAACTTGAGGCTTGTGTCAGTGTTCACTCTGAAGGGCGAAATTTCACCAAACTGATTATAATCTTGTGACATGTCTGTCTTGTCCTCCACTCCCACGATGGTTCTTTTCCCTGAAAGAACTATGTGGCGCTTTGGTTCATCACATGATGTATTCGCTTTGGTTCTTTTTCTTGGTTTGCTACTCATGTCCTTCACATAGAAAACCTGAGCCACATCTTTGGCTAGGACGAATGGTTCATCAAGGTACCCTAGATTGTTGAGATCCACCGTTGTCATTCCGTACTGCTCGTCCAACTTTACCCCGCCTCCTGTCATCTTCACCCATTTGCACCGAAACAAAGGAACCTTAAAGTTAGGTCCATAATCAAGCTCCCATATCTCTTCTATGTAACCATAATATGTGTCCGTTCGCCCTTTGCCAGTTACTGCATCAAAGCGGACACCACTGTTTTGGTTGGTGCTTTTTTTATCTTGGGCGACCGTGTAAAATGTATTCGCATTTATCTCGTACCCTTGGAAAGTCAATATAGTCGAAGAACTGTGTAGTGTGCTTGAGTCAACGAATGACCATCCCTACATATCATTGGTTTCTTTCCGATCGTGCCTTTTCCACTAAGTCTCCCCTCATGACGCGATTGAGGAAGACCAATCGGCTTAAGGTCGGGAACAAAGTCAGCACAAAACTCAATGACCTCCTCTGTTCCATATCCCTTGACGATGCTTCCTTCTGGCCTAGCACGGTTACGAACATATTTCTTTAAGACTCCCATGAACCTCTCAAAGGGGAACATATTGTGTAGAAATACAGGGCCGAGAATGGAAATCTCTTTGACTAGGTGAACCAGGAGGTGCATCATAATATTGAAGAATGATGGTGGGAACACCAGCTCGAAGCTGACAAGACATTGGGCCACATCATTTTGTAACCGTGGTAGATCTTCTGGATTAATTACCTTCTGATATATTGCATTGAGGAATGCACATAGCTTCACAATTGCTAGTCGAACATTTTCCGGTAGAAGCCCCCTCAATGCAACTGGAAGCAATTGCGTCATAATCACGTGGCAGTCATGAGACTTTAGGTTCTGGAACTTTTTCTCTGCCATATTTATTATTCCCTTTATATTCGATGAGAATCCAGCCGGGACCTTGATACTGTTCAGGCATTCAAAAAAGGTGATCTTCTCTTCTTTAGTAAGAGCGTAGCTAGCGCGACCTTGAAACAGTTCCGGATGTCGGTCTTCTGGGTCTTTCACACGTTGCAGGTCCTGTCGAGCTTCCTTTGTATCTTTTGTCTTCCCATACACACCCAAGAAGCCTAGCAGGTTCACGCAAAGATTCTTTGTCACATGCATCACGTCGATTGCAGAGCGAACTTCTAGGAATTTCCAATACTCAAGCTCCCAAAATATAGATTTCTTCTTCCACATGGGTGCATGTCCGTCTGCGTCATGCGGAACAGATTGTCCACCAGGACCCTTTCCAAAGATTACTTCTATATCTTTGACCATATCGAATACATCATCACCAGTATTTTCCTTAGGTGGCTCCCGGTGATCTGCCTTACCGTTGAAATGCTTGCCTTTTTTTCTTACGGCATGAATTTTGCTAAGAAATCGACGGTGCGATATGTACACATTCTTCTTACAATTAGCTAAATATATACTTTCAGTCTCTTGTAAACAGTGTGTGCATGCCTTGTATCCCTTGTTTGTCTGTCCTGAAATGTTACTAAGAGCAGGCCAATCATTGATTGTAACGAACAGCAACGCTCGTAAGTCAAATTCCTCTTGTTTGTGCTCATCCCACACATGTACGCCTGGTTTGGCCCACAGCTGTAAAAGTTCATCAACTAATGGCCTTAGGTACATATCAATATCGTTGCCGGGTTGCTTCGGACCTTGGATAAGCACTGGCATCATAATGAACTTCCGCTTCATGCACAACCAAGGAGGAAGGTTATAGATGCACAGAGTCACGGGCCAGGTGCTATGACTAGAGCTCTGCTCCCCAAAAGGATTGAAGCCATCTGTACTTAGACCAAACCGTATGTTCCTTGCGTCACCTGCAAAATCTTTAAACTTATTGTCGATCTTTCTCCATTGAGACCCATCAGCGGGGTGTCTCAACATCCCGTCTGACAAACGGTCCTCTTTGTGCCATCGCAATAACTTGGCATGCTCTTTGCACCGAAACAAACGTTTCAACCGTGGTACTATAGGAGCATACCACATCACCTTGGCAGGAACCCTCTTTCTGGGGGGCTCGCCCTCAACATCACCAGAGTCATCTCCTCTGATCTTATACCGCAATGCAGTGCATATCGGGCATTCAGTCAAATTCTCATAGTCACCACGATAGAGGATGCAGTCATTAGGACATGCATGTATCTTCTGAACCTCTAAACCTAGAGGGCAGACAATCTTCTTGGCTTCGTACGTACTGGTGGGCAATTCGTTATCCTTTGGAAGCATATTTCTCATCATTTTCAGCAACTTTTCAAATCCGGAGTCAGATAGACCTTCCTCTGACTTCCATTTCAGCAATTCAAGTGTGCTGCCCAGCTTTTTCAGACCATTTTGGCAGTTTGGGTATAAGGACTTTTTGTGATCCTCTAACATGCGATCCAACTTCTCCCTCTCCTTATTAGTTTCGCATTCTCTCCGTGCATCAGCAATGGTCCGACCGAGATCATCAGGGGCCTCATCATGTGTCTCTCCTTCAGCTTCCCCTTCAGCTCCCCCTTCAGCTCCCCCTTCAGCTTCTCCCATGAAAGTATCACCATATTCAGGGAACCCAGGATAGTTGTCATCATCCTCTTCTTCATTGTCTTCCATTGTAATACCTCTTTCTCCGTGCTTGGTCCAACAATTGTAGCTGGGCATAAAACCATGCCGAAGCAGATGCGCGTGAAGGGTTCTTGATGAAGAGTAATTCTTCAGATTCTTACACACACTACATGGACAGACAACAAAACCATTCCGCTTGTTCGCATCAGCCACACGGAGGAAATCCTGCAAGCCCTTAATGAACTCGCTTGAGACTCGGCTACCGTACATCCATTGCCGGTTCATCTGCATTATTATATAAGTATATAATAAACCAAATTAATACAAGAAATAAACTCACATTGCATATAAATCATATATACTCCCACATTACTCTCTAACGTTACAAAAATTATTGCAAATAAATCCTACTCAAAAATTATTATTGTAAATCACATAAGCTCACAATTACTCCCACATTACTTTCTAACATTAATTACTCCACAAATCCCTCTATTTTTTTGAGCATAAAAAGAGCTATATATGTGCATGACAAATTTCTACTTCATACTCATTTTGGTCAACATACAAGTACACCACCTCTACACATGTGCAAACTAAGGATTAATTTAAGCTCAAATGCTATATAAATCAAATAAACTCCTATAATTACTCCCAAATTATAGCCACAAATCTCACAACATCTAGAGAATTATATGAGCTAAATTAGCAATTAAAGATGAGAGAGTAAAGTTGCTAACCTTTTGAACCAATTAGATAGATGAAATAACTCAAAATCTTGGATAATTTTGATAAAAAAATCGGGCATGACCTCTCCACTCAATCCAAGCTTCCGACCACCATTAGTGTACTGGCAGGCTCGGGGGAAGAGAAGCTCGATTTTGTAGGCGACGGCCTTTAGTCCCGGTCTGTGTTAAAGGCCGGGATTAAAGGTCGCCCTTTAGTCCCGGTCGTTAACACGGGCCGGGACTAAAGGCCGCCGCCCGTTGGGTTCCCGCCAGCCAACCCTTTAGTCCCGGTCCGTGTTAACGACCGGGACTAAAGTTCCATTACGAACTGGGACTAGGTGCTGGCCGTGCTCCAGCGGCACGAACCGGGACTAATGCCCCCTTTAGTCCCGGCCCAATTAGTTTGGGGACTAAAGGTGGCGGATAGAAGCCTCTTTTTCCACTAGTGTGTGATATAGCGTGCTATTTTAGAATTAGCATCATAGCGAGCAAAATTGCCAAAATTTAGTGTCAAGTATCCAAATACGCTACAGCGCGATAGTTTTTGTGTAGATCCATCCATATCTAGAAAAAATTGAGTCAACGGACGGGATATTTGTTTCGGTACACCGAGCACGCGCCTGTGAGTTGGTTGCACAGTTGCACTGGCCGCGTCAAGCTTGTGAAGTAATCACCATGGAGGTCGTCTTTCCCATGCAACTGTGTGCCGTGATCGCTGCGAGGCCGATCGAGCCGGGGCGGCACGGCGGCCACGAATACTCGAACTCGTACTAGGCTACTAGCTGCCGGCGGGTCCACTGCAAGGTTGCGCTGCACGTACGCGCACGGACAAACGAAGCCATCCGCCCCATTCCGGTCCACACCGACCTGCACATGCCGCGCCATGCCCGTGACCTTCCGTGAGAAGGAGCTGGGCTCACGGGCGCCGCCGCGTACCACCGCCTTCACCTCACGCCGCCACCTATCATCCTCTCCCGACACCTGTTGCCCAGCTCCCGTACCTGCAAACTCGCGTATAAGAAGCCACGCAATACTAAGCCTAAGCTCATGCAAAACCCAGCCCACACCTACACAAACACACATCTTCCATAAACCGATCACAACTTCCCACCAAAGTCTAGCGAGATCGACGCGGCCGGCGCACCGCAGCAGCAATGGCCAAGCGCAGTCTCGCCGTCGCGCCCGTGCTAATGGCCGTGGCGCTCCTCCTGCTCGCGTCCTGCCACGGGAGGGGGCTGAAAGAGAACGGTGCTGGCGCTGCCGGTAGCGTCAACGGTGGTGGTGGCGGCGTGGGCGAGGAGAAGACTCTGCTGGGGTTGCCGGTGCCGCTGCCCAACCTTCCGCTGGTGCCAGTGCCACCGTCACCGGCCCGCTCGTTCCTGGGGTCCCTCCTGCTGCTCGCGCCTCCACCGTCGACAACAAGCAGTCTCCGTGATCGTGTCCACCAAGGTTCATGCCTTCATGGGCTCCCTTGAGAGCTCAACATGTGGGTTTAGACTGATAGTACCGGCCGGAAATCATCGGTGTTCCGCTGATGTTCATGCGCCTTAAGTTCGTGTTCTAAATCGTATGTGTTTCCTTTAAGTCCGTGTTAGTGGTTTCCGCAGTTCACAAGTTCTTTGAAGTGCTACTGCGTGTATCTGTATCGTCGTTGCAATACTTCGTCAGACATGTATACTTTGTCACCGTGATACTGTCATCATCGGTGTTCATGCGCTGTTCTAGAATGTTCCGTACTACACAAGTTTCTTCATGCGCCTCCACCGACACTTTGTCTCCATGAACATTGTCCATCTGAGGTTCATGGTGGCCTTTGTTGCCACCTGAACATGTGGTTTTAGACTTTTATTCCTTATCAACTTTCGTCTGTTTGGTTCACACGTTCCTTGATGTACTGCTGCGTGTGCCATCGTTGTAACTTGTGATATTTCTGTGTTATCGCCTTAATGGCTTTATGGATAGACATATTATATTACTTTGCCACTGCGATACAGTAATCACAAGCCTCAAGCCCAGAGTTACTGTTCTGTTGAAAAACAAACAGAATTGTGGAATTCGTTTGTACTCTGAACATTATTCTCATATATACACTGATCATGAAGCACTGCCAAGGTAACCAAACCAAGAAAATAAATTCTTAACATCAAGCCAGAGGTACAGGTGTAGATGGGGTCTATGTGCACAGATCCAAAACACCAGGGAACAAGGGAAATTACATGATATATAAGCCAGAACATGTGACTCAGTCAGAGGTACAGCCCCAGGTACAGCCTACGAGTTTCTATGTGATTCAGAGTGTATTTTTACAGCCTTTCATGCTCATCAATGGCGGAGTGACTCGGTTCGTTCTTTTCTCTGCATCTTGCCGGGCAGTTTGGTATCAGGTTAGGTCATCCTCGTCCAATTCGTCCCCGTCAGCGCCTCCTAGATCTTTCTTGATGGCCTGCAGATCACCTGTTGGTAGTTTCCTTGCGAGCCGAATCACCTGCAGTGATGGTTCACGTGAATCACAGTGAAGACAGGCACGAAACAAGCAAGTAAACAACTGGGAAGAATTATAGCAGATGGAGTACAAACGGAAGTCAGGCAAAAGAAACAATCAACTTCCTACAGTAGTTCGTAACAGCTGCAGTGTATCAGGATGACAAAAGTGTTACTGCTAAAGCACAACACGGCACTTGTTTCAAAAAAACACACACAACACGGCACAGTAGCAATGATTAGGATCTGAAGTTCCTATGACAATTAAAAGGGACATCATCAATAGCATGTTTGATATAGATTACTCAGGTCATAATATAATCATATAGGCAGTGTTTCACCGCACAACTGGTTCAGCAATTGATGGCCTTTTAGTAAGAAAATCAGAAGACATACCACATGGTCGAGGTGATTGATGGTACTTGATTGAGCAGCACGCTTAATTTCTTCAGCATCGCCTTCCTCATAAGCAGCCAACAGTTTCATTGCACACCGGTTCTGGTCACTACTCAGGAAGCCTTGAACCCTGCAACGCAGCAGAAGATGAGAGAGGTCACTAGAATACAACAACAGTAACACAAAATATGTCACATGCCAATGCATAACTTACTCTGAGCAATCATTGTAGCATTTCTGAGCTTGTTGAAAATCATGTGCATAAAGGTAGATAATGATTGCACTCAGATAACCCTGCACACATGAAACAACTTAGGAAATGAACACTTTTGGCGTTCAATTTGTGATGCTGTGTAACTGAAAAGCCCAAGATCTAATATCATTTTAATTTTACACATGAATATATATTTGTAGGGATAAACTTCCAAGACCAGATAGCATGTATTATTTGTTAAGAAAATTGTCAGATGCCACTGCATGATCTTTCTACCTTCTATAACAAGTACAAACTCTCTGAATAAGTAAACAAATTTTAGTGCAAATATTACCTTGCATTGGCTGTTGATGGCATTGCACTTATCAGCAGCTGAACCAAGTCTTAAATGGAATGCAGCAGCATCCGAATACCTGCAGAGAAAGCCAAACATGGAATGAAATGTAAGATGAGAACATGAAAGAGATTACTAAAAATGTTAAATGATGAGACATGCAAAAATGTCAGAAACAGATCATCAGAGAAGGTGTGAACAGCATACAATGATCAATAAGAATGCTACTTCAACTTCAAGCACATTTTAATCTAAAATTATATTCAGCAATATTTCTAAGCAGGGTGACTGTCAGGAAGGGAGAAAAAAGGACAAAAATAAATAGACAGGCAGAGACTGAATCAGACATACAGAAATAGTAGACTAAGGTCTCAAAGCTCATAAATATAGAATCCACCGTTCTGGTTCATTTTAGAACAATAAAATTAAGCATCTGCCCTACTACTTCATATTTGATGAATCAAAAAACATTCTTAGTTAAAGTTGGTGAAGATACCCCTATGTAATCCACCTCCTAGGAGGCTTGTAACAAACTCTTTCTATGCAATGAAAAAAAACCAAAGTCTTCGCGTTTTCTCAAAAAAATCCCCAAAGTACCAGAGCCCTCAATTCTAGTACTCCCTCCGACCCATAATACTCTTCACTAATATAGATGTATCTAGACACATTTTAGTGCTAGATACATCCATATTAGCGAAGAGTAATATGGGTCGGAGGGAGTAACAAAAGTTGGTGAAGATACCCCTATGTTGCCCACCATGTGGTGTGATTGCCATGAAAACCAAATCTACATAGCCTACTCTAATTCCTTTGGTGTTTTGGGTGGAGCACTGACTCTGGAAGATACTCCCTCTGTTCCAAAATATAAGATGTTTTAGCCTATCATTGTCATGCATGTATCTAGACATCTTTTAGTGTGTAGGTTAGAAGCAAAAGGAGTGAATCTATATACTCCCTCCGACTCATATTACTCTTCGCTAATACGGATGTATCTATCACTAAAATGTGTCTAGATACATCTACATTAGCGAAGAGTATTATGGGTCGGAGGGAGTACTAAAAAGCATCTAGATACATGTGCGTCAATGATAGGCTAAAACATCTTATATTTTGGAACAGAGGGAGTATTGGATTAGTCCCCTAGTGTTACTCTTAAAGGTTTTGGGATCAAGACTGCTTATTTATCCTAAAAGTCTGGTTGCTCCATAAGTAAAAAAAAGAGGGTAAATGTCTAAATGAATTAAAGAAAAGCATTCATGGCATGCATGCATAAGAGGATAGGCTCCAGTGTATTGTAATTAGCAAGTATAAGCGGATCTGTGCAATCTTACTTCTCAAGCTTGACATATAGATTTGCAGCAGCACGGTACAAGTCAAAAGCCATCTGCTCCTTTCCATCGTCTTCTAGAAGTGAGCAAGCGTCATCATACAATTTAATTGCTTCTTCCGGAGCTTTATCCTCCAAGGCACTGATTTTATCATGATTAGACAAATGAGCCTCAGAACAAATAATTTTCAGATTGCTTTTGAATTACCTGGCACCCTTCGCAAGGGCATCAGAGGCAGGTTGTGATCTTCCACATTCACGATAAAATTCTGATGCTCTGAGATAAAAGTCAGAAACTTCATTCCAAAGTCCAAGCTCTTTTGCTAGAGCACCAGCTGATTCCATATGCTTAGCAGCATCCCAGGGTCTATGGAACTAGTTAAGGGAACATTAGGTGATTGTTCAACAATGTGAAAATACAACAGCCGTACAGAAATTTGTCAAGGATACGAGGAGATCATTTCTTGTCCTTTTGAAGCTTTCTCAAATGCATCCTTTGCTTTTTCGTTGTCCTTCCTGAACTTATAAGCAATTGCTTTAAAGTGGAGATGAAATTACATTACATACATGGCAAGGCAAAAAAAAAATATCAATAAGAGTAATACCAAGATGGTAATGGTATACAAAGTCACCCACCAGCTTGTTCATACAAGGCGGTAGCACTCTTCCAGTCAGCATTCCACCTTGTAAAGCTCAGTTTTGTTCTGCAAATTGCAATACAATATATATTAGAAAAAAAAGAATGTGCATACATCATTGCTATGAAGCGGATACTTAGCAAAGACTCACAGGTTGAAACAAACAAGTGTCAATGGCAATATTCATCTTATAAGTAGCTGAGACAACTGGAATTGAGAAGAGAAAATCGACTGAACATAATTCCAAGTAGTATTTTAGCAATTTGCTTGTGCCGAGGAGACAGTTCGAAAGTAGCAAGTCATAGTTTGTGTCTGTACTATGGTGCCCACGAGTATCGGTTTCATACAAAGACATAAGTGTTCGAAAAGGATCAACAAAAGGTTTACTTTTATGCAATGTTTAAATAGCAGGCTACGGAAAATAGCGGCAGAACTCAAAAACAACTATAGCGGGGCTAAATCGGAGCTAAATAGGGATAGCTGACAATTGTACATATATTTCCTCTAGCAGCGACCTGCTCTCTATAGCGACGCTATAACCGGCTATCTAAAACCATGATTTTAAGCAAAGCGATACTTCCTTCTCAACTACTGTTGCAACAGAGGTGGATAATAACCCAAGTTGAATGTGTCGTGTGGCAAATTAGATAGTGCAGTGGATTTGCATTGCAGAATTTCCTACAATATTACAATAAGCTTGAATACAGTTCAATTGATTTCGCGTAAACTAAGTTAATGGAAACTTTGATGCAGGAATGGAACAGGCAGGAGAGCCCTAGCATTTGGGACAAGTCGTCTGAAATCTTATACCGAAGGAGTCTTATGTCCACCAAAGACTCTCAGACTAGAAAGGTCCTAGATTAGCGCCACAAAATTGCAGGAGAGAGGAACTAACTAGCCTCGCCCCACCTAAGAACAGGAATAGATCCAGGAGCCTCCGACCCTTGATCGGGAACGCAATCTACCGAATAAATTCAAATTAACAGTCTCTAATTCGAAAGTAGAACCTCGACCAGTTGGCCTACTCAGCCGCAATCAGATGACTCGTGGATCGGAAAGAGCAAGGGGATTTCAGTTCAGGGTTGGGGATAAGGAGGTAGAGAGAGAGGGGACTTGCAATTTGTCGGCCTTGGCCATGAGCTTCTCCGGGTCTGACGACGAGCTCGACATGGCGGAGACCACCGCCTCCTCCTCCTCCTCTTCTCCGCCGCTCCTCCTCCAAGATTCCCGCGAGTTGACGGCTGCGTATGCGTGTTGAGGCGGCAGCTGAGCCGAGAGCTGCCGTGTACGCAGGGGGCGATGTGCCGATGTGGGGGTGGGATCCGGTTCCTCTCTGAGACGAGACGAGATCCGTGCAGCGTCAGTTCATCCCGTCGCTGTACGGTGGCAGGCAGGTGTCGAACAGCTGCAGAAAAAAAAATGAAGTTGAAGTAGTAGAGTGAACGGGCCCAATCTTTGTCACGGCGCAACGGCCTAGGCCTCGTATTGTAGGCCTTTGGGGAAATCTATTTTCAGGCCGTTCTGAAAATAAACTTTCCTAGTGAGCAAATTTTAGCCGTTTAATTAGAGCTAATCACTCAGAGTTGTTTGATCTCTCCTAATTAAGTATATAATTAATGCTAATTAATTACTATGATAGCGACAGCTCTCAAGCGCGCGTGACCCCTCCCTCTATGTATGCGCTATTAACCGAAAGTGCTGACATTCGCATTTAATATAAAAATGCGAATATTTAAAAAGATTTATATTCGATTGAAAATCCGTTTTCACTGTTAGACTAGTCGCGACGAGATCTTTAAAACTAGATCTCATGTTGGTATGTTTCAACAATTTTTTTTCCCACCTAAAAGTTTGTCACTCCTTACACAGTAGTTATTCATGCTGTAGCATATAAGTTATCCACCCTATAACATATAAGTTATCCATCGCTATAAACGGGTGTGTAGAAACTCTTTTGCGTCTAAGTTATCCAGTTATAACTATTTCATTTTCACATGGGTAACTTTTGTTCTCGTCTTCCTCATGAAGATTTGGTTACCTCCTATTTCTTAGTTAATTCAATGTGATATAGATTTATTTGGATTTAGATGTGGTAGCTAGGTGTTGGGGCATCGAGACTTTGTAGCGTTGGCGAACGATGAAGTCTCGGTACTCTAACATCCTTCAATGCTTCATCACTTCTACGCCGCGGGAGCGTCGACGGACGATGAAGCCGAGACGCTACATTATAGAAGTTTCTTTATACATATATAATATAACTTACGGTTGGAGGTGGGGTGGTGTAACTAGCCTCAACAAATCATGTGTTAGGGATGAACCTATTTTGGTATGGCCGAGATAACTCGTTTAGGTATGGTGGGTAACTTGTGCGTTATAGGTGGGTAACTTACGTACACTACTAGAAAAACAGCTACCCGCGGCGCATCAAAAATCGTTACCCGTAGCGCATTATGGGTGCGCTGTGGGTACCACGCCACTGGTACCAGATTACCCGCAGCGCATGGCTGGTGCGCTACGGGTAAGTAATCTGGTCTATGCGCTACGGATAAGATTTGAAAATTCTAAAAATTTAAAAATTGAAAAAAACCAAAAAAAAAATCTAAAAATTATAAAAATCGAAATAATGTGAAAAAACTATTGTATTTGATTTTTTTGAGGATTTTATCACACGAGGAACATTTTCAAATCACACCGAATTTTATAACTTCCCGCTAGGTCTGATGGGTTCGTAGCATAGAAAACAAAAAATTTCCTACGCATAAACACAAAAACTAGCCAAAAACATCTACGAGATGGTAGCAACGAAGACTAACCCTCGAAGACCGGTAGCGGGGATTACGTTCCCGCACAAACGTTGCCGATGGAGAGTCGAGGAAGACGTACGTAGTCGACGTAGTCGTTCACTTGACGTAGTCGACGTAGTGGTTCACTTGACGATCACGAGATCGTGTACATAGCGCCACAACCGGCGGCGCCCCCGTACTCGGTCACACGTACGGCTTGTCGTCGTCTCCTCCACGCCCTCGGTCCAGCGGGGCAGCGGAAGAAGGGATCCGCCGGACACTCAAACACTCACTTCTCCAAGTGTGTGAAACTCAAACTAACAATCCGGCAGAGCTTTGCTAAGCCAAGACGGATTTGGGGCAGCAACTTTGCGGGGGCGGGGGAGAACCAAAGTGTGTGAAACTTGGAGGAGAGGGAGGGTTTTATAGGGGAGGAGGGGGCAGCCCCCTTGGGGGGGTGCGCCGGCCCCTAGGAGGAGGTCCTCCTCCTCATCATGGTGGTAACCCCCCCCCCCTTCATGCCCTTCATGGTGGTAACCCCCTCATCAACATGAGGTTACCCCCATTTTAATTTTGCATGACATTCATGCTAATTAAAATTCACACTTATTGATTTAATAAAACATTTTTATTTCTTTAATATTTGTTAATTCATTCAATTAACAAACATTTACAAATACACCCTTGAGTTATTTCGATATCCCGAAATAGTTTTGGTGCTTTTCTGAAATAACCCTCATGCTGTCCTGTAATTCGATCGGAGTATCGTATCCACTCAAAAACGATGGCGAACCTTAAGTGTGTCACCCTACGGTTCGTGAATAACGTGGACATGATCGAGAATCCTCTCCGATCAATAATCGTCAGCGGGATCTAGAAATCCATGATGACTCCCACTTACTCAACGATGAACTAGTGATCGTGTGAACCAATAACGAACATAGTTAATTTCTTTTGTCTCGCGATATTATTACTTGTCCGAGATCCGATCATTTGGTATCAACCATACCTAGTTCGATCTCGTTCTCGACAAGTCCCTTTACTCGTTCCGTGATAATGCATTCCCGTGACCTAGTCACATGCTTGCAAGCGATTCCAATGCAATATCACCGAGAAGGGCCCAGAGAATATCTTCCTGTCATCGGGTAGGACAAATTCCACTCTTGATCTATGAGCCTCAACTAATACTTTTAGAATACCCAAATCAACCTTTATAATCACCCTGTAACGGTGTGACGTTTGATATCATCAAAGCACTCTTCCGGCATCAGTGATTAACATGATCTCATGGTCTGAGGATTAGAACTATTTCGTATGAGTTTGATATAGCAATGAACTTGATGACTTGATCGTATTGCTATTCGTACTATGGGTGTGAGTGTTCATCACATCATTCTTCTAATGATATGACCCCGTTATTGACAACATCCAATGTTCATGATCAGGAAACCTTGATCATCGGTTAATCAATGAGCTAGTATAAAAGAGAGGCTTTACTAGGAACCCTTTTAGTTTATTGATCACACAAGTATTAATGTTTCTGGTTAATACAATTCTAGCATGAGAAATAAACATCTATTATGAACACAGAATAATATAATAACAACTTTATTATTGCCTCTCGGGCATATTCCTTTCAGTCTCCCACTTGCACTAGAGTCAATAATCTAGATTACATAGTGATGAATCTAACACCCATTGAGTTCTGGTGCTGGTCATGTTTTGCCTTGGGGAGAGCTTTAGTCAACGGGTCTGCCACATTCAGATCCGTGTGTACTTTGCAAATCTTTACATCACCATCCATGACATATTCACGGATGGAGTGAAATCGGCGCTTCACATGCTTGAATTTCTTGTGAGACCTTGGCTCCTGAGTATTGGCTATGGCACCATTGTTGTCACAATAGATAACCATTGGATCCAATGCACTCGAAACCACACCCAGTTCGGATATGAACTCCTTCATCCAAACTGCTTCCTCAGCCGCTTCTGAAGCAGCAATGTATTCCGCCTCTGTAGTTGATCTCGCCACCACGCTTTTCTTGGAACTCCTCCAGCTTACTGCCCCTCCATTCATAACAAATACGTACCCGGATTGAGACTTAGAGTCATCCGGATCAGTGTCGAAGCTAGCATCGATGTAACAACTTGCGACGAGCTCTTCTTCACCGCCATATACGAGAAACATATCCTTAGTCCTTCGTAAGTACTTAAGGATATTCTTGACCGTCGTCCAGTGTTCCAAACCTGGATCAGATTGGTACCTACTAGTCAAACTAATAGCATGTGCCACATCCGGCCTTGTACACAACATGGCATACATGATAGAGCCTATGGCAGAGGCATAGGGAATCTTATTCATCTCTTCTCTATCTTCAGATGTAGCCAGACCTTGAGTCTTACTCAATATCTTTTCTTGCAACATAGGTAAAAACCCTTTCTTACTTTCTTCCATTCTAAACTTCTTTAGAATCTTGTCAAGGTATGTACTTTGTGATAGCCCAATTAAGCGTCTTGATCTATCTCTATAGATTTTGATGCCTAAAATATACGCCGCTTCACCAAGGTCTTTCATTGAAAACTTACTGTTTAAGTAATCTTTTACGCTCTTCAAAAGTTCCGTATCATTTCCAATCAGCAATATGTCATCCACATATAATATTAGAAATACTACAGAGCTCCCACTCACTTTCTTGTAAATACAAGTTTCTCCATAAGTTTTGACAAATCCAAACCCTTTGATAACTTTGTCAAAACGGAGATTCCAACTTCGGGACGCTTGCGTCAGTCCATAAATGGATCGCTGAAGTTTGCATACCTTGTCAGCATCCTTAGGATCAACAAAACCCTTGGGCTGTACCTGATACGTCTCCAACGTATCCATAATTTTTGATGCTCCATGCTTGTTTTTACACCATTTGCCTAATGTTTCGTTACACTTCGTGGCAATTTTAAGCATTTTCCAAAACTAACCTATTAACAAGTCGCCACAGTGCTAGTTCCCTATTTTCTGCTGTTTTTGTGTTTCAGAAAAGCTACACAGGAAATATTCTTGGAATTGGACGAAACAAGTTCCTGAAGTCTTATTTTTCCTGGAAGCTTCCAGAGATCCGAAGAGGAGACGGAGTGGGGCCACGAGGGGCCCACACACCAGGGCGGCGCGGCCCAGCCCCTGGCCGCGCCCCTATGTGTGAGGGCACCTCGGTCCACTTCTGACGATGCCCCTTGATACGTCTCAAACGTATCTATAATTTTTGATGCTCCATGCTTGTTTTTACACCATTTGTCTATTGTTTCGTTACACTTAGTGGCATTTTTATGCATTTTCCGGAACTAACCTATTAACGAAGTGCCACAGTGCCAGTTTCCTGTTTTCTACTGTTTTTGTGTTTCAGAAGTGATACACAGGAAATATTCTCGGAATTGGACGAAACAAGTTCCTGAAGACTTATATCACGGGGAAGCTTCCAGACATCCGAAGAAGAGTAGGAGGCAAGGGACCAGGGGCCCACACGCACAGGTGGCGCGGCCAGCCCCTGGCCCGCGCCACCCCCGTGTGTGGCCGCCTGGCACCTCCTCTGACATCGCCCCTTCGCCTATAAAGACCCCCCGATGGACAAAACCTAAGGGCCCGATCAGTTTTCCAGAATACATCGCGATCCACCGCCGCCGTCGACCCGAAGATCGGGAGGGTCCAGAAGCTCTTCCCGGCACCCTGCCGGAGAGGGGAATCGCCACCGGAGGTCTTCTTCATCGCCATGCTTGCCTCCGGAGCGATGAGTGAGTAGTCTACCTTGGACTATGGGTCCATAGCAGTAGCTAGATGGTTGTCTTCTCCACCATGTGCTTCATGTTTAGATCTCATGAGCTGCCATACATGATTGAGATCACCGTTATGTAATTCTATGATGTTGGTTTGTTGGGATCCGATGAATATTGGTGTTTATGATTAAGTTGTTGTACTGAATTATATCTTTTGTTATCTCTATGTTGTTTATGATCTTGCATGCTCTCCGTTGTTAGTAGCTATCTTGGCCGAGTAGTTGCTAGTGACTCCAAGAGGGGGTATTTATGCTCGATAGTGGGTTCATGTCTCTATTTCACCTGGGGGAGTGACAGAAACCTCTAAGGTGGTAGATGTGATGTTGCTACTAGGGAGAAAACAACATTCATATGCTCAAGGGCATATGCTTTGTTTACATTACACACTTTGCTTAATGCAATTATCTGTTGTTCGCAACTTAATACTTCTAGGGTGTTCGGATGATATCCCCGGGAGTGGATTATTAGTCATAGATGCAGTTGGATGGCGGTCTATGTATTTTGTTGTAATGCCCAGAGTAAATCTCATAGTGATCTTCTTGACATATCACGTTATCTTTATTCTATCAATTGCCCAACTGTAATTTGTTTACCCAGCATGTTATTTTATCTATGGAGAGACACCACTAGTGAACTGTGGACCCCGGTCCTATTTTAATCATATTGCTATCACCTGTTTACTTTTCCCGCACTGTTTACTTTACTCGCACATTACTACTGTTTTCCACTCGATACACTCATAACCTTTGTTTCAAGCAAACCGGTGAGATTGACAACCTCATCGCAAGTTGGGAACAAAGTATTTGTTTGCGTGTGTGCAGGTTCCACAACACCTTCAGTCGTCATCGTCTCCCTTCTCCTATTCGATAAACCTTGGTTTCTTAATTGAGGGAAAACTTGCTGCTACACTCATCATACCTTCCTCTTGGGGTTCCCAACGGGCTGGTTATTCACCACGCACAAGCACAGTTTGCTCCCACATCAACTTGGAGTAGCAGCTATTTTTCTGGCGCCGTTGCCGGGGAACGAAGAAGAATAATCTCCCTCATCAACTGGTCGCCATCAATATTTTTCTGGCGCCGTTGCCGGGGAAGAGAGAAGACTTCTGCGAGGGGAGTTCTTTGCACACACATTCTTTACTTTGTTATTTGTTTTGCTTTACTTTATTTTATTTTACCTGCATTGCTTTTTATATCAAAAACCC
The DNA here is from genome assembly GCA_007115705.1 of Dactylis glomerata. Taxonomy (NCBI): domain Eukaryota; kingdom Viridiplantae; phylum Streptophyta; class Magnoliopsida; order Poales; family Poaceae; genus Dactylis; species Dactylis glomerata. The sequence goes on from QXEO01000848.1 coordinate 873,763, forward strand.
AAAAAAAATTAGAATCCTTGGTAGTTGTTATTTCTTTACTTTAGTTTATCATGTTGTTCCCTGAGTTCGTTCTGGAGGACCTCTCTGTAGGGAGTGGTTCGATTATTGGCAAAAGTAACATTGAGGAGTTCTTTAATCACATTAGTATGCACGATGAAGATGAGGAAAAGTCTTGGGTTGAGCTTGCTCCTAGTATTGAAGTTGCTTCTATTTATTTAATTGACATGTTGGAAACTAGGTTTGCTAGTCTTAATCCTTTTATGCAATATATGTTCCTTAAGCTTCATGAAATTGAGGATCCCGAAAAGAAGGCTTTTATCTTGGAAACCTTGCGCCTAGAATTTAAGGATGTAGTTATTGAAGCTAGAAAAGTTCTTAAACGTTTTAATAAACTCGGTTCACCTATAAAGGTTATTGATACTAATGATGAGGGGACCGAGATACCTATACCTTGCAAGTTTTTGGGATTGAATGATGCTTTCGAAAACAATTTTGCCTGGATTTGTCCTGAAAATCTTTTTGATGAGAATAGTGCACCAAAGCATGATCACCAAGGGTCTTCAAAAACTTATGTGGATGAAATACAATGCCTTATTGACAAGACCTCTTCTGTTGATCTTAATGCTTCTTCTGAAGGTACTTGATTCGCAATTTTCTGCGCCTAGCTCAAAGGCGTTAAAGAAAAGCACTCATGGGAGATAACCCATTGTTTACTTTTCAGTACTTTTTCTTTTATTTGAGTCTTGGAAGTCATTACTACTGTAATTACCGCTCCTTATCTTGTTTATTTCGTTTTTGTGCCAAGAGAAGCCTCTAATTTGAGTGAGGTAAAGATTTGGGGATGTTGCTGTCCTGAAACTGTTTTCGGTGCTGCACCGTAAAAATTCGTGAAAATTCTCTGTATATCTTTTGGACCTGCGATTTCTTGTGCATATGCCCCAGGTTATATCCAAACTTTTCTTAGTTGAACACTTTTTGATTTGAGCAACGGAAAATCCCTCAAAAATTCGTCCTTTGTCAGCTGTTCAGTTTTGACAGATTTCTGCCAATATTTGTTTTTGCCACTTTATCGCTTTCTTTTGAGTTCTTTTTGATCATGGAACTCTTGTGGAAGTTGCTACAGTAGTATATACTTTATATGTGGTGGTTTTGGGTTGAAACCTGAAGCTAAAAGAGGTTGAATATATTTTATGCTTACACTAATGTTGCTAATAGAATTGTGTTTAGTTTTGTATGAAGGAAGTTTTCAAGTGTAGGGATTGGAGAATGATGAGATGAGTTGAAGAATGGACAAAAGCTCAAGCTTGGGGATGCCCATGCATCGCCCCAAGAAATATCCAAGAAGTACAAGCGTCAAAGCTTGGGGATGCCCCCGAGGCACCCCTTCTTCATCGGCAAAAATCAGGTCACCTTTCAAGACACTATATTTTTATTGCTTCATGCACTATGTGTTTTTCTTGGAGCGTCAGTTGTTTTAGTTTTCTTATTTTGTTTAGTTTGTTTGTTTGCTGCAATAAATGGTTGGACCCCAACAAATTTCCTTTGGAGGAGATGTACTCGTTTTCATTTGCAAAGAACGCTCTAGTTTTCACTCTTATCGTTTATCGAGCGTTCTACTTTTTCTGCTACTGCTTTTCGTTTTCATTTTCGCCTTGATTTGCGTTCATATCTTGTCATATCTTTTCATCAAGGTGTATTTTTGCCTCTGATCTTTATTGGTTTTCATCAAAAGAGGTGTTTATAAAAATTTCAAATGGTGTTGGAAAAGAGAAAAAGCTTTGTGCAAAATAGTGGTACAAGAAGGAGCTTGTGTAGACTGCGCCTTAGGCTTTTTCATGTCATGCTTGATGTCTTTTTGATAGTATGCTTAGTGGTTTTGCTGTAGCATGAGTTGTCTCAAATAACTGAGATTGCTTAATGAGCCTTTGAAAAAAATCATGCGTTGTTTTTATTGTATGGAAGCATTATTTTGGTTTTCTCCTTGATGCTTTATTTGGGTTGACTTGGCGCATGCTCACACATGTTAGACTCTTACAAAGTCTCCATTAGCCTTCATGATCATTTAGTTTTTGACTTTTGATGCCATCGTATGCTTCTTTTAATGTCGCTTTGTCGCTTTGCATGATTATGGCCATTATTGCTCTCTTAGTTGGTCGCTCCCAGTCTTTTGCTAGCCCTCGCCTTGTACTGAGTATGAGCTCTACTCGTGCATCCAACTCCTAAAAGCCAAAGTTTTCCAAAGTGTCCACCATACATACCTACTAGCAATTTGCTATTCCAAGTAAATTTGACTTGCTTTTATACTCTCTTCAAATTAAACTCTTGCCAGTGTTATGCGAAATTCGGTCAGTAAAGCTCTCACGAACCGGAAGGCACACTTTACTTTTTCCTGTTCTTAAAAATTTGACATTGTGGTCTTTTATGTTGAGTTGTTATGCTTGCAAGTTGTAAGTTGGATTCTAGCCCAGCCATGCAGTCATGGGCAAGCTTTCAACATTGCACTTCTTATTTGAGTTGATATCATGATCTTTTGTTTATGGATGCCCGCAGTGTGAAATGAATTGGGAATCTTCTGAGGATCATGGAGTTTTTATATGTGTTAGGGAAACGCCGGGCCGCCAATCTAAGCCATGCATAATTCATGGTGGAAATTTGCAGCATACCCATGGTGAACATTCGACGACGCATCTCATAATAAAAAGCTAAACAATATAGCAAATAAAAGAGATGTCGAGGTGTTCATTGTCTGCTTGTCCTGTCATTTTGGTGTGGGCTTGTTCCATGTCATCGGGCACGGAGGTACCCCATTGGCGGTTCTCAATGATATGCATATACTTACAATGACAAGAGCCTTGCTTGGGACTCTAAGTAAAGTAGCATGGTTTGGGTACTCGTATTCACGGGACACGAGGTTTTCAACTTATGATTTGTCAAGCATATGCATCATAATTGTTCTCGCATTAACTTTAACCATTCAAGATGCTTATGATGGGGGCAATGAGAGCTCAAAGCCGGTAAGTACCATAATTTTTGAAGGTTATAAAACTTGCAATCACTGCTTCCCTCTGCGAAGGGCCTTTCTTTTACTTTTATGTTGAGTCACCACCTTCTTTCTTTATGCACCATTAAGAGAGCATAGTTGTCATTCTTAGTGTGATATGCATTGTCCCAAAGTTCATTGATTGATTCATATTGTTGGTTTCACTTGTTCTTAAATTATTTGTATCTAGTCGCCCTCTTAAACTTTGAGGTGTCCTATGCATTTATGTTTTGCTCTCTTTGAAGGACAAGCTGAAAACCATTTGTATGTTTTTCCTTATGATTTGAACACACGTTTGACTTTCATTGTTTCATTATCATGATCTTTTGTTTGTGTTCATTTACATGTTTACAACATGGTTGCTAAGTTCTTATTGTCATGATTATATCTTCATGCCCATGTTTTAAGTTCTATTGATCCCAGCTCACCAATGCTTACATATATGATCAAGATTGTGTAGGTGCATGTCACCTCAAAAATTATTCTTTTGTTATCACTTACCTACTCGAGGACGAGCAGGAGTTAAGCTTGGGGATGCTTGATACGTCTCAAACGTATCTATAATTTTTGATGCTCCATGCTTGTTTTTACACCATTTGCCTATTGTTTCGTTACACTTAGTGGCATTTTTATGCATTTTCCGGAACTAACCTATTAACGAAGTGCCACAGTGCCAGTTTCCTGTTTTCTGCTGTTTTTGTGTTTCAGAAGTGATACACAGGAAATATTCTCGGAATTGGACGAAACAAGTTCCTGAAGACTTATATCACGGGGAAGCTTCCAAACATCCGAAGAAGAGTAGGAGGCGAGGGACCAGGGGCCCACACGCACAGGTGGCGCGGCCAGCCCCTGGCCCGCGCCACCCCCGTGTGTGGCCGCCTGGCCCCTCCTCTGACATCGCCCCTTCGCCTATAAAGACCCCCCCGACGGACAAAACCTAAGGGCCCGATCAGTTTTCCAGAATACATCGCGATCCGCCGCCGCCGTCGACCCGAAGATCGGGAGGGTCCAGAAGCTCTTCCCGGCACCCTGCCAGAGAGGGGAATCGCCACCGGAGGTCTTCTTCATCGCCATGCTTGCCTCCGGAGCGATGAGTGAGTAGTCTACCTTGGACTATGGGTCCATAGCAGTAGCTAGATGGTTGTCTTCTCCACCATGTGCTTCATGTTTAGATCTCATGAGCTGCCATACATGATTGAGATCACCGTTATGTAATTCTATGATGTTGGTTTGTTGGGATCCGATGAATATTGGTGTTTATGATTAAGTTGATGTACTGAATTATATCTTTTGTTATCTCTATGTTGTTTATGATCTTGCATGCTCTCCGTTGTTAGTAGCTATCTTGGCCGAGTAGTTGCTAGTGACTCCAAGAGGGGGTATTTATGCTCGATAGTGGGTTCATGTCTCTATTTCACCTGGGGGAGTGACAGAAATCTCTAAGGTGGTAGATGTGATGTTGCTACTAGGGAGAAAACAACATTCATATGCTCAAGGGCATATGCTTTGTTTACATTACACACTTTGCTTAATGCAATTATCTGTTGTTCGCAACTTAATACTTCTAGGGTGTTCGGATGATATCCCCGAGAGTGGATTATTAGTCATAGATGCAGTTGGATGGCGGTCTATGTATTTTGTTGTAATGCCCAGAGTAAATCTCATAGTGATCGTCTTGACATATCACGTTATCTTTATTCTATCAATTGCCCAACTGTAATTTGTTTACCCAGCATGTTATTTTATCTATGGAGAGACACCACTAGTGAACTGTGGACCCCGTTCCTATTTTAATCATATTGCTATCACCTGTTTACTTTTCCCGCACTGTTTACTTTACTCGCACATTACTACTGTTTTCCACTCGATACACTCATAACCTTTGTTTCAAGCAAACCAGTGAGATTGACAACCTCATCGCAAGTTGGGAACAAAGTATTTGTTTGTGTGTGTGCAGGTTCCACAACACCTTCAGTCGTCATCGTCTCCCTTCTCCTGTTCGATAAACCTTGGTTTCTTAATTGAGGGAAAACTTGCTGCTACACTCATCATACCTTCCTCTTGGGGTTCCCAACGGGCTGGTTATTCACCACGCACAAGGACAGTTTGCTCCCACATCAACTTGGAGTAGCACCCCTTCGCCTATAAAGACCCCCCGACGGGAAAAACCTAAGTACCCAATCAATTTTCCAGAAACATATCGCGATCCGCCACCGTCGTCGACCCGAGATCGGGAGGGTCCAGAAGCTCTTCCCGGCACCCTGTCGGAGAGGGGAATCGCCACCAGAGGTCTTCTTCATCGCCATGCTTGCCTCGGAGCGATGAGTGAGTACTCTACCTTGGACTATGGGTCCATAGCAGTAGCTAGATGGTTGTCCTCTCCACCATGTGCTTCATGTTTAGATCTCATGAGCTGCCCTACATGATTGAGATCACCATTATGTAATTCTACATGTTTGGTTTGTTGGGATCCGATGAATATTGGTGTTATGATTGAGTTGCTATACTGAAATATATCTTATGTTATCTCTATGTTGTTTATGATCTTGCATGCTCTCCGTTGTTAGTAGCTATCTTGGCCGAGTAGTTGCTAGTGACTCCAAGAGGGGGTATTTATGCTCGATAGTGGGTTCATGACTCTATTTAACCTGGGGGGGTGATAGAAACCTCTAAGGTTGTAGATGTGCTGTTGCTACTAGGGAGAAAACAACATTCATATGCTCGAGGGCATATGCTTTGTTTACATTACACACTTTGCTTAATGCAATTATCTGTTGTTCGCAACTTAATACTCATGGGGTGTTTGGATGATATCCCCGCGAGTGGATTATTAGTCATAGATGCAGTTGGATGGCGGTCTATGTATTTTGTTGTAATGCCCAGAGTAAATCGCATAGTGATCTTCTTGACATATCACGTTATCTTTATTCTATCAATTGCCCAACTGTAATTTGTTTACCCAGCATGTGTTATTTATCTATGGAGAGACACCACTAGTGAACTGTGGACCCCGGTCCTATTTCCATCATATTGCTATCACCTGTTTACTTTACTCGTACTGTTTACTTTACTCGCATACTTCTACTGTTTTCCACTCGATACGCTCATACCCTTTGTTTCAAGCAAACCGGTGAGATTGACAACCTCATCACAAGTTGGGAACAAAGTATTTGGTTGTGTTGTGTGCAGGTTCCGCGTTGCTACTAGCTGAAGACGCGCTAACTCATTTTATCGTGAAACGGCGCCCTTGTTGGAGTGTCACTAGGCTATCAAGCATCACCTTCAGTCGTACTGTCTGCTCTTCTCCTGACCGATCAACCTTGGTTTCTTACTGAGGGAAAGACTTGCCGCTGTGCTCATCATACTTTCCGCTTGGAGTTTCCCAACTGTCTGGCCATAATCATCATCAACTACACGCCAGCCATCAAGCCCTTTTCTGGCGTTGTTGCCGGGGAAGAAGTAGAAGACTTCTGCGAGGGGAGTTTTTCTCACGCACATCCTTTACTTTGTTATTTGTTTTGTTTTGCTTTACTTTATTTTTACCTGCATTGTTTTATATCAAAAACCCAAAAAAATTAGAATCCTTGATAGTTGTTTTTACTTGTCTACTTTTAGTTTTGCTAAAATGGCTAATCCTGAAAACACCAAGTTGTGTGACTTTACTAGCATGAACAATAGTGATTTTATCTGCACTCCTATTGCGCCACCTGCTCCCGCTACAAACTTTTATGAGATTAAGCCTACTTTATTGAACCTTATTATGAAAGAGCAATTTTCTGGTGCTAGTACTGAAGATGCTGTAGCTCATCTCAACAATTTTGTTGAGCTATGTGAGATGCAGAAATATAAGGATGTAGAAAGTGATATTATTAAGCTCAAGTTGTTTCCTTTTTCTTTGAGAGGAAAAGCTAAAGATTGGTTGTTGTCTGTGACTAAGAATAGTATTGATTCATGGGCTAAGTGTAAGGATGCTTTCATTGGTAGATATTATCCTCCTGCCAAGATTATATCTCTGTGTAGCAATATTATGAAGTTTAGTCAGTTTGATAATGAACATGTTGCTCAAGCTTGGGAAAGAATGAAATCTATGATAAAGAATTGCCCCACTCATGGACTGACTACTTGGATGATTGTCCAAACTTTTTATGCAGGACTGAATTTTTCTTCAAGGAACTTACTTGATTCAGCTGTTGGAGGCACTTTTATGTCCCTTACCTTGGGCGCCGCAACAAAGCTACTTGACAACATGATGGTAAATTATTCCGAATGGCACACCGAGAGAGCTCCACAAGGTAAGAAGGTAAATTCTGTTGAGGAAACCTCTTCCTAGAGTGATAAGATTGATACCATTATGGCTATGCTTGCTAATGATAGGACTCATGTTGATCCTAATAATGTTCCTTTAGCCTCTTTGGTTGCTCAAGAAGAGCATGTTGATGTGAACTTCATTAGAAACAATAATTTTAACAACAATGCTTATAGAAACAATTTTGCTAGTAACAATTATAGGCCGTATCCTTCTACCAATGGTAATGGTTATGGTAATCCTTATGGTAATTCCTCCAACAACACTAGGGCCGCGCCCTCTGAACTTGAAGTCATGCTCAAAGACTTCATGGTAAAACAATCTGCTTTTAACAAGTCTGTTGAGGAAAAGTTAGGCAAAATTGATATTCTTGCTTCTAAAGTTGATAGCCTTGCTCATGATGTTGAACTTTTGAAATTAAAAGTGTTGTCTAATGATGTGAAAGAGAACAATGGTTTTGCTACTGCTAATGCTATTCAAGTTGGAATAGATGAAAGGGATTTCTATTTTCGTGCCCTTGGGTCCTTAGTTGTGCTCAGTTTTCCCCAGCCGCTTAACTTTTCCTCAGTTTTCCCCTCGCTCTAGTTTGAAACCCCTCGCAGACGCTCGGACGGGAGGGTTGTGGTCTGGTCAGAGGCCTTGACTGTTACCGGTGACGGCTAGGGAGCCGCGGTGGTTGTGAATTGACCGATGCTTTTGAATGGTGCTACGGGTAGGGTCAGGAGACACGTCGGAGCAGCCATCCATCTATCGCTGACGTGTGGACCATTTTATTTCCTGATTATATACGCGGTGCTGCCAATGACAAATGGGGCTGCTCTATAGGGCTGCCACAGCCAATGACCAGTGGGGTCATGTCATTTTCAGGAAAAGACATATATTGCCGCTCTGTGGGGCGGCCGCAGCCAATGACCAGTGGGGTCGTCAATTTATTTAGAGAAAATCATATATTGCCGCTCTGTGGGGCCTCCGCAGCCAATGACCACTGGGGTCATCTATTTATTTAGAGAAAATCATATAGAGCCACTTTGTGGGGCCGCCTCAGCCAATGACCGCTGGGGTCGCCCTTAGTGAAAAGGCATATATCCCTGCTTTTAGTTAGAGAGAAGCAACAAGTTCGCTAATTAATTTTTCTTAAGCTGGACCCAGCAGGTGACTATTTTCGTAGCTTAATCTAAAGTGAATCTTGTGCTAAACATGGCTGGAACCTAGTGTTGTGCATCTTATTAGTCATCGGAGAACCGCTGGCAGCTCGTTCCCCACCCTCGGACGGAGCAGCCATCGCCGGCGCCTCATCGCGCCGCCGGCTCTGTTCCCGGCGGCGTCGGACGGACTGCGGCGCTGCACGTCAACCACGGCTCCAGCACTTGTTTCGTCTGCACGCATTGTACCCACCGCAGGAAAGTCCGCCGCAAGTAGATCCGCTGCCCATGACGACCGGGATTTGCTCCGCCGCAAGCAGATCCGCCGCCAACGACGACCTCCGCTTCCGCCTCCCCCGCCCCCTAATCGATTCGGTTCCCATAATTTATTTGGAGTTTGCAGGTGCGAAATAGTCCTCAATGTCTGGTCGTAGCGGGTACACCGGCGAGGGTGGGGATTCGATCATGTCGTGGCCACGTTCTACTTCTCCTACCTCGTCGGAAGTGCAGGTATCTAGCTTCTGCTCTCTGTACTACCGTTGAATTTGAAGTGCCGCCATGGCCTGTTGGAGTGATTTCAGTTGTTCTTTTTTCCATTATTGTTACAGTTCGCCAGGCAAGCCGATGATCCATGGTACATTGCATACCAAGATGAATCAACCCAGTGGTGTAGCCAGAGGATGGATTTGGAGGAGAAGGTGGCCAATTTAGGTGATGAATTGGCCCGTAAAAACCTGATGATATTCGAGCTGAAGCGTACTGTGGAGGAAGAAAAGAAGAATTCAGAGCTTATTCGCAAGGAGAAGTTGATACTTGAGACAGATCTTGCCGTATTTGATCAAGTGGTAGAAAATCTAGAACATGAACTTCAAGTGATGGGAGAGGCGAAAAGTAGATTCATCTGGGCAGTTTTATTAGGTGTCATCCCTGTCCTAGCAGTTATGTGGTTGTGGTAGATGATTTAGATAGTATAGAATTGTTATTCAGTAGATGTCTCTAACCACTGTATTTTGGTGTGGCTCTAACCACTGTATTTTGTCGTACAATTTCCTAGTTGTGCTAAGTAATGCGCGCGATAATTTTCATGCATGAACATCTTATAAAAGTGAAGGGATCCCAAAAGTGAAAGCATGTACTAGCCTCTCGGATCAAATACATATCAATCTTCCCAATCAAGTTGGGATAGAATTCAAATCATACATTCGGATGTACAGGGACACATCGAGAAAGTGGAGAAGCTTTTTTTGAGACGGAGGTAGTAGTTCGAACAATTTTATCCCAAATTGAAATTGAAAAATACAAATTTATCATAATTTATCCCAATTTGCGGCGTCGAACATGGCCGCGCACCGATGGTGAAAGAGCATTTGCCCCCATGTGTGGTTTTGGTAATTAATGACAATCCCTATGGACTAATGTTTGCATCAAGTTATATTTGTAGGACTTGTCCGTAGACAACGCTTGAGCCATTTCTTGGTTTCAAGGTTGTAAGAAGATGCAAATAAAGAAGTTTATGTGATGATCAAGGGAGTTGAGCCTATAGAAGACATCATCATTATGAAGGAAGAAGATGAAGTCCAATGTTGATCAAGTCGAAGCACAAGTTCAAGATAGGCATATAGAGGATATCATTTGCTTGAAGCTCGGTGTCCATTTGGTGTTAATGGACATGTGAAGATATTTCTACTAGTGTCTCTCCCATAGTGAAGTATGGGGGAGCAATCCGCAAGACTTCACCGAGCAAGCGCAATCAAGAAAGGTAGTCCAACTTGAGAAGATCAAGATCGTCACTATCTAGCTCAAGTGGAAGGCACAAGGCAAAGGTATGATCTTGATAGGGTTTCTTTCTTACCGGTCTCATAGTGTTTGGGAGACCGGGTTTTAGGATCGATAGCCGTACTATCAAGAGGGGCTCTCGAGTGAGTAACTTATTCGTATTGTTCGGAGAGGGCTCAAACCTTTGCATACTTGGCATTATCTTTCTTGGTTCTTATTTGGCTTTTATCCATGAGAGGTTCTAGAGCTTGTGGTTATTTCCATGACAAGCTCTAGCTCATCAAAAACAGATTTTGTATGGAACTCTAATTGCGTTTTTAGTGTTTGGAGGTTTTACCGGTTCATCTTTATAGCTAAGTCAAACCTTTTATCATTTGGTTTCATCCTCCTTTGTTGGACTATGATGTTTCTATGGATGATGTTGTAGAGCTCATTGTGGTGATTCCAACGAGCCCAAGATCATCGAAAACGGAGTCCGGATGCAAAAGTTATCGCTATTTTCGTGTTGCTCTTTTTTCTTGGGCGGATTATCCGGCCCAGTTTTGGACAAAAATCCGGCCAATAATCCGGCCTTAAATCTGAGTGACGCGCACTTTGCCAATTTCTGGTCCTTAGCCATTTTCAAGGGGGGGCGGATTATCCGGTCCAAACTTGGACCGGATTATCCGGCCCTGCTGTTCTGCAACGACTACAATCCCGGGAGGGGTATAAATACCCCTCCCCTTCTTCAAGCTTGTGTCAGCTCGTTTTTCCTTCTCTCTCCCTCCATTGTTGACCTTGGAAAGCTTGCCCATCTCTCAATTCCTCCCATGATTCTTGCATATCTTTGAGGGAAAAGAGAGAGGAGATCTAGATCTACATTTCCACCAATCACTTTCTCCTCTTTGTGAGGGGAACCCATTGGATCTAGATCTTGGAGTTCTTTGTGGATTTCTTCCTTTGTTCTTCCTCTCATATCCCTCCATAGCATTTGTTGCTTTGGTAGGATTTGGGAGAGAAGGATTTGAGCACTTCGTGTGTTCTTGCCATTGCATTTGGTGCATCGGTTTGAGTTCTCCTCGGAGATTCGGTAGTGAAAGTTCGTTGAGCTTTTTACTCTTGGGTTCTAGGAGCCCTAGACGGCTTAGTGGCTTAGTGGTTACTTGGGGACCTCCAATTAAGTTGTGGAGATCTTCCCAAGCTTTGTGGTGCCTCCGTGGCAATTACTTGGGGACCTCCAATTAAGTTGTGGAGATCTTCCCAAGCTTTGTGGTGCCTCAGTGGCGATTCTTGGGAGCCTCCAATTGAGTTGTGGAGATTGCCCCAAGCTTGTACGGGCTCGGTGACCGCCCTCAAGTGTCCCATAGTGGTCGGGTCTTCCATCTTGGTGGGAGGGCTCGAGGAGATTACGGTGAGCCTCCGTGGCGTTTGGGGAGCCTTGTGCCTCCACACCGCTCCAACGGAGATTAGCACTCGCAAGGGTGTGAACTTCGGGATACATCATTGTCTCCGCGTCCCTCGGTTATTTCTATACCCGAGCTCCTTTACTTACGCAATTTACTTTGTGATAGCCTTCGTGCTTGAAGTTATATATATCTTGCTATCTCATAGTTGCTTATCTTGTCTAGCATAAGTTGTTGGTGCACATAGGTGAACCTAGTTTGTTTAGGTTTTGTATGCTTGGCAAATTAAACGTTAGTTTTATTCCGCATTTGTCAAGCCACTCGTAAAAGTTTTAAATCGCCTATTCACCCCCCCCCCTCTAGGCGACATCCTTGTACTTTCATTTGGTATCAGAGCGGGTCTCTCATTTTTAGGCTTCACCGCCTTGAGAGCAAAGATGTCGGCTAGGGGATTAGTGCACAATCATACTTTTATATTTGATGGCACTAATTTTGATATATGGAAAACTTGCATGCTTATCCACTTTCGAGATATGGACCCAAATATAGAGAGAATTTTAGATATGGGTTTCTCTCCTCCTAAGGATCCCCAAAGTCTATCTTTAGAGGAGAAGAGAAACTCTTATCTTAATTCTCGAGCTACTAATGTGCTTGTTGATTTTGTGAGTGATGCAGTTATTCTTGCAATCATGCCTTTCCGTAGCGCTCATGAGGTTTGGACAAAGATTCAAGACAAATATGACATGTCCAACAAGATTGAGGATGATTGTATTCCCTCCACTTCCGGTCGTGATGAACTCTCTTCCACTTCACCAAAGTGTAGCAAGACACAAGGTAACTCTATGGTGAATGGTGATGGAAATTGCAATGTTGATAGTAAGCTTACTTGTGATGATCATTTATCTCTATCTCATTGCCATGCTTCATCTTTGGACTTAAACACTTCTAGCACCATAAATGCTTTACATGCTTGTGTTGATAGTCCTTGCATATCATGTGTATGCTCCTTGAACACATCTCATAATGATATGCTTACTTCGTCTTGTTGCCATGATATAAATGCCTCTAGTTCCTCTAGTTGTTGTGTGTCTAACAATGTAGAGGAAACTAGAAATTCTATTGGCCAAGACATGATCTCGCTTGGTGCTTCAAGTATTTATTCATCATCATCAATTGCTTCCCACATTTGCCTTATGGCTAGGGCTTCAAAGGTAACTCCTTCTTTGGAACCCAATATATCTAGTGATGATGAGAATGAGGATAATGAAGAAGAATATGATGATCTTGCTTCTTTATTTGAGAAGAGTGAAATGTTTTTTCATGCTATTCGTAAGAATAAAATTGCTTGCTCTTACTTCTATAAGATTTTGGCTATTGCCACCGAGAGCAATAAAATTATTGAGGAGCATGAGAATACCATTTTTAAAATGCAAGGTCATGCCCGTGATTACGCGGATGAGATTGCGGATCTAAAAGAAGCTCTAGAAGAAGAACAAACCACCAAGGAATCTCTTGAGGAGACCTTTACTTTAGAATTATCTAAAATAAAGAAATCCTATGATAGAACTCTTGTGGTGGCAAATGATTTTGAAACTAAATATGAAGAGCTTGTAGTTACTTATGCTAAACTCCTTGAGAATGTTGTGCTTCTTAAAAAGAACTCTAGGGTCATTTCGTGTGAGCCCATCATTCGCACCGAGTCGCATGAGCAACTTAAAGCTTCAAATTCAAATGAGCTTACTAAATTGTCTTCTCCGCTTTCCATTAGTGATGATGCTTGTGCTACTAACTCTACTTATTGTGAAGCATCCATCTTGAAGGAGAATGTTGAGCTAAGGGCTCAACTTGATTTGCTAACTAGCAAATATGGGAAATTGGAAGAAGATCATGGAAAGCTCTCTAGCTCCCATGAGGATCTTCTAGCTTCCCATGATAGGCTAAAATTAGCTCATGAGGCTATTATGTCAAAGGTAACATCTAGTGAGCCTCATGTGGACATTTGCACTACTTCTCAAAATGCCATATTGCCTTGTGCTAGTCCTAGTAATTCATCCACTCATAACATTGCTACATCTTGTGATGAATTACTTTCCTTTCCTTGTTGCTCTAACAATGAAGCTTCTACTTCCTCTAGTACTTGTGTTGTTACTAACCATGTAGAGGAAATCGAAGAGCTCAAGGCCCAAGTCTCTTCTTTGAAGAAAGACTTGGTAAAGAGTCATGAAGGGAAATCCAAACTCGACAATATGTTGAGTGTGCAAAAATCCCCCAATGACAAGAGTGGACTTGGGTTTATCTCCAACAACAACAAGAAGTCCACGGTTAACAAGAAGAAGAAGGGCCAAGGACAAGTCAAAGATCCGGCCAAGATTGTTTGCTTCAAGTGCAAAATTGAAGGGCACCATGTTAGATCTTGCCCTTTGAAGAAGAAGGCATTAGTTGAGAAGCAACAAGGGAAGCGGCCTCAAGTTCAAGGGCACGCTCAACCTCGTGTTGAAGAAATGCCACTTCCCAAGAAGAATCAAGCTAATGCTCCCATTGCGGAGAAATCAAGTGAGAAGAAGGTGAAGAAAAGAACTTGCTACACATGCCGTGAGAAGGGCCACCTATCTTCTTCATGCACTATGGGTAACTCATCCAACCCTATCATAATTGATGATGCTTATTCCCTTTGCAAGGATAAGGTTGGCAATGTGTTTGCCAAATTTGTTGGTACTCCATGTGGTGTCAAGAAAAGAACCATTTGGGTGGCCAAGCCTATTGTGACTAACCTCTTAGGACCCAACTTAGTTGGGGACCATCATACCAAAACTTGATCAATAGGTGTTTGTTGGAGGGCATTGGAGACTTGGCTATATCATGAAGAATTAAGGGATCTTCATCAATATATTGTCTCAAGTCAAGTCAATTGGATTATCTTGTTTATATCATATATCCAATGTTCCTCTTTGCGGTAACATGTACTCAACTTATCTACATTGAAAGTTACTCGCCCCTTTTGCATGTGTTGGTTGTGTTCCATTGCATGTGTTGGTATATGTTGTGCTACCTACTTGTTTTATTTTGATTAATCAAGTATGTACTTGTGGGTTTGCATACCATGTATGTGTGTTTGTGTTTGAGCCTTATTGCATCTTTGTTTATATTATTTGGTTTTTTTTAGAGACTAATGGACTATCCATTATGGGGGAGTGATATGCTTTGGCACATCACAATCCTAAATATGTGTGCACATGAGGAATACCACTTAGTATTTATATTTTAAATTATCTAGTCTCTATGTGGTATGTCATGCTCATGAGAAATTCAAATTCTATAATGTCCATTAATCATCTCATGTTGGATTTTATTTGCCTCTTGTGAAAATAAATGCTTTATCACATTATGGGGGAGAAATATGCTTTGTGCATACTACAAACCAATAAAATGTGTATATTTGAGGTTGTGTCACATAGTGTTGATATTGCAAATTATCTTTCTTCTATGTGACATGTTTGCTCAAACAAGTTTCAATTTGCCAAATTGTTTTATTGCTCTTGTTTTGGATCTTGTTTGTGAGATACATTCTTGGTAGGGTTTTCCTAAAATGAGGAATTCTATATCAAAGTTGGAAAACCAGTTGCTTCAAGTTATCCTAATCATTGCTTTGCGTGATTGTTTAACTATTTGAGTCTATCAAGAATATCTTCTTTAGCATGGTGTTTAATTCTTATCCTTTTCATATGCTTCTTGTTGTGAAGATGATCTTGGATTTATGTGTAAAATACCACCGGGAAATTAATAACTCCAAATACCTCTTATCCTTGGACAATTGGTACTCTATCATGTGGTATATATATTGATCATCTTTTTATTGGCTATTGCTTTTAATTACCTTATCTCTTGCCAAGGAATGTATTTGTTTTAAATTCCCATTGTCTTCCTTGACTCTTGTGATTCCATTTGATTTTGTTGAACTTGTTTTGTGTTATTCTTAATGTAGGTTGAGATGATGATCCCATTTGTGTGCATTGTGTATTTAAATGTAAAATCATAAATAATGCACTAATCTTGGGGGAGCTCTCCTATATTTTCTATAACATACTCTTGCGGCTTATTTCAATTGGTATTGGTTTTTGTTGGAAGACAAATCTTTTTGTTTTTGGTACTTTGTGTGCCATCATAAAAGAGTGGAGAGTTTGGTTTGTTTGTTGGAACCTTGCTCTCTTTGGGAGAATGGCTATCTCTTTTCTTGATTTTGCTCTATATTCTTAAAATGAGATAAGTCATTGGGCATGTGTGTTTTAGTGATCCTTTATGCTCATTGGCGTTTGCTTTGTTCACTTGGTGGACTTTGGAGTCAATCTTGTGTTGAGTTGATTCTTTGATATATTTTGGACAACCTTTAGTTCTTCACACCTTTGTGTGAGTTCTTGGTCTTCTTGGTGTTTTGTCCAAAGTGTATCTCTTTTGGCTCTTGAAAGTCTTGTGCATGCATTTTTAATAAATGTATACTCTATGGCATGCTTTGCTTTCTTTAATCCAATATATAGGGTAAACTCCAATAAATCCTAAATCGGCTAAGATGTGCATGAAATTCAAGTTCATATCTATATGCACATATATATGTGGAGCTTGTCCTATATATTGTAGTGTCTCTAACTACTTCAGACCCAATGAGTTTGGGAACCATATTGTACTTGAATTTGTTTTAGGTACATGGGAGATATATTGGTGCTTGTCTCAATAATAAGCATGAAGCGGTGACTAGTTGATATATAATTTGGGGCAAGCTAGGATTATTGAAGAACTCATATCTACTACATCCTCCCAATGGTATCTCGGTAACAAGTATCTTATTAATGCATACTTTTCTAGCATCTAACCTTGTGTGGGTCATTTCATGGCATGAAAATCTTTATTTGCAAAGATCTTAATGAAACCTCTCTATTGAAAATGTGAGTATTTTGAGATGAGTGCATATTTTGGGGAATATATAAAATCATGCTCATGATTCACCCTTCCCAAATATGTCTATCTAGCAATTTTATTGCATATCAATTCCTCAAGTTCCTCACATGTGCAATATTGATGAAAGTGCAAATTTAGTTCTTTCTTTTGGTATACTTATTTGTGATACTTGTTGCTTTTCTCAAAACATCCCAACTATCTTCTTTCCCTTGTTGATATTTGTGATGTCTTTGACATGTTTGTGGTTGAAGTTCTTCAATATGCAATAAGATAAATTGAGCCTTTGGCCATACTTTAAAAGTAAAAATCTCATTGCTATATTGCATGAACTTGTTTGGATATCATGTTCTATTCTTTGTATCTATTTTATGTGTACATGTTTCTTTGTGATAATTATCTTTGTGATGTTGTCTACTTAGAAACTTATACACATGAGAGATGATATCTCCTTATTTGATATCTTTTTAAACCTTGTGTGTTGGGATGGAATGCTAAGCAATATCATTCATTGAGGACTATGTGGATGCTCTATGTACATCTTTGTACTAGTCTTATAATATGCTTTGTCATTCCTATCACACATTCCTTTGGTTGAGCCGTTTAATATGTTGGTTCCTTATTTGTTGCTCAACCATTTCCTTGATGCAAGTGTTAAGCTTGATTTCTTTTCTATGGTGTCTTGCTAATGGTTCCTTTTAAATGGTATTGAGGGAGTGAAGATTCCATGTTGTGCAAATTGTATTCAAATGCAAACATTCTATCTTGTGCATGTACCTTGGGGAGCTTCCTCATTTCATTTTAAAGTACCATTTTATGGTTATCATAGTATTTGATGTCACTTGGTATCATCTTGTTTTGAATAATATCGAGGGAGTGATGATTCCATGTTTGTGCACCTTATACTTCAATTCAAATAGAATATGTTGTGCACAAACCTTGGGGAGCTTCTTCATATTATTTAGAGCATTGTTTTGGCCTTCTCATAATATCTTTATTTGTTTTGCTATTTGGATCTTTTGATTGCTATCTTCATTTGTTGGAAGTTTAACCATCATGTACACCTTTTTGTTTGCAATCTTTGATCCTCAATATAGTTTGATTTCCTCCAAAATTTTGTCTTTGGATTTGTGCATGTGTTTTCACTCTTTTTGGGCCATGCACACCTTGAGGAGGAAGTCTCACTATTGGCCTTCTAAGCTTTTTCGACCATTTTGGCAATGGATGCCAATGGGGGAGAAGTTTCGAGGGTTTGAAGGGAATTGGGCTTCATGCTTTGGTTTTGTTCTTAAGCATTTGCCTTGCATGCTTTGCATGGTTGAGTATATATAGTGGAAACTCCACCAACAACTTTGGTTGGCAATATATGCAATGAATCCAAGTTCATTCACACGTGCATAGATTGTGGGGGAGTTTGCTCTATATATGATGGTTCTACTAACATCACATACTTTTGTAGTATTTGATGTTAGTGTAACCATCTTAGTCCTTTAAATTCATTATATACACCCTCTCAAAGAAATTGTCATCAATTACCAAAATGGGGGAGATTGAAAGAGCATTTGCCCCCATGTGTGGTTTTGGTAATTAATGACAATCCCTATGGACTAATGTTTGCATCAAGTTATATTTGTAGGACTTGTCCGTAGACAACGCTTGAGCCATTTCTTGGTTTCAAGGTTGTAAGAAGATGCAAATAAAGAAGTTTATGTGATGATCAAGGGAGTTGAGCCTATAGAAGACATCATCATTATGAAGGAAGAAGATGAAGTCCAATGTTGATCAAGTCGAAGCACAAGTTCAAGATAGGCATATAGAGGATATCATTTGCTTGAAGCTCGGTGTCCATTTGGTGTTAATGGACATGTGAAGATATTTCTACTAGTGTCTCTCCCATAGTGAAGTATGGGGGAGCAATCCGCAAGACTTCACCGAGCAAGCGCAATCAAGAAAGGTAGTCCAACTTGAGAAGATCAAGATCGTCACTATCTAGCTCAAGTGGAAGGCACAAGGCAAAGGTATGATCTTGATAGGGTTTCTTTCTTACCGGTCTCATAGTGTTTGGGAGACCGGGTTTTAGGATCGATAGCCGTACTATCAAGAGGGGCTCTCGAGTGAGTAACTTATTCGTATTGTTCGGAGAGGGCTCAAACCTTTGCATACTTGGCATTATCTTTCTTGGTTCTTATTTGGCTTTTATCCATGAGAGGTTCTAGAGCTTGTGGTTATTTCCATGACAAGCTCTAGCTCATCAAAAACAGATTTTGTATGGAACTCTAATTGCGTTTTTAGTGTTTGGAGGTTTTACCGGTTCATCTTTATAGCTAAGTCAAACCTTTTATCATTTGGTTTCATCCTCCTTTGTTGGACTATGATGTTTCTATGGATGATGTTGTAGAGCTCATTGTGGTGATTCCAACGAGCCCAAGATCATCGAAAACGGAGTCCGGATGCAAAAGTTATCGCTATTTTCGTGTTGCTCTTTTTTCTTGGGCGGATTATCCGGCCCAGTTTTGGACAAAAATCCGGCCAATAATCCGGCCTTAAATCTGAGTGACGCGCACTTTGCCAATTTCTGGTCCTTAGCCATTTTCAAGGGGGGGCGGATTATCCGGTCCAAACTTGGACCGGATTATCCGGCCCTGCTGTTCTGCAACGACTACAATCCCGGGAGGGGTATAAATACCCCTCCCCTTCTTCAAGCTTGTGTCAGCTCGTTTTTCCTTCTCTCTCCCTCCATTGTTGACCTTGGAAAGCTTGCCCATCTCTCAATTCCTCCCATGATTCTTGCATATCTTTGAGGGAAAAGAGAGAGGAGATCTAGATCTACATTTCCACCAATCACTTTCTCCTCTTTGTGAGGGGAACCCATTGGATCTAGATCTTGGAGTTCTTTGTGGATTTCTTCCTTTGTTCTTCCTCTCATATCCCTCCATAGCATTTGTTGCTTTGGTAGGATTTGGGAGAGAAGGATTTGAGCACTTCGTGTGTTCTTGCCATTGCATTTGGTGCATCGGTTTGAGTTCTCCTCGGAGATTCGGTAGTGAAAGTTCGTTGAGCTTTTTACTCTTGGGTTCTAGGAGCCCTAGACGGCTTAGTGGCTTAGTGGTTACTTGGGGACCTCCAATTAAGTTGTGGAGATCTTCCCAAGCTTTGTGGTGCCTCCGTGGCAATTACTTGGGGACCTCCAATTAAGTTGTGGAGATCTTCCCAAGCTTTGTGGTGCCTCAGTGGCGATTCTTGGGAGCCTCCAATTGAGTTGTGGAGATTGCCCCAAGCTTGTACGGGCTCGGTGACCGCCCTCAAGTGTCCCATAGTGGTCGGGTCTTCCATCTTGGTGGGAGGGCTCGAGGAGATTACGGTGAGCCTCCGTGGCGTTTGGGGAGCCTTGTGCCTCCACACCGCTCCAACGGAGATTAGCACTCGCAAGGGTGTGAACTTCGGGATACATCATTGTCTCCGCGTCCCTCGGTTATTTCTATACCCGAGCTCCTTTACTTACGCAATTTACTTTGTGATAGCCTTCGTGCTTGAAGTTATATATATCTTGCTATCTCATAGTTGCTTATCTTGTCTAGCATAAGTTGTTGGTGCACATAGGTGAACCTAGTTTGTTTAGGTTTTGTATGCTTGGCAAATTAAACGTTAGTTTTATTCCGCATTTGTCAAGCCACTCGTAAAAGTTTTAAATCGCCTATTCACCCCCCCCTCTAGGCGACATCCTTGTACTTTCATTTGGTATCAGAGCGGGTCTCTCATTTTTAGGCTTCACCGCCTTGAGAGCAAAGATGTCGGCTAGGGGATTAGTGCACAATCATACTTTTATATTTGATGGCACTAATTTTGATATATGGAAAACTTGCATGCTTATCCACTTTCGAGATATGGACCCAAATATAGAGAGAATTTTAGATATGGGTTTCTCTCCTCCTAAGGATCCCCAAAGTCTATCTTTAGAGGAGAAGAGAAACTCTTATCTTAATTCTCGAGCTACTAATGTGCTTGTTGATTTTGTGAGTGATGCAGTTATTCTTGCAATCATGCCTTTCCGTAGCGCTCATGAGGTTTGGACAAAGATTCAAGACAAATATGACATGTCCAACAAGATTGAGGATGATTGTATTCCCTCCACTTCCGGTCGTGATGAACTCTCTTCCACTTCACCAAAGTGTAGCAAGACACAAGGTAACTCTATGGTGAATGGTGATGGAAATTGCAATGTTGATAGTAAGCTTACTTGTGATGATCATTTATCTCTATCTCATTGCCATGCTTCATCTTTGGACTTAAACACTTCTAGCACCATAAATGCTTTACATGCTTGTGTTGATAGTCCTTGCATATCATGTGTATGCTCCTTGAACACATCTCATAATGATATGCTTACTTCGTCTTGTTGCCATGATATAAATGCCTCTAGTTCCTCTAGTTGTTGTGTGTCTAACAATGTAGAGGAAACTAGAAATTCTATTGGCCAAGACATGATCTCGCTTGGTGCTTCAAGTATTTATTCATCATCATCAATTGCTTCCCACATTTGCCTTATGGCTAGGGCTTCAAAGGTAACTCCTTCTTTGGAACCCAATATATCTAGTGATGATGAGAATGAGGATAATGAAGAAGAATATGATGATCTTGCTTCTTTATTTGAGAAGAGTGAAATATTTTTTCATGCTATTCGTAAGAATAAAATTGCTTGCTCTTACTTCTATAAGATTTTGGCTATTGCCACCGAGAGCAATAAAATTATTGAGGAGCATGAGAATACCATTTTTAAAATGCAAGGTCATGCCCGTGATTACGCGGATGAGATTGCGGATCTAAAAGAAGCTCTAGAAGAAGAACAAACCACCAAGGAATCTCTTGAGGAGACCTTTACTTTAGAATTATCTAAAATAAAGAAATCCTATGATAGAACTCTTGTGGTGGCAAATGATTTTGAAACTAAATATGAAGAGCTTGTAGTTACTTATGCTAAACTCCTTGAGAATGTTGTGCTTCTTAAAAAGAACTCTAGGGTCATTTCGTGTGAGCCCATCATTCGCACCGAGTCGCATGAGCAACTTAAAGCTTCAAATTCAAATGAGCTTACTAAATTGTCTTCTCCGCTTTCCATTAGTGATGATGCTTGTGCTACTAACTCTACTTATTGTGAAGCATCCATCTTGAAGGAGAATGTTGAGCTAAGGGCTCAACTTGATTTGCTAACTAGCAAATATGGGAAATTGGAAGAAGATCATGGAAAGCTCTCTAGCTCCCATGAGGATCTTCTAGCTTCCCATGATAGGCTAAAATTAGCTCATGAGGCTATTATGTCAAAGGTAACATCTAGTGAGCCTCATGTGGACATTTGCACTACTTCTCAAAATGCCATATTGCCTTGTGCTAGTCCTAGTAATTCATCCACTCATAACATTGCTACATCTTGTGATGAATTACTTTCCTTTCCTTGTTGCTCTAACAATGAAGCTTCTACTTCCTCTAGTACTTGTGTTGTTACTAACCATGTAGAGGAAATCGAAGAGCTCAAGGCCCAAGTCTCTTCTTTGAAGAAAGACTTGGTAAAGAGTCATGAAGGGAAATCCAAACTCGACAATATGTTGAGTGTGCAAAAATCCCCCAATGACAAGAGTGGACTTGGGTTTATCTCCAACAACAACAAGAAGTCCACGGTTAACAAGAAGAAGAAGGGCCAAGGACAAGTCAAAGATCCGGCCAAGATTGTTTGCTTCAAGTGCAAAATTGAAGGGCACCATGTTAGATCTTGCCCTTTGAAGAAGAAGGCATTAGTTGAGAAGCAACAAGGGAAGCGGCCTCAAGTTCAAGGGCACGCTCAACCTCGTGTTGAAGAAATGCCACTTCCCAAGAAGAATCAAGCTAATGCTCCCATTGCGGAGAAATCAAGTGAGAAGAAGGTGAAGAAAAGAACTTGCTACACATGCCGTGAGAAGGGCCACCTATCTTCTTCATGCACTATGGGTAACTCATCCAACCCTATCATAATTGATGATGCTTATTCCCTTTGCAAGGATAAGGTTGGCAATGTGTTTGCCAAATTTGTTGGTACTCCATGTGGTGTCAAGAAAAGAACCATTTGGGTGGCCAAGCCTATTGTGACTAACCTCTTAGGACCCAACTTAGTTGGGGACCATCATACCAAAACTTGATCAATAGGTGTTTGTTGGAGGGCATTGGAGACTTGGCTATATCATGAAGAATTAAGGGATCTTCATCAATATATTGTCTCAAGTCAAGTCAATTGGATTATCTTGTTTATATCATATATCCAATGTTCCTCTTTGCGGTAACATGTACTCAACTTATCTACATTGAAAGTTACTCGCCCCTTTTGCATGTGTTGGTTGTGTTCCATTGCATGTGTTGGTATATGTTGTGCTACCTACTTGTTTTATTTTGATTAATCAAGTATGTACTTGTGGGTTTGCATACCATGTATGTGTGTTTGTGTTTGAGCCTTATTGCATCTTTGTTTATATTATTTGGTTTTTTTTAGAGACTAATGGACTATCCATTATGGGGGAGTGATATGCTTTGGCACATCACAATCCTAAATATGTGTGCACATGAGGAATACCACTTAGTATTTATATTTTAAATTATCTAGTCTCTATGTGGTATGTCATGCTCATGAGAAATTCAAATTCTATAATGTCCATTAATCATCTCATGTTGGATTTTATTTGCCTCTTGTGAAAATAAATGCTTTATCACATTATGGGGGAGAAATATGCTTTGTGCATACTACAAACCAATAAAATGTGTATATTTGAGGTTGTGTCACATAGTGTTGATATTGCAAATTATCTTTCTTCTATGTGACATGTTTGCTCAAACAAGTTTCAATTTGCCAAATTGTTTTATTGCTCTTGTTTTGGATCTTGTTTGTGAGATACATTCTTGGTAGGGTTTTCCTAAAATGAGGAATTCTATATCAAAGTTGGAAAACCAGTTGCTTCAAGTTATCCTAATCATTGCTTTGCGTGATTGTTTAACTATTTGAGTCTATCAAGAATATCTTCTTTAGCATGGTGTTTAATTCTTATCCTTTTCATATGCTTCTTGTTGTGAAGATGATCTTGGATTTATGTGTAAAATACCACCGGGAAATTAATAACTCCAAATACCTCTTGTCCTTGGACAATTGGTACTCTATCATGTGGTATATATATTGATCATCTTTTTATTGGCTATTGCTTTTAATTACCTTATCTCTTGCCAAGGAATGTATTTGTTTTAAATTCCCATTGTCTTCCTTGACTCTTGTGATTCCATTTGATTTTGTTGAACTTGTTTTGTGTTATTCTTAATGTAGGTTGAGATGATGATCCCATTTGTGTGCATTGTGTATTTAAATGTAAAATCATAAATAATGCACTAATCTTGGGGGAGCTCTCCTATATTTTCTATAACATACTCTTGCGGCTTATTTCAATTGGTATTGGTTTTTGTTGGAAGACAAATCTTTTTGTTTTTGGTACTTTGTGTGCCATCATAAAAGAGTGGAGAGTTTGGTTTGTTTGTTGGAACCTTGCTCTCTTTGGGAGAATGGCTATCTCCTTTCTTGATTTTGCTCTATATTCTTAAAATGAGATAAGTTATTGGGCATGTGTGTTTTAGTGATCCTTTATGCTCATTGGCGTTTGCTTTGTTCACTTGGTGGACTTTGGAGTCAATCTTGTGTTGAGTTGATTCTTTGATATATTTTGGACAACCTTTAGTTCTTCACACCTTTGTGTGAGTTCTTGGTCTTCTTGGTGTTTTGTCCAAAGTGTATCTCTTTTGGCTCTTGAAAGTCTTGTGCATGCATTTTTAATAAATGTATACTCTATGGCATGCTTTGCTTTCTTTAATCCAATATATAGGGTAAACTCCAATAAATCCTAAATCGGCTAAGATGTGCATGAAATTCAAGTTCATATCTATATGCACATATATATGTGGAGCTTGTCCTATATATTGTAGTGTCTCTAACTACTTCAGACCCAATGAGTTTGGGAACCATATTGTACTTGAATTTGTTTTAGGTACATGGGAGATATATTGGTGCTTGTCTCAATAATAAGCATGAAGCGGTGACTAGTTGATATATAATTTGGGGCAAGCTAGGATTATTGAAGAACTCATATCTACTACATCCTCCCAATGGTATCTCGGTAACAAGTATCTTATTAATGCATACTTTTCTAGCATCTAACCTTGTGTGGGTCATTTCATGGCATGAAAATCTTTATTTGCAAAGATCTTAATGAAACCTCTCTATTGAAAATGTGAGTATTTTGAGATGAGTGCATATTTTGGGGAATATATAAAATCATGCTCATGATTCACCCTTCCCAAATATGTCTATCTAGCAATTTTATTGCATATCAATTCCTCAAGTTCCTCACATGTGCAATATTGATGAAAGTGCAAATTTAGTTCTTTCTTTTGGTATACTTATTTGTGATACTTGTTGCTTTTCTCAAAACATCCCAACTATCTTCTTTCCCTTGTTGATATTTGTGATGTCTTTGACATGTTTGTGGTTGAAGTTCTTCAATATGCAATAAGATAAATTGAGCCTTTGGCCATACTTTAAAAGTAAAAATCTCATTGCTATATTGCATGAACTTGTTTGGATATCATGTTCTATTCTTTGTATCTATTTTATGTGTACATGTTTCTTTGTGATAATTATCTTTGTGATGTTGTCTACTTAGAAACTTATACACATGAGAGATGATATCTCCTTATTTGATATCTTTTTAAACCTTGTGTGTTGGGATGGAATGCTAAGCAATATCATTCATTGAGGACTATGTGGATGCTCTATGTACATCTTTGTACTAGTCTTATAATATGCTTTGTCATTCCTATCACACATTCCTTTGGTTGAGCCGTTTAATATGTTGGTTCCTTATTTGTTGCTCAACCATTTCCTTGATGCAAGTGTTAAGCTTGATTTCTTTTCTATGGTCTCTTGCTAATGGTTCCTTTTAAATGGTATTGAGGGAGTGAAGATTCCATGTTGTGCAAATTGTATTCAAATGCAAACATTCTATCTTGTGCATGTACCTTGGGGAGCTTCCTCATTTCATTTTAAAGCACCATTTTATGGTTATCATAGTATTTGATGTCACTTGGTATCATCTTGTTTTGAATAATATCGAGGGAGTGATGATTCCATGTTTGTGCACCTTATACTTCAATTCAAATAGAATATGTTGTGCACAAACCTTGGGGAGCTTCTTCATATTATTTAGAGCATTGTTTTGGCCTTCTCATAATATCTTTATTTGTTTTGCTATTTGGATCTTTTGATTGCTATCTTCATTTGTTGGAAGTTTAACCATCATGTACACCTTTTTGTTTGCAATCTTTGATCCTCAATATAGTTTGATTTCCTCCAAAATTTTGTCTTTGGATTTGTGCATGTGTTTTCACTCTTTTTGGGCCATGCACACCTTGAGGAGGAAGTCTCACTATTGGCCTTCTAAGCTTTTTCGACCATTTTGGCAATGGATGCCAATGGGGGAGAAGTTTCGAGGGTTTGAAGGGAATTGGGCTTCATGCTTTGGTTTTGTTCTTAAGCATTTGCCTTGCATGCTTTGCATGGTTGAGTATATATAGTGGAAACTCCACCAACAACTTTGGTTGGCAATATATGCAATGAATCCAAGTTCATTCACACGTGCATAGATTGTGGGGGAGTTTGCTCTATATATGATGGTTCTACTAACATCACATACTTTTGTAGTATTTGATGTTAGTGTAACCATCTTAGTCCTTTAAATTCATTATATACACCCTCTCAAAGAAATTGTCATCAATTACCAAAATGGGGGAGATTGAAAGAGCATTTGCCCCCATGTGTGGTTTTGGTAATTAATGACAATCCCTATGGACTAATGTTTGCATCAAGTTATATTTGTAGGACTTGTCCGTAGACAACGCTTGAGCCATTTCTTGGTTTCAAGGTTGTAAGAAGATGCAAATAAAGAAGTTTATGTGATGATCAAGGGAGTTGAGCCTATAGAAGACATCATCATTATGAAGGAAGAAGATGAAGTCCAATGTTGATCAAGTCGAAGCACAAGTTCAAGATAGGCATATAGAGGATATCATTTGCTTGAAGCTCGGTGTCCATTTGGTGTTAATGGACATGTGAAGATATTTCTACTAGTGTCTCTCCCATAGTGAAGTATGGGGGAGCAATCCGCAAGACTTCACCGAGCAAGCGCAATCAAGAAAGGTAGTCCAACTTGAGAAGATCAAGATCGTCACTATCTAGCTCAAGTGGAAGGCACAAGGCAAAGGTATGATCTTGATAGGGTTTCTTTCTTACCGGTCTCATAGTGTTTGGGAGACCGGGTTTTAGGATCGATAGCCGTACTATCAAGAGGGGCTCTCGAGTGAGTAACTTATTCGTATTGTTCGGAGAGGGCTCAAACCTTTGCATACTTGGCATTATCTTTCTTGGTTCTTATTTGGCTTTTATCCATGAGAGGTTCTAGAGCTTGTGGTTATTTCCATGACAAGCTCTAGCTCATCAAAAACAGATTTTGTATGGAACTCTAATTGCGTTTTTAGTGTTTGGAGGTTTTACCGGTTCATCTTTATAGCTAAGTCAAACCTTTTATCATTTGGTTTCATCCTCCTTTGTTGGACTATGATGTTTCTATGGATGATGTTGTAGAGCTCATTGTGGTGATTCCAACGAGCCCAAGATCATCGAAAACGGAGTCCGGATGCAAAAGTTATCGCTGTTTTCGTGTTGCTCTTTTTTCTTGGGCGGATTATCCGGCCCAGTTTTGGACAAAAATCCGGCCAATAATCCGGCCTTAAATCTGAGTGACGCGCACTTTGCCAATTTCTGGTCCTTAGCCATTTTCAAGGTGGGCGGATTATCCGGTCCAAACTTGGACAAAAATCCGGCCAAAAATCCGGCCTTAAATCTGAGTGACGCACACTTTGCCAATTTCTGGTCCTTAGCCATTTTCAAGGGGGGGCGGATTATCCGGTCCAAACTTGGACCGGATTATCCGGCCCTGCTGTTCTGCAACGGCTACAATCCCGGGAGGGGTATAAATACCCCTCCCCTTCTTCAAGCTTGTGTCAGCTCGTTTTTCCTTCTCTCTCCCTCCATTGTTGACCTTGGAAAGCTTGCCCCTCTCTCAATTCCTCCCATGATTCTTGCATATCTTTGAGGGAAAAGAGAGAGGAGATCTAGATCTACATTTCCACCAATCACTTTCTCCTCTTTGTGAGGGGAACCCATTGGATCTAGATCTTGGAGTTCTTTGTGGATTTCTTCCTTTGTTCTTCCTCTCATATCCCTCCATAGCATTTGTTGCTTTGGTAGGATTTGGGAGAGAAGGATTTGAGCACTTCGTGTGTTCTTGCCATTGCATTTGGTGCATCGGTTTGAGTTCTCCTCGGAGATTCGGTAGTGAAAGTTCGTTGAGCTTTTTACTCTTGGGTTCTAGGAGCCCTAGACGGCTTAGTGGCTTAGTGGTTACTTGGGGACCTCCAATTAAGTTGTGGAGATCTTCCCAAGCTTTGTGGTGCCTCCGTGGCAATTACTTGGGGACCTCCAATTAAGTTGTGGAGATCTTCCCAAGCTTTGTGGTGCCTCAGTGGCGATTCTTGGGAGCCTCCAATTGAGTTGTGGAGATTGCCCCAAGCTTGTACGGGCTCGGTGACCGCCCTCAAGTGTCCCATAGTGGTCGGGTCTTCCATCTTGGTGGGAGGGCTCGAGGAGATTACGGTGAGCCTCCGTGGCGTTTGGGGAGCCTTGTGCCTCCACACCGCTCCAACGGAGATTAGCACTCGCAAGGGTGTGAACTTCGGGATACATCATTGTCTCCGCGTCCCTCGGTTATTTCTATACCCGAGCTCCTTTACTTACGCAATTTACTTTGTGATAGCCTTCGTGCTTGAAGTTATATATATCTTGCTATCTCATAGTTGCTTATCTTGTCTAGCATAAGTTGTTGGTGCACATAGGTGAACCTAGTTTGTTTAGGTTTTGTATGCTTGGCAAATTAAACGTTAGTTTTATTCCGCATTTGTCAAGCCACTCGTAAAAGTTTTAAATCGCCTATTCACCCCCCCCCCCTCTAGGCGACATCCTTGTACTTTCAGATGGGCTAGAAGGGCCTGGACGACGGGCGGCTGAGGGGGCTGGATCTGCGCCATCCGCAAAATCGGACATGGAGGAGGGCTGGATATGCGCCGTCGCAGCGATGTTGTGGATGATGGCTTCCATCGTCTTGTCATCGATGACCACTGTCGACACGTCCGCCATCTTGGTCTCCATCAGCAACAGATCTGAGGAGGGCAACGGAAGTGAGACATCGGCAGGCTCCGACATTGAAGGCTGGATCTGCGCCGTCGTAGCGATGTTGTAGGTCGTAGCGATGTTGTAGGAGATGGCTTCAAGACGATCGATGAGCACTGTCGACACGGCCGCCGTCTTGGTGTCCATCAGCAACAGATCTGAGGAGGGTAACAGAAGTGAGACATCGGCAGGCTCCGACATTGAAGGCTGGATCTGCGCCGTCGCAGCGATGTTGTAGGTCGCAGCGATGTTGTAGGCGATGGCTTCAAGACGATCGATGAGCACTGTCGACACGGCCGCCGTCTTGGTGTCCATCAGCAACAGATCTGAGGAGGGTAACGGAAGTGAGACATCGGCAGGCTCTGACATTGAAGGCTGGATCTGCGCCGTCGCAGCGATGTTGTAGGCGATGGCTTCAATCGTCTTGGCATCGGTGAGCACTGTCGGCACGGCCACCGTCTTGGTGTTCTTCATCATCAACAGATCTGAGAAGATAAATGAAAGTGAGACAGAGAGAGACATTTCAACTATTTCTGAGGGTTAGATCCTCACTGGTACTCTTAGATCCACGCCGCCGCACGGTTAGATCCGCGCCGCCGCATGCACGCACGCACGCTACAGATCCGCGCCGCCGCGACCGCCAGAGTAAGAGAGGAAGATGCGACTGGAATATGCGACTGCCAGGGTTGGTAGGTATGTGCTCTGCAGATCCACGCCGCCGCGACCGCCAGGGTTGACAGGCCGTCCGATCATAAATGATCCAACGGTGCAAGCGTGCGTTGAGCTATCAACCAACCAAGATTCGTGTGACATACATCTCGACCAATCAGAGATCGGCCAGTGAGTACAAGGGAGGAAAACTGAGTAGAACTAAGAGGGGGAAAAGTGAGGAAATGTTTATCGAAAGGGCAAAACTGAGTAGGACTGAATAAAACAAGTGGACCCGGAGGGGGAAAACTGAGTAAAACTAAGTAAAACAGGGGCACCCAAATAATAAAGGGAGTAAGGGAAATTGAAGCTTTTGGCATAAAAATTGTTAGATTGTGTTATTTGAACAATATAGTATATTTTGGCCGACGTGATATTGTTTGCAATTCAAAGATACACAAGTGTGACGAATTTGGACTCATTTGGACAAAGTTTGTAAGCATTGTGGGCATTTGGGAGGTGTGTTGAGTAGAAAGCCCTGCATCTTCATAGCTAGTAGCTCATGGACTAGGAAGTGGTTTTGGGAAAGGGAAACTTCATATCTCTATATTTCCTTTTCCATTATTATTTCTCTAGGTTGTAGGTAACATAACAAGACTCCATGGGAAGGTTCCACCATGTTTTGAATTATTATGAATTAAAATAAACCCAAAACTATATTTTTTGAGTTTAGTCACTAAGAGGGGGAAAAGTGAGGAAACCTCAAGCGATGAACTATAGCTAGTAGCTCATGGACTAGGAACTTATTCAAGCAAATAACACATACATTATTGTGATTATTCAACATACAAACTTGGAAACGTCACACTAGTTCGAATTCAATACAAAGGGATCCCCAATACAAATTGTTCATACAAATTCAAATTAATTGTTCAAAATAAAATCTTTCTCTTGCTCCTGGTGTGACTCGCTGGGTCCACCACCTTACTCCGGGTAACCCTACCAGGGATATTACCGGTGTCTACCTTCCTTTTGCCATCTTTCTTGTTCTTCTTCTTCTTCTCTTCGGGTTGTGCCAAGACCGAGACAACCATATCATACGAAGCTTGTGCCCTTTCTTCTAATGCATTTTCTTCAAATGCTTCAAGCAGCTCTCGATCCATTGCTTCAAAGGCCTCTCGATCCATCTGTTCCCTCTGCTCTCGATCCATCGGTTCAAGCAGCTCTCGATCCATCTGTTCCCTCTGCTCTCGATCCATCAGTTCAAGCAGCTCTTGATCCATCGGTTCAAGCAGCTCTCGATCCATCGGTTCAATCTGCTCTGGATCCATCGGTTCAAGCAGATCATGATCCATTGCTTCAATCTCCTCATGATCCATTGCTTCAATCTCCTCATGTTGAATTGCTGCTTCATTCTCCTCTGCATTTGCTGCTCCCGCCTGATCTTCCATTCCAAAAGCTGGGTCAACTGGATTTTTACAAAGCCTAGCAATGTGTCCAGGGATTCCACAACGTTTGCACTTACGTCGTCGAATCGGTGGACCACCCTCTGCACTAGCTCTGATCCTATTCTTCCTCGGCCTACCTGCCGGTCTAGTCAAAACTAGAGAGTACAGTTTGAAGCTTGGATCGACTTTCATCCATTGGTCTTTTCCCAACAAGGTAGGAACATTCATAGCATATGCAGCTCTAAATTTGGCAACAGAGAAATACTCTGACACATACTGATCAACTTCACCTTCTGCACCCGCTATAACACTCATGAAAAACAATGCGTGTATGCAGGGTATCCCACGGATCTGCCATCGCCTACAATGGCATGTCCTATCAACCAAACTCACTGGATACCTCCACTGCCTATTTTTACTGTCAGTGTAGGTTACCTCAGCCTCCATTCCTTTTCTGATGCATTTCATCTTCAATTGTTTTGCCCTGGCATGCAAAGACTTAATCAAAGATGGGAGCATGAGATGGCCAACATATTTTGTGGCTGCAATTCTTTGACGCAGATCGATTTTTATCATGATCATTTGCCTAATCTTATGAAATATTTGCCACAGCATAAGCCCTTTCAATGACTTGACCTTTGCGTTGAAACTCTCCGCAAGGTTACTTGTTACATAGTCTACCTTGCAAATTTCATTGAATTGGCTTCTTGACCACACCCTACCATGATGTTCATCCAAGTACTCCTTCACCCCAGTTTTTTGTTTATACAACACTTCCAAATGAAACAGATGCTTCCTAATGCTGCATGTGTATGCAGCTGGCCATAGGTTGTCAGTATAAACTTTACCCTTGAATTTCTTTGTAAAATTATGTACCAAGTGCCGCATACATTCCCTATGCTCCACTCCAGGGAATACTGCTTCTACTGCACTCTCCAAACCTTTGCAAGCGTCTGTGTGGATAGTAAGTCCTGGTGGATGACCTATAAGGTCGCGCAAATTCTGCAGAAACCAAGTCCAACTTTCCTCTGACTCAACCTCCAAAACTCCATAAGCAACAGGGAACATCCAATTGTGTCCATCAATTGCAGTAGCAGCAACTAGCTGTCCTTTAAACCTGCCATGAAGAGTTGTTGCATCCACGGCCAAATAAGGCCTGCAACCGTCCAGAAAGCCTTTCCAGCAAGCTTTGAAACAAACAAAAGCCCTTCTAAAACATTCCTTCTGCATCATCCTCCCGCTTTTCAATTTGTAGGGAACTGTATGCTTGTCTATCGCTACAACACTGCCTGGACTAGCCATCTCCACTTCAGCTTTGAAAGTGTAAAGCAACTGAAATCTTTCATTCCATTGACCATTTATCCTGTCAAGAGCCATTTCCTTTGCATAGAACATCCTCATGTAAGGTATGTTTATACTAAACTTATCAGATATCAATTTTATGAGTGTTGTTGGACCAAGTGTTGGAGTTTCTCTCAGCCAATCTATGATTGCATCTGCCAACCACCTAGTCTTCGCTAGATTTGATTTCTCCTCTGGCGCTCCCGCTCGAGGTGGACAAGTATGGTCGATCGAGTTCTTCTTTATCTGAAACATAATTATAAGGGATGTCAGTAACAATTAACAAATTTTACACCGTGATCTAAAATACACAACTGGTTGGCGTAGTACCTGAACCACGGTGCTTCTGAGCATTGTGGATGCATGCAGCCTCCACCTACACCTCTTGTATGGGCACTTAACTGTGAACCTACCTGGCTCACTTTTAATAACCCCATAATCATTTTTGGTGAGAATGCAATATGTAGTAATTGTATTACGGCAGTCCATCATCGTTTGAAATACGGTGCCTTCTGCAAGTTGAGGATCCTCCCTGTTCCACTCAATTGTTGGCAAGTCATCATCTTCGTAATCGGCTAAAACAAGGCTGTCATTGTTCTCATCCTTCTCTTCATCACCAGTGTCATCAAATCTGGCACCTTGTGCAATATCTTCCATGTATTGATCCTCCATTGCCTGCTTACTGCATCGATCTACCAATTCAGGAAACATAAACTCATCCTCATCATCTTGAGGAGATGGATCCTCAATCTCTGCATCGTCCTCCACATCGACCGCAGGAACAATTTGGCTACCACTAGCACTGGGGACAGATGGTGCTGCTGTGGACCTACAAGGAGCGGGGCGGCGCACACGATTAGCAGAGGTAGCAACACTAGAGAGACATGATGCCTGACCACCTGATGATGCCCCAACACCAGATGATGCCTAGACCCTGTCCACATGGATTCGAATTTTACCGACACAGCAAGAATCATTTAAAGCAAAAAGAATTCCCATATCGTCGTCGGAAATTAGTGGAACAAATCTTCCCTCCGTGCTGTTGAAATATTGGAAATCAACTGAATCGCCAGCGCCCCAGGGGTACCGAGCGCAGATGTTATCTTTTAAATCCCTCAACAAGATGGTAGTTGCAACCACCGCTGGGATGTAAAATCCGCTCACATTGCGTTCAGAATCACGCAAAAAGCTAGTATCCAGCCTAACCACCAGCCGAAAAGCCAGCGCTGGATCAATCCTATTCGAAAAGCAACGCAGTTAGTTGAGCAACAATGATTCGTGCTCAAAAACTGCGTACTCTTAATTCACATAGGCAGACGATGCTTACCCAGATGGAATCCATGCGTTAGATCCCTCCGATTCCCAATCTTCTCCGCTGTTGAGGGGCATAATCGGCACATTAGATGAATGTACAAACTCTACCGCCATAGGGGTAGATCTAGTGGAGGCGGAGCCCTCTCCACCTCCCGGGGGTGGTGGTGGGGGCGGCTCGGTGGCGGACGACGCCATAAGGTAGGAGGGCAGGACGGCGTGGCGGCGGAGGGGCGATGTGTGAGCTCTTCCAGTCTCGAGTGGAGGGGAAAGCTTTGGGTGAGTGACAGACCGCCAGTCTGACGTGTCTCATTGGGTCAACAGTCAACACAATTCAAAAGCAACGGTCCATTCACAACCACCGCGGCTCCCTAGCCGTCACCGGTAACGGTCTAAGGCCTCTGACCAGACCGCACAGCTCCCGTCCGAGCGTCTGCGAGGGGTTTCAAACTAGAGCGAGGGGAAAACTGAGGAAAAGTTAAGCAGCTGGGGAAAACTGAGTACAACTAACGAACCAGGGGTACGAAAATAGAAATCCCTAGATGAAAATATTAAATTGTTAGCAGAATTGCATGCTAGATGGGAAAGAGAGGATGAGGTTGCTAGGAATATGAAATTTTGTACTATTACTACCTCTAATGATGTTGTTCCTAATGCTAGCAATCCTCTTACTTTGATTGGTGTAGAGAAAACTCCCACTCCTTGTGTTAAAAAGCCTAAAACTGCTAAAACTTTTTCTCAAAAGAGTGCTGAAATTTTTCGGAGTGTAGGAGATGATAGCTCTACTTCCTTTCATGATTTTGATGTTGATGGCTGCAACATATCTTAAGTTATTTTGTTCTTGCAAAAGCTTGCTTTGACTCCCAATGCTAGTTCTTTAAATATTGCTTTTACTAAGCATATTACCAATGCTCTCATGAAAATTAGGGATGAAAAGTTGAAGCAAAAAGCTTCTGTTCCCAAGAAGTTAGAAGATGGTTGGGACCCATCATTGATATGCATGTTAATGGTTTTGATTGCCATGCTTTATGTGATCTAGGTGCTAGTATTTCTATTATGCCTAGAAAGATTTATGATATGCTTGATTTACCACCGCTTGAAAAGTGTTATTATGATGTTCCTATTGCTGATGTTGCTAAGAAGAAACCTTTGGGAAGGATTAATGATGTTCTTATTGTAGTTAATAATAACCTTGTTCCCGTTGATTTTCTTGTCATGGATGTTGAATGCCATGCTTCATGTCCTATTATTTTGGGAAGACCCTTTCTTCGAACTGTAGGTGCCATTATTGATATGAGAGAAGGCACCATCAAATATCAATTCCCACTCAAGAAAGGTATGGAACACTTCCCTAGGAAAAGGAAGAAATTACTTTTTGACTTTATTCTTAGAGCAAATTATGAGCTTGATTTTTCATCTCTTGATGTTACTTGATTCGCAATTTTTTGCGCCTAGCTCAAAGGCGTTAAAGAAAAGCACTCTTGGGAGATAACCCATTGTTTTATTTTCAGTACTTTTTCTTTTATTTGAGTCTTGGAAGTCATTACTACTGTAATGACCCCTACTTATCATTCTTATTTCATTGTTGTGCCAAGAGAAGCCTCTAATTTGAGTGAGGTAAAGATTTGGGGATGTTGCTGTCCTGAAACTGTTTTCGGTGCTGCACCGTAAAAATTCATGAAAATTCTCTGTATATCTTTTGGACCTGCGATTTCTTGTGCATATGCCCCAGGTTATATCCAAACTTTCATTAGTTGAACACTTTTTGAGTTGAGCAACAGAAAACCCCTTAAAAATTCGACCTTTGTCAGCTGTTCTGTTTTGACAGATTTCTGCCACTATTCGTTTTTGCCGTTTTATCGCTTTCTTTTCAAGTTCTTTTGATCACGGAACTTTTGGGGAAGTTGCTACAGTAGTATATACTTTATATGTGGTGGTTTTAGGTTGAAACTTGAAGCAAAAAGGGTTGATTATATGTTATGCCTACACTAATGTTGCTAATAGATTTGTGTTTAGTTTTGTATGAAGGAAGTTTTCAAGTGTAGGGATTGGAGAATGATGAGATGAGTTGAAGAATGGACAAAAGCTCAAGCTTGGGGATGCCCATGAATCACCCCAAGAAATATCCAAGAAGTACAAGCGTCAAAGCTTGGGGATGCCCCCGAGGCACCCCTTCTTCATCGGCAAAAATCAGGTCACCTTTCAAGACACTACATTTTTATTGCTTCATGCACTATGCGTTTTTCTTAGAGCGTCAGTTGTTTTAGTTTTATTTATTAGTTTAGTTTTGTTTGCTGTAATAAATGGTTGGACCATGTTGGTTTTCCTCAAAAGAGTTGGATTAAAAAAGTTTGAATGGTGTTGGAAAAGAGAAAAAGCTTTATGCAAAAAAATGGTACAAGAAGGAGCTTGTGTAGACTGCGGCTTAGGCTTTTTCATGTCATGCTTGATGTCTTTTTGATAGTATGCTTAGTGGTTTTGCTGTAGCATGAGTTGTCTCAAATAACTGAGATTGCTTAATGAGCCTTTGAAAAAATCATGCGTTGTTTTTATCGTTTGGAAGCATTATTTTGGTTTTCTCCTTGATGCTTTATTTGGGTTGACTTGGCGCATGCTCACACATGCTAGACTCATATAAATTCGCCAATAGCCTTTATGATCATTTATTTTTTGACTTTTGATGCCATCTTCTGCTTCTTTTAATGTCGCTTTGCATGATTATGACCATTATTGCAATCTTAGTTGGTCGCTCCCAGTCTTTTGCTAGCCCTCGCCTTGTACTGAGTATGAGCTCTACTCGTGCATCCAACCCCTAAAAACCAAGTTTTCCAAAGTGTCCACCATACATACCTACTAGCAATTTGCTATTCCAAGTAAATTTGACTTGCTTTTATTTACTCTTCAAATTAAACTCTTACCAGTGTTATGCGAAAATTGGTCAGTAAAGCTCTCACGAACCGGAAGGCACACTTTATTTTTCTTGTTCTTAAAAATTTGACATTGTGGTCTCTTATGTTGAGTTGTTATGCTTGCAAGTTGTAAGTTGGAGACTAGCCCAGCTATGCCGTCATGGGCAAGCTTTCAACATTGCACTTCTTATTTGAGTTGATATCGTGATCTTTTGTTTATGGATGCCCGCGGTGTGAAATGAATTGGGAATCTTGCGGGGATCATGGAGTTTGTATATGTGTAAGGGAAACGCCTGGGCCGCCAATCTAAGCCATGCATAATTCATGGTGGAAATTTACAGCATACCCATGGTGGACATTCGACGACGCATCTCAAAATAAAAAGCTAAACAAATGGCAAATAAAAGAGATGTCAAGGTGTTCATTGTCTGCTTGTCCTGTCATTTTGATGTGGGCTTGTTCCATGTCATCGGGCACGGAGGTACCCCGTTGGCGGTTCTCGATGATACGCATATACTTACAATGACAAGAGCCTTGTTTGGGACTCTAAGTAAAGTAGCATGAGGTTTGGGTACTCGTATTCATGGGACACGAGGTTTTCAACTTATGATTTGTCAAGCATATGCATCATAATTGTTCTCGCATTAACTCTAACCATTCAAGATGCTTATGATGGGGGCAATGAGAGCTCAAAGCCGGTAAGTACCATAATTTTTGAAGGTCTATAAAACTTGCAAACACTGCTTCCCTCCGCGAAGGGCCTTTCTTTTACTTTTATGTTGAGTCACCACCTTCTATCTTTATGCACCATTAAGAGAGCATAGTTGTCATTCTTAGTATAATGTGCATTGTCCCAAAGTTTTCATTGATTGATTCATATTGTTGGTTTCACTTGTTCTTAAATTATTTGTATCAAGTCGCCCTCTTAAACTTGAAGGTCTCCTATGCATTTATGTTTTGCTCTCTATGAAGGACAAGCTGAAAACCATTTGTATGTTTTTCCTTACGATTTGAACACACGTTTGACTTTCATTGTTTCATTTTCATGATCTTTTGTTTATGTTCATTTTCATGTTTATAACATGGTTTCTAAGTTTCTTCTATCAAGATTATGTCTTTTATGCCCATGTTTTAAGTTCTTTTGATCCCAGCTCACAACGCTTACATATATGATCAAGATTGTGTAGGTGCATGTCACCTCAAAAATTATTTCTTTTGTTATCACTTACCTACTCGAGGACGAGCAGGAGTTAAGCTTGGGGATGCTGATACGTCTCCAACGTATCCATAATTTTTGATGCTCCATGTTTGTTTTTACACCATTTGCCTAATATTTCGTTACACTTCGTGGCAATTTTATGCATTTTCTGGATCTAACCTATTAATAAGTCGCCACAGTGCCAGTTCCCTGTTTTCTTCTGTTTTTGTGTTTCAGAAAAGCTACACAGGAAATATTCTTGGAATTGGACGAAACAAGTTCCTGAAGTCTTATTTTCCCCGGAAGCTTCCAGAGATCCAAAGAGGAGACGGAGTGGGGCCACGAGGGCCCCACACGCCAGGACGGCGCGGCCCAGCCCCTGGCCACGCCCCCTATGTGTGAGGGCACCTCGGTCCACTTCTGACGATGCCCCTTTGCCTATAAAGACCCCACGACGGGAAAAACCTAAGTACCCGATCAATTTTCCAGAAACACACCGCGATCCGCCGCCGTCGTCGACCCGAGATCGGGAGGGTCCAGAAGCTCTTCCCGGCACCCTGCTGGAGAGGGGAATCGCCACCGGAGGTCTTCTTCATCGCCATGCTTGCCTCCGGAGCGATGAGTGAGTAGTCTACCTTGGACTATGGGTCCATAGCAGTAGCTAGATGGTTGTCCTCTCCACCATGTGCTTCATGTTTAGATCTCATGAGCTGCCCTACATGATTGAGATCACCGTTATGTAATTCTACATGTTTGGTTTGTTGGGATCCGATGAATAATGGTGTTATGATTGAGTTGCTATACTGAAATATATCTTATGTTATCTCTATGTTGTTTATGATCTTGCATGCTCTCCATTGTTAGTAGCTATCTTGGCCGAGTAGTTGCTAGTGACTCCAAGAGGGGGTATTTATGCTCGATAATGGGTTCATGCCTCTATTTAACCTGGGGGAGTGACAGAAACTTCTAAGATTGTAGATGTGCTGTTGCTACTAGGGAGAAAACAACATTCATATGCTCGAGGGCATATGCTTTGTTTACATTACACACTTTGCTTAATGCAATTATCTGTTGTTCGCAACTTAATACTCATGGGGTGTTCAGATGATATCCCTGCGAGTGGATTATTAGTCGTAGATGCAGTTGGATGGCGGTCTATGTATTTTGTTGTAATGCCCAGAGTAAATCGCATAGTGATCTTCTTGACATATCACGTTATCTTTATTCTATCAATTGCCCAACTATAATTTGTTTACCCAGCATGTGTTATTTATCTATGGAGAGACACCACTAGTGAACTGTGGACCCCGGTCCTATTTCCATCATATTACTATCACCTGTTTACTTTACTCGTACTATTTACTTTACTCGCATACTTCTACTGTTTTCCACTCGATACGCTCATACCCTTTGTTTCAAGCAAACCGGTGAGATTGACAACCTCATCGCAAGTTGGGAACAAAGTATTTGGTTGTGTTGTGTGCAGGTTCCGCGTTGCTACTAGCTGAAGACGCGCTAACTCGTTTTATCGTGAAACGGCGCCCTTGTTGGAGTGTCACTAGGCTATCAAGCATCACCTTCAGTCGTACTGTCTGCTCTTCTCCTGACCGATCAAGCTTGGTTTCTTACCGAGGGAAAAGACTTGCCGCTGTGCTCATCATACTTTCCGCTTAGAGTTTCCCAACTGTCTGGCCATAATCATCATCAACTACACGCCAGCCATCAGTACCATGTACAACTCTTCCTCAATGTTACCATTAAGGAACGCGGTTTTCACATCCATTTGCCAAATTTCATAATCGAAAAATGCAGCAATTGCTAACATAATCCTAACAGACTTTGCATCGCTACGGGTGAGAAAGTCTCATCGTAGTCAACTCCTTGAATTTGTCAGAAACCTTTTGTGACAAGTCATGCTTTATAGATGTCACATTACCATCAGCGTCTGTTTTCTTCTTGAAAATCCATTTATTCTCAACGGCCTTTCGGTCATTGGGAAGTTCCACCAAAGTCCATAGTTGGTTTTCATACATGGATTCCATTTCGGATTTCATGGCTTCATGCCATTTGTTGGAATATGGGCTCATCATCGCTTCATCATACGTTGCAGGGTCATCATTCTCAACAATAGCATTTACGACAAGATCACTGTACCATTTAGGAGCGGCGTGTGTTCTTGTCGACCCACGAGGTTCGGTAGCATCCTCTTTTGGAGTTTCATGATCTTCATCATTAGCTCCCACTTTATTTGGTGAAGTCACCACCGGAACGGTTTCCGGCGCTGCGCCACTCGCCAATTCATGAAGAGGAGGTTCAATAACCTCATCGAGTTCTACCTTCCTACTATTCACACCTTTCGAGAGAAACTCCTTCTCTAAAAAAGATCTGTTCTTAGCAACAAACACTTTGCCTTCGGATCTATGATAGAAGGTGTACCCAATTGTTTCTTTAGGGTATCCTATGAAGACGCATTTTTACGCTTTGGGTTCGAGTTTATCAGGCTAAAGTTTCTTCACATAAACATCGCATCCCCAAACTTTTTGAAATGACAGCTTAGGTTTGTTTCCAAACCATAATTCATACGGTGTCGTTTCAACGGATTTAGATGGAGCCCTATTTAAAGTGAAAGCGGCTGTTTCTAGCACATAACCCCAAAAAGATAGTGGTAGATCGGTAAGAGACATCATAGACCGAACCATATCCAATAAGGTGCGGTTACGACGTTCGGATACACCATTTCGTTGTGGCGTTCCAGCGGGAGTGAGTTGTGAAACTATTCCACATTCTCTCATATGTGTGCCAAACTCGTAACTTAGATATTCTCCTCCATGATCAGATCGTAGAAATTTAATCTTTCTGTTACGATGATTCTCTACTTCACTCTGAAATTCTTTGAACTTTTCAAATGTTTTAGACTTGTGTTTCATTAAGTAAATATACCCATATCAACTTAAGTCATCAGTGAAAGTAACAAAATAACGATATCCACCACACGCCGGCACACTCATAGGTCCACATACATCAGTATGTATGATTTCCAATAAGTCTGTCGCCCGTTCCATTGAACCAGAAAACGGCGTTCTAGTCATCTTGCCCATAAGACATGGCTCGCATGTCTCAAATGATTCATAATCAAGTGATTCCAGAAGTCCATCCGAATGAAGCTTCTTCATGCGTTTAATACCAATATGACCTTGATGTCTACACACGCTTCTGTTCTTGTAGACAGTGTTGGGCCTCCAAGTGTAGAGGTTTGTAGAGCAGCAGCAAGTTTCCCTTAAGTGGATCACCCAAGGTTTATCGAACTCAGGGAGGAAGAGGTCAAAGCTATCCTTCTCAAGCAACCCTGCAATTACGATACAGAAAGTCTCTTGTGTCCCCAACATACCCAATACACTTGTCAGATGTATAGGTGCACTTGTTCGGCGAAGAGATAGTGAAATACAAGTAGTAGTGATGATTATGAGTAGTAAATGTAGTATGGAATAAGTATTGCTGCGAGCAAACATGTAACAAAACAGTAAGTAAACGGTGTGCAATGCTTGGAAACAAGGCCTAGGGATCATACTTTCACTAGTGGACACACTCCCAACAAATATAACATAATTGAACAAATAAATAACTTCTCTTCACTATGGTACTCTGAATTACTCTCCTATTGAATAACACTAATCATTGCGTAGGGCTACGAAGCACTCCTTAAAGTTCATCAAGTACTTGACAAACACCACTCATAGAGATATCCAAATCAAATCACAACTCAAGATAAATATTATTGCAACTTAGACCAAGTACTAACACGGTGCACACACTGTCAACATTACACCATGAAAGGAGGAATAGATCACTTCAATACTATCATAGTGATAATTATTCTCATAATCCATAAGAGATCACAATCGTAGCCTAGACCAAGTACCACCACGATGCACGCACTGTCACCGTTACACCGTGGCAGGAGGAATATATTACTTTAATAACACACTAGAGTACACATAATGAAGAAGAGTAATATCTACTTATTCAACATGATACAAAGCTCACGATCACATAAAGATCACATCATGGGAGAGAGAGGTGAACCACATAGCTACCGGTAGAGCCCTCAGCCCCGGGGATGAACTACTCCCTTCTCATCATAGGAGACAACAAGGTTGATGGAGATGGCGGTGAGGTCGATGGAGATGGCTCCGGGGGCACTTCCCCATCCCGGCAGGGTGCCGGAACAGAGACTTCTGTCCCCCGAAATTTGTCGACGGCGGCGGCGGAGCTACGGAACTGTTCTGGAAATTTCGCTGACTCCCCTAGGGTTTTCCGTCCCGAGGCTTTATATAGGCGAAGGGGTGTCGTCAGGGGGCAACCAGGGGCTCCTCACACCAGGTGGGCGCGACCAGGGGCTGGGCCGCGCCCCCTACGTGTGAGGGCGGCCTCTGGCCCCCCTCCGGCTCTCTTTCGGTCTTCGGGAAGCTTCCGGGAAAAATAGGAGTTCTGGAACTTGTTTCGTCCAATTCCGAGAATATTTCCTGTGTAGCATTTCTGAAACACAAAAATAGCAGAAAATAGGGAACTGGCACTGTGGCGACTTGTTAATAGGTTAGTTCCGGAAAATGCATAAAAGTGCCACGAAGTGTAACAAAACAGTAGGCAAATGGTGTAAAAACAAGCATGGAGCATCAAAAATTATAGATACGTTGGAGACGTATCAAGCATCCCCAAGCTTAACTCCTGCTCGTCCTCGAGTAGGTAAGTGATAACAAAAGAATAATTTTTGAGGTGACATGCACCTACACAATCTTGATCATCTATGAAAGCATTGAGTGCTGGGATCATAAGAACTTAAAACATGGGCATGAAAGACATAATCTTGATAATAGAAACTTAGCAACCATGTTATAACATGAAAAAGAACACAAACAAAAGATCATGAATAATGAAACAATGAAAGTCAAACGTGTGTTCAAATCATATGGAAAAACATAGTAAATGGTTTTCAGCTTGTCCCTCATGGAATAGCAAAACATAAATGCATAGGACACCTTCAAGTTTAAGAGGGCGACTAGATACAAATAATTTAAGAACAAGTGAAACCATGATCATGAGTCAATCAATGAAAACTTTGGGACAATGCACATTATACTAAGAATGACAACTATGCTCTCTTAATGGTGCATAAAGATAGAAGGTGGTGACTCAACATAAAAGTAAAAGAAAGACCCTTCGCAGAGGGAAGCAGTGATTAAACATGTGCTAGAGCTTTTCATTTGTAAAACAGAGAGATAAAAATTGGGTTTTGAGAGGTGGTTGCTTTTGTCAACGACTGGCAATGGGGTTCTTACTATCTTCCATACAAAAATGAAGCAAGTTTTTGAGAGAGAGATTGGCACTTTTGTGCTCTTTTATAAAGCTTGGCACTCCTCCCCACCTTTTTTTCTTTCTCAAACCATGGCTAACCAATTCCATCGGGTGCCCACCAACATTCACATACCATGGAGGAGTGCCTTTTTTCTTTTTTTTTTCTTTTTTTTTTGGAATAAGCAATATGGAAGATAGCAAATCCGACCACTACGTCCCCATGAGCTGAAAACAGTGTCACAAAATGAGAAGTATTTTGAAGGTTTTTTTGAAAGGTAACACATGAAAATTTACTTGGAATGGCTTACAAATACCATGCATAGGAATTTATAGTGGACACAATGGCAAACTTGGTTTTTAGGAGTTGGATGCACGAGTAGACCTCATACTCAGTACAAAATGAGGGCTAGCAAAAGACTGGGAGCGACCAACTAAGAGAGCAATAACGGCCATAATCATGCAAAGCGACAAAGCAACATTAAAAGAAGCATAAGATGGCATCAAAAGTCAAAAACTAAATGATCATAGAGGCTATTGGCGACTTTGTAAGAGTCTAACATGTGTGAGCATGCGCCAAGTCAACCCAAATAAAGCATCAAGGAGAAAACCAAAATAATGCTTCCATACAATAAAAACAACGCATGATTTTTTCAAAGGCTCATTAAGCAATCTCAGTTATTTGAGACAAGTCATGCTACAGCAAAACCACTAAGCATACCATCAAAAAGACATCAAGCATGACATGAAAAAGTCTAAGCCGCAGTCTACACAAGCTCCTTCTTGTACCACTATTTTGCTTAAAGCTTTTTCTCTTTTCCAACACCATTTGAAATTTTTTAAGACACCTCTTTTGATAAAAACCAATAAATATCAGAGGCAAAAATACACCATGTGCTTATTGTTTAGATCTCGTGAGCTGCCCTACATGATCGAGATCATCTTTGTGTAATTCTACATGTTGTATTTGTTAGGATCCGATGAATATTGGTGTTATGTTGAGTTGATGTGCTGAATCATATATCTTATGTTATCTCTATGTTGTTTATGATCTTGCATGCTCTCCGTTGTTAGTACCTATCTTGGCCAAGTAGATACTAGTGACTCCAAGAGGGGGTATTTATGCTCGATAGTTGGGTTCATGCCTCTATTTAATCTGGGGGAGTGGCAGAAACCTCTAAGGTTATAGATGTGTTGTTGCCACTAGGGAGAAAACAACATTCTCGTGTCCAATGACATTCGTTTTGTTTATATTACACACTTTGCTTAATGCAGTTATGTGTTGTTCGCAACTTAGTACTCATGGGGTGTTCGGACGATATCCCCGTGGGTGGATTATTAGTCATAGATGCAGTTGGATGACAGTCTATGTATTTTGTTGTAATGCCCAGAGTAAATCTCATAGTGATCTTCTTGACACATCACGTTTATCTTTATTCTATCAATTGCCCAACTGTAATTTGTTTACCCAGCATGTGTTATTTATCTTATGGAGAGACACCACTAGTGAACTGTGGACCCCGGTCCTATTTCCATCATATTGCTATCACCTGTTTACTTTACTCGCACTGTTTACTTTACTCGCATACTTCTACTGTTTTCCACTCGATATGCTCATAACCTTTGTTTCAAGCAAACCGGTGAGATTGACAACCTCATCGCAAGTTGGGAACAAAGTACTTGGTTGTGTTGTGTGCAGGTTCCGCGTTGCAGCTAGCAAGCAAAGCTTGGACGAGGCGCCATATATAAATTGTCTGAAGCTGTCGCAAACTAGCAAGCATCACCTTCAGTCGTTATTGTCTGCTTTT
The DNA here is from genome assembly GCA_007115705.1 of Dactylis glomerata. NCBI lineage: Eukaryota > Viridiplantae > Streptophyta > Magnoliopsida > Poales > Poaceae > Dactylis > Dactylis glomerata. Next base: position 918,708 of record QXEO01000848.1, read on the forward strand.
CTCCTGATCGATAAACCTTGGTTTCTTAACTAAGGGAAAACTAGCTGCTATACTCATCATACCTTCCTCTTGGGGTTCCCAACTGGCTGGTCATTCACCATGCACAAGGAATCTTCTGGTGCCGTCACCCACGCGCCAGCAGCTAATTTTCTGGCGCCGTTGCCGGGGAAGAGTGGAAGACTTCTGCGAGGGGAGTTTTTCGCACGCACATCCTTTACTTTGTTATTGTTTTGCTTTACTTTATTTATTTTACCTGCTTCGTTTTATATCAAAAACCCAAAAAAATTAGAATCCTTGGTAGCTGTTTTTATTTGTTTGCTTTTAGTTTTGCTAAAATGAGTAATCCTGAAGTAGAAGTTCGTAGTTTTAAGCAACAAGGGGGAGAAAATTTAAAAGATGCTTGGTATCGTATTAACAATGCTCATCATAGGTGTACCAAAAAGCACTCTACCACGATCCTCCTTAAAAAAATTTATGTTAGTATATCTAGTTGGAATAGGTATGTTCTCGATACTCTTACAGGAGGTAATTTTTTGGGTACTCCCGCTGGAGAAGCATGCACTATAATTGAAAGTTTAGTGGGAATACCACCTATTCATGTTGCTAAAACAGAGACCACCTTGGAGGAGGTGGTAGAAAGGCTCAGCTCTTTAGAGAAAAGTTTGCCAAGTATCCTAGAAAATGCTAGCCGAGTTAGTGAATTAATAGAAAATATTGGTAAGAGAATCACCGTTTTAGAGGCTAGCACTACTATTGATAATCAAAACTTAAGGATTGGTAAACTAGAAGAGTCTATGGAAACTCTTAGCTTAATCTTCTCTTCTCTTAAATTTAAAAAAGAGAAAGTGTTTGTTGGAAAAGAGCAAAAATTTATGTATGTTCCCAAGGTTTCTGCGCTTAAAACTCAACATGTTCTTAAAATTGGTAAGACTCTTAGTTCCACTAAGGGTGACTTGCAGGTTGAATCATCTTCGGGAACTTCCAAAGTGCTTACTGAGGTAAGTGATGCTTCATCACTTGATATTACTTGATTCGCAATTTTCTGCGCCTAGCTCAAAGGCGTTAAAGAAAAGCACTCTTGGGAGATAACCCAATGTTTTATTTTCAGTACTTTTTCTTTTATTTGAGTCTTGGAAGTCATTACTACTGTAATGACCGCTCCTTATCTTGTTTATTTCGTTTTTGTGCCAAGAGAAGCCTCTAATTCGAGTGAGGTAAAGATTTGGGGATGTTGCTGTCCTAAAACTGTTTTCGGTGATGCACCGTAAAAATTCGTATAAATTCTCTGTATATCTTTTGGACCTGCGATTTCTTGTGCATATGCCCCAGGTTATATCCAAACTTTCATTAGCTGAACACTTTTTGATTTGAGCAACAGAAAACCCCTAAAAAATTCGGCCTTTGTTAGCTGTTCTGTTTTGACAGATTTCTGCCAATATTTGTGTTTGCCGCTTTATCGCTTTTTTTTGAGTTCTTTTGATCACGGAACTTTTGGGGAAGTTGCTACAGTAGTATTTGCTATATATGTGGTGGTTTTGAGTTGAAACCTGAAGCAAAAAGAGGTTGATTATATGTTATGCTACACTAATGTTGCTAATAGAATTGTGTTTAGTTTTGTATGAAGGAAGTTTTCAAGTGTAGGGATTGGAGAATGATGAGATGAGTTGAAGAATGGACAAAAGCTCAAGCTTGGGGATGTCCATGCATCACCCCAAGAAATATCCAAGAGTACAAGCGTCAAAGCATGGGGATGCCCCCGAGGCACCCCTTCTTCATCGGCAAAAATCAGGTCACCTTTCAAAACACTATATTTTTATTGCTTCATGCACTATGTGTTTTTCTTGGAGCGTCAGTTGTTTTAATTTTCTTAGTTAGCTTAGTTTTGTTTGCTGCAATAAATGGTTGGACCCAACAAATTTCCTTTGGAGGAGATGTACTCGTTTTCATTTGCAAAGAACACTCCGTTTTCATTCTTACAATTTCACCGGGTGTTCTTCTTTTTCCGCTACTGCTTTTGGTTTTCATTTTCGCCTTGATTTGCGTTCAGACCTTGTCATATCTTTTCATCAAGGTGTATTTTTGCCTCTGATATTTATTGGTTTTTATCAAAAGAGGTGTCTTAAAAAATTTCAAATGGTGTTGGAAAAGAGAAAAAGCTTTAAGCAAAATAGTGGTACAAGAAGGAGCTTGTGTAGACTGCGGCTTAGACTTTTTCATGTCATGCTTGATGTCTTTTTGATGGTATGCTTAGTGGTTTTGCTGTAGCATGACTTGTCTCAAATAACTGAGATTGCTTAATGAGCCTTTGAAAAAATCATGCGTTGTTTTTATTGTATGGAAGCATTATTTTGGTTTTCTCCTTGATGCTTTATTTGGGTTGACTTGGCGCATGCTCACACATGTTAGACTCTTACAAAGTCGCCAATAGCCTCTATGATCATTTAGTTTTTGACTTTTGATGCCATCTTATGCTTCTTTTAATGTCGCTTTGTCGCTTTGCATGATTATGTCCATTATTGCTCTCTTAGTTGGTCGCTCCCAGTCTTTTGCTAGCCCTCGCCTTGTACTGAGTATGAGCTCTACTCGTGCATCCAACTCCTAAAAGCCAAAGTTTTCCAAAGTGTCCACCATACATACCTACTAGCAATTTGCTATTCCAAGTAAATTTGACTTGCTTTTATTTTCTCTTCAAATTAAACTCTTACCAGTGTTATGCGAAATTCGGTCAGTAAAGCTCTCACGAACCGGAAGGCACACTTTACTTTTTCCTGTTCTTAAAAATTTGACATTGTGGTCTCTTATGTTGAGTTGTTATGCTTGCAAGTTGTAAGTTGGAGACTAGCCCAGCCATGCAGTCATGGGCAAGCTTTCAACATTGCACTTCTTATTTGAGTTGATATCGTGATCTTTTGTTTATGGATGCCCGCGGTGTGAAATGAATTGGGAATCTTGTGGGGATCATGGAGTTTGTATATGTGTTAGGGAAACGCCGGGCCGCTAATCTAAGCCATGCATAATTCATGGTGGAAATTTGCAGCATACCCATGGTGAATATTCGACGACGCTTCTCACAATAAAAAGCTAAACAAAATGGCAAATAAAAGAGATGTCGAGGTGTTCATTGTCTGCTTGTCCTGTCATTTTGATGTGGGCTTGTTCCATGTCATCGGGCACGGAGGTACCCCATTGGCGGTTCTCAATGATATGCATATATTTACAATGATAAGAGCCTTGCTTGGGACTCTAAGTAAAGTAGCATGAGGTTTGGGTACTCGTATTCACGGGACACAAGGTTTTCAACTTATGATTTGTCAAGCATATGCATCATAATTGTTCTCGCATTAACTTTAACCATTCAATATGCTTATGATGGGGGCAATGAGAGCTCAAAGCCGGTAAGTACCATAATTTTTGAAGGTTATAAAACTTGCAATCACTGCTTCCCTCTGCGAAGGGCCTTTCTTCTACTTTTATGTTGAGTCACCACCTTCTATCTTTATGCACCATTATGAGAGCATAGTTGTCATTCTTAGTATAATGTGCATTGTCCCAAAGTTTTCATTGATTGATTCATATTGTTGGTTTCACTTGCTCTCAAATTATTTGTATCTAGTCGCCCTCTTAAACTTGAAGGTGTCCTATGCATTTATGGTTTGCTCTCTTTGAAGGACAAGCTGAAAACCATTTGTATGTTTTTCCTTATGATTTGAACACACGTTTGACTTTCATTGTTTCATTTTTATGATCTTTTGTTTGTGTTCATTTGCATGTTTACAACATGGTTGCTAAGTTCTTATTGTCAAGATTATATTTTCATGCCCATGTTTTAAGTTCTTATGATCCCAGCTCACAAATGCTTACATATATGATCAAGATTGTGTAGGTGCATGTCACCTCAAAAATTATTCTTTTGTTATCACTTACCTACTCGAGGACGAGCAGGAGTTAAGCTTGGGGATGCTTGATACGTCTCCAACGTATCTATAATTTTTGATGCTCCATGCTTGTTTTTACACCATTTGCCTACTGTTCCGTTACACTTCATGGCACTTTTATGCATTTTCCGGAACTAACCTACTAACAAGTTGCCACAGTGCCAGTTCCCTGTTTTCTGCTATTTTTGTGTTTCAGAAGTGATACACAGGAAATATTCTCGGAATTGGACGAAACAAGTTCCTGAAGTCTTATTTTTCCCGGAAGCTTCCAGAGATCCGAAGGAGAGTAGGATGGGAGCCACAGGGGCCCCACATGCCAGGCCGGCGCGGCCAGGGCCTGGCCCGCGCCGCCCTGGTGTGAGGCCACCTGGCTCCACCTCTGACATCGCCCCTTCGCCTATAAAGACCCCCCGACGGAAAAAACCTAAGTACCCGATCACTTTTCCAGAACACATCGCGATCCGCCGCCGCCATCGACCCGAAGATCGGGAGGGTCCAGAAGCTCTTCCCAGCACCCTGCCGGAGAGGGGAATCGCCACCGGAGGTCTTCTTCATCGCCATGCTTGCCTCCGGAGCGATGAGTGAGTAGTCTACCTTGGACTATGGGTCCATAGCAGTATCTAGATGGTTGTCTTCTCCACCATGTGCTTCATGTTTAGATCTCATGAGCTGCCCTACATGATTGAGATCACCGTTATGTAATTCTACATGTTTGGTTTGTTGGGATCCGATGAATATTGGTGTTATGATTGAGTTGCTGTACTGAATTATATCTTATGTTATCTCTATGTTGTTTATGATCTTGCATGCTCTCCGTTGTTAGTAGTTATCTTGGCCGAGTAGTTGCTAGTGACTCCAAGAGGGGGTATTTATGCTCGATAGTGGGTTCATGCCTCCATTTAACCTGGGGGAGTGACAGAAACCTCTAAGGTTGTAGATGTGCTGTTGCTACTAGGGAGAAAACAACATTCATATGCTCAAGGGCATATGCTTTGTTTACATTACACACTTTGCTTAATGCAATTATCTGTTATTCGCAACTTAATATTCATGGGGTGTTCGGACGATATCCCCGTGAGTGGATTATTAGTCATAGATGCAGTTGGATGGCGGTCTATGTATTTTGTTGTAATGCCCAAAGTAAATCTCATAGTGATCTTCTTGACATATCACGTTTATCTTTATTCTATCAATTGCCCAACTGTAATTTGTTTACCCAGTATGTGTTATTTATCTTATGGAGAGACACCAATAGTAAACTGTGGACCCCGGTCCTATTTCCATCATATTGCTATCACCTGTTTACTTTACTCGCATACTTCTACTGTTTTCCACTCGATACGCTCATAACCTTTGTTTCAAGCAAACCGGTGAGATTGACAACCTCATCGCAAGTTGGGAACAAAGTACTTGGTTGTGTTGTGTGCAGGTTCCGCGTTGCAGCTAGCAAGCAAAGCTTGGACGAGGCGCCATATATAAATTGTCCGAAGCTGTCGCAAACTAGCAAGCATCACCTTCAGTCGTTATTGTCTACTTTTCTCCTGATCGATAAACCTTGGTTTCTTAACTGAGGGAAAATTAGCTGCTATACTCATCATACCTTCCTCTTGGGGTTCCCAACTGGCTGGTCATTCACCACGCACAAGGAATCTTCTGGTGCTGTCATCCACGCGCCAGCAGTCCTCCTTACGAGTCAGAAAAACATTTTTCTCTTCATCGGGAGCATCTTCTGCAGGCGGGTTACCTAGCGGTGCCTCAAGCATGTAGCCCTTTTGAGAGGCATTGAGGAGGATCCTCAAGTTAAGTGCCCAGTTGGTGAAGTTGCTACCGTTGGTGACTAGTTTTTCTTTCTCCATGAACGCATTGAAATTTAGAGCAGGTGGTGCCATGATCTACAAATTATTTGCAAAGTTAATTTAGACTAAGTTCATAATAGAATGAGTTCAGGTTAAATCAAATTCTACGTGAACTCCCACTTAAAAACAACATCCCTCCTAGTTTTCTTAAGTGACTACATGAACCAAATCCACTATACCGCAACCGATCATCACGTGCAATGGCATAGTTTCAAAGGCGAACATCACCATGTTCATCATATCAACCATATGACTCATGCTTAACCTTTCGGTTCGTGTTCCGAGGCCATGTCTATACATGCTAGGCTCGCCAAGTAGAACCATAATATTTGCGTGTGTAAAACTGTCTTACACCCGTCGTATGTGAACGTAGAGTCTATCACACCCGATCATCACGAGGTGTCTCAAAACGACGAACTTTCTTGACGGTGCATGTTATGGGAGAACACATTTTATCTTGATATTTATGTGAGAGGGATCATCTCCATCATTCCACCGGCGTAGCACCAAGGTCCATGGCGCGCCACCTTGGTTGTCTTCCTCCATTACAATATATCACTTGGATATATATATTCAGCACGCATGCCATTTAAATGTAAAGACAACCTTATGGCTCCTGCTGGTTATTTATAACTTACAAAAAGGATCATCACATACAATTTGTAACATAAACAATTTAACCATATCACATCACATGCCCTGCAAAAACAAGTTAGACGTTTCTAAATTGGCTTGCATATTTTACGTGGTTTGGGGCTTTCTAGGAAGAACCGTTCTTACCTACAAACATGTAACCACAACGGTGATAAAATATTATTAACAACTCTTTGTAAAATAGATCATAACTATAGTGGGAGAAACGTGCACCCGCAAAGCTACATATGCCGAAGCATGTCAAGTGTGGGACAAGTCTCGTGAACGCGGTCACGTAAGGTTAGTCTCAGGCAGCTTCAATCCCACTATGCCACTATGATCCAAAATACCAAAAATTGTAATAACATGATCATCAACGCCTACATCCACATGTGTTCTAACCGTGCATACCAACTACGCATAGAGATGGCTCTGATACCACTGATGGATTCGTAGCATAGAAAACAAAAAAAATTCTACGCATGAACACAAAAACTAGCCAAAAGCATCTACGAGATGGTAGCAACGGAGACTAACCCTCGAAGACCGGTAGAGGGGATTACGTTCCCACACAAACGTTGTCGATGGAGAGTCGAGGAAGACGCACGTAGTCGATGTAGTCGTTCACTTGACGTAGTCGACGTAGTGGTTCACTTGACGATCACAAGATCGTGTACACGACGCCACAACCGGCGGCGCCCCCGTATTCGGTCACACATATGGCTTATTGTCGTCTCCTCCACGCCCTCGGTCCAGCGGGGCAGCGGAAGAAGGGATCCGCCGGACACTCCAACACTCACTTCTCCAAGTGTGTGAAACTCGAACTAACAATCCGGCAGAGCTTCGCTAAGCCAAGACGGATTTGGGGCAGCAACTTTGCGGGTGCGGGGGAGAACCAAAGTGTGTGAAACTTGGAGGAGAGGGGGGGGGGGGTTTATAGGGGAGGAGGGGGCAGCCCCCTTGGGGGGTGCGCCGGCCCCTAGGAGGAGGTCCTCCTCCTCATCATGGTGGTAACCCCCCCTTCATGCCCTTCATGGTGGTAACCCCCTCATCAACATGAGGTAACCCCCATTTTAATTTTGCATGACATTCATGCTAATTAAAATTCACACTTATTGATTTAATAAAACATTTTTTATTTCTTTAATATTTGTTAATTCATTCAATTAACAAACATTAACAAATACACCCTTAAGTTATTTCGATATCCCGATATAGTTTCGGTGCTTTTCTGAAACAACCCTCATGCTGTCCTGTAATTCGATCGAAGTATCGTATCCACTCAAAAACGATGGCGAACCTTTAGTGTGTCACCCTACGGTTCGTGAATAATGTGGACATGATCGAGACTCCTCTCCGATCAATAATCATCAGCGGGATCTGGAAATCCATGATGACTCCCACTTACTCAACGATGAACTAGTGATCGTGTGAACCAATAACGAACATAGTTAATTCCTTTTGTCTCACGATATTATTACTTGTCCGAGATCCAATCATTTGGTATCAACCATACCTAGTTTGATCTCGTTCCTGACAAGTCTCTTTACTCGTTCCGTGATAATGCATTCCCATGACCTAGTCACATGCTTGCAAGTGATTCTAATGCAATATCACCGAGAAGGGCCCAGAGAATATCTTCCCGTCATCGGGTCAGACAAATTCCACTCTTGATCCATGAACCTCAACTAATACTTTCAGAATACCCAAATCAACCTTTATAATCACCCTGTAACGGTGTGACGTTTAATATCATCAAAGCACTCTTCCGGCATCAGTGATTAACATGATCTCATGGTCTAAGGATTAGAACTATTTCGTATGAGTTTGATATAGCAATGAACTTGATGACTTGATCGTATTGCTATTCGTACTATGGGTGTGAGTGTTCATCACATCATTCTTCTAATGATATGACCCCGTTATTAACAACATCCAATGTTTATGATCAAGAAACCTTGATCATCGGTTAATCAACGAGCTAGTATAAAAGAGAGACTTTACTAGGAACCCTTTTAGTTTATTAATCACACAAGTATTAATGTTTCTGGTTAATACAATTCTAGCATGAGAAATAAACATCTATTATGAACACGGAATAATATAATAACAACTTTATTATTGCCTCTCGGGCATATTTCTTTCAAGGTCACCCATCCTAGGACTACTCCGAGCTGAGCACGCTTAATTTATCCATTCCATTTGCATGAGCTATCCCTAACCTACCCAAGTTCTTATTGATATTACTATCATATCAATCCTCTTAAGGCCTATGTGTGCGTGTATGTATATATGTGTGTATGTGTATATGTATGTATATGTGTGTATATACATGTGTGTATGTGTGCGTATATGTGCATATATGTGTGCGTATATGTGTATATATGTGTATATATATGTGTGTATATGTGTGTGTATATGTGTGTATATAACTAATCTAAAAGTTTAATCCAATATAAAGTTTAATCTAAAAATAAAATTAAAAATGAAAATTTGAAAATATAAAAGTGAGAAAAAGTCTATTTTCCCTTTGGAATTTTAAAATTCTAAAATTTGTCGAAACGAACATAGGTTGTTGAATTCGGATGTAACTTTTCGTTCTGATACTTTTTCATATAAAAAACATTTTAATCCGACTTCGTATGCAAAAGTTATGGCCGTTTTACTGAGACATAAAGTTTTTTTTGTAAAAAAGATCAAAATTCATGTTTATTATTTTTACTACTTACTAGATCACATAACATAACTAAATCTCATTTTTTGATTTTTTTTCAAATCTTTTATCATTTTCTTTTATTTTCTGGAAAACTGAAAAGGCGGTCCACGTGTTGGGGGGGGGGGGGGTGTTGCGGGTGAATTTTTTTTTGGAAACTTACCCGTAGCGCATGGGGGGGGGGGGGGTGGTGCGCTACGGGTAAATTTTCAAATTTTGAAAATTTTGCCGCCGATTCAAAAATGTTTGAAAATTTTCCCGCCGATTCAAAAAAATTGGCAGGAAACTTACCCGTAGCGCATGGGGGGGGGGGGTGGTGGTGCGCTACGGGTAAATTTTCAAATTTTGAAATTTTTAGCCGCCAATTTAAAAATGTTTGAAATTTTTCCCGCCGATTCAAAAAAAATTGGCAGGAAACTTACCCGTAGCGCATCATATATGTATACCCGTAGCGCACTGGGTGGTGCACTATGGGTAAGTCTAAGATTTCAAAAAAATTGAATTTTGTTCCTGCCCAACTTACCCGTAGCGCACATGTCTGCATGCGCTGTAGGTAGCAGCGCATGTCAGGCACATGCGCTACGGATAAGTTGGGGGGAGGGCACCCCCTCTAGGCCTACCATTACCCGTAGCGCACTAAATATGTGGTGCGATGCGCGTAAGGTATATACCCGCAGCGCATGGGCACAGGTGCGCTACGGGTAAATACCCGCAGCGCACCACATATGTAATGCGCTACGGGTAGCTATGCTACCTATAGCTATTTTTCTAGTAGTGATAGTACGGCCTGGATAACTCACGTGTTAGGGGTGGGTAACTTTTTGGTCCAAAAAAAGTCATCGAAACATATCAACATGGAATCTAGTTTCAAAGATCTCGTCGTGAGTAGCCTAACGGTGAAAATGGTTTGTAAATCGGATAAAAGATTTGACCTACAAAATATTTTGAATTTTCCGATTTTCATATTTAATATGATAACATCAGCACTTTTGTCATTTTCTGTTTTAGTGCTAATTAAGTGCTTAGACTACATGCATGGCTTTGTTTTGTGAGCACATGCATACATTCCGCGGGAGGCTAATTTGCTCTTTAAAAAAGTTTATCCAACGAGCACTTTTGTGTAGCCGTGTCCTTTAGGCCTAGGAGTAGAAGGAAGACCCCGTACCACCGGATCTAATGAACGGCCCAGAGCCCCAACCGTCATTTCTTCTGCTTTTTTTTGTTTTCCTTTTGTGTTTTTATCTTTTACTACTTACCTTTTTTATTTTAAAAATGTTCATATTTGAAAACTGTTCAATTTTTGTAAAAGTGCAAGTTTTTAAAAGGATGTTAACAATGTTTGGATTTTGAGAATTTTCATATTTTTGAAAACCATTCAGAATTTAAAAATGTTTAGATTCTAAAAAATCACATTCTAAAAAATATTCACATTAAATATATATTTTGAAATATGTTCAGGTCTTGGAAAAAATTTAAAATTTTAAAATGCAAAATTTATTAAAAAACAACAAAAAGGGAAAATGATAAATGATAAATGATAAAGGAAATAATATATGATGGGCACGATCCAGCATGCCCCCCCACTACTCGTGCAACACCACCCGATGCCCGATCGGGCCAGCACCGATGGGAAAGCGCGGGCCCAGATCATCCAGTCGAGCATGCACACACCAACAAGTTCGATAGTTCGACGACCGAACACCATGTCCACACACGGACATTGATTCAGCAATCAGCCTAGTTAAGGTCTGGTTAGAGCATCCCCAGTTACCCTCCCCCAGTGGGCGGAGCTAGGACTTCAACATTATCTAGTCAAACCGAAATTATGTAGTCAAATACATGTATTTCTATGAATTTATATATATATTTTTTGCATAATTTGCTAGTAGTACTGTCAAAAAGCTGGGTAGTCAATTAACTACCAGCTCAAGTGTGGCTCGGCCACTGATCCTTGCCCCCTCCCAAAAAGAATTTCTACTAGGTTTGTTGGACACAAAAATAGCGATTAGTCGGGTCATAATATGTTGTTGAGCTACCACCTAGCACGTCCCAATAGGGGCTGGCCTCGTGCGACGAATAGAGTCGATAACTGTCACCATGGCCGGTGGACCCGCCTAGAGGAAGAGCAGGGGCCTACCCTCGCCCTTGAAGCGTCAAAGAACGACCAAGCCGCAATGGTGGCATAGTTGCCCGTCTGCTTGGGATGGTCGACGTGCGATTTCAACAACTTCATCGACACGGTAATGAAGGTAGCCGTGACGGTGAAGGAACCAGCGGAGGCCACAAAGGAGGCGGTGAAGGAGCTAGTGCTTGCCCTAGCTAGCGGCACCTGCGGCCACATCAAGGACGAGGACGAGGAGGACTACAATCGATTTCTACAATTACCGCCCGCTGCCAGGGTTGTAGTTTAACTAAATTTATTCAGTCTTGTGAAGTATATACAAAATTAAAATGAAATTTAAATTGATGTGTTGTTTAAATTTAATTAAAAAACTCTATTGATGACGTGCTTGCGAGGAGGCGCTCCTGTTCCGATGCGGCTAGTGCCGATGATCTCAATATGACTGGTTAGCGTACGGCGGCGCGGTTGTGATGCTCTTGTGGTGCTTTTTTCTGACTGTTTTTGCAGGAGGTCCATGGACCGCGAGTCACGCATTCAGGGCATCTTCAGTGGGCCGATGTAAACCGGCGACAGTCCGTTTTGGTCCGTTTGTATCGGGACCCAGGGCAACCCATTTTGGTCCAAGTAATTGAGCCACATGGATTTTTTATAGTCACACTAGCATATTTGCCTGTGCGTTGCTACGATCTAAATTAAATTAACCTACTGTCACAGTCTAAGACAAACATAAGTTTCACCAAAGATTGTGGTATCACACTCTACAAATGTATACTATGTATCAAAGTAAAGATTCCCCGGCTTTGGTAAAAAAGATTTAACGTGTATTGGAATTTAAGCAGATTTACTCAATCCTTGCTTCTCTGCAGACAAACGGTAGTTTTTATCTATCAGAACGCCAATCGTTAAAATATACATCGATGACCTGGCAATAACGAACCGAGTTGCATGCTATGTCTAGATCCATCATCTAGAATAACGTCCATTATTAGAACACTCACCAGAACACAGATAACCCAATGATAACAAAATTCGCTGATGAAAGATGGGTCAAATTAAGAATTGACACATATGATGTTGCTATGTCTTCTAAACAAAAAGAGTACTGGAAATTTGGTTAAAACGTTAGGAGATTTAATCAAATAAGGGACAAGCACCATGTCATGTGTAATATACTTTCAGATAATAATGAAAATTGGAAGGATTGAAGCACACATAGTCTGAAGGGATGATAAGGTTCAGTTCGTCCAGCTTCATTGCGTTTCCATTGATATTCTGGTCCAAAGCTCTGGCCGCTGGCGGGAGTAGCGCGCTGGCCGCTGGCCTCCGCCTCCACCGCACGTGGCCGCGAGGAGCCGGGTCAGGTACGGATGCGGAGCTCTCCCTTCTGGCCTCTCGCCGCTCTCCGCGTCAGCCTCGTCAGCTTCACGTCCAGCCGCACAGGTGCTCTACCGGTTGCAGGGAAGAATCATGCACGAGTTGAAAGTTTGATGTGCCTGAATGAATCGTCAGACTGGGAAGGAGCTGCCCCTCCCATGGGTGCCGCGTTTAATAGATTCGTCGCCGTCGATTTGGTGCCTCTTTTCAATCCCATCGTGATCGATTCCTCGCCATCGATTCACTTCGGATTCGCTGCGAGCGTCGGTATCGGCCGTCTCCACAGGAGCTTGTCCTGGCCGGCGGGTGACCTGAGAACGCGGCCCGGAGTCGGAGGGAGTGCGGCGGCGGCGGCCATCGGCAGCCGGCGCTGCAGGGAGAGAAGGAGGCACTGCTTGGGGCCGAGCCCCTGATAGATGGCGGTGACGTCTCTGCGGTGGCACTGCCCGTAATTTGTTTCAATTTCAGGGGCAAATTCAGAGCGATTTACGTACTACCGGTCGCATTGCCGTTTTATTAGTAGAGACTAGCACAAATGCCCATGCGTTGCAACGGGCTCAAAATAAATCTTACACGATGAGGTGACAAACTAAGTTTTCTTGTCCTTGAGCATGGGTGACATCTAAATTCCACAATGTATTAAAAAGTCTTACACACATGCATGCTCCTCGCCATTCCTGCCGTTACTTAGTAATACAAATTAACATGAGAAATTTTGAAATTTTCTTGCCAATTACAAAAAAAACAAAAATTCAATAACATCTCAAATCTCGGGACATACAATCTATGTGTAAAAAAAATTAAAAGCACAATATCTAAAAAAATACAAATAACTATAGGAGAGGAAACCTCACTACTCAGATTGAAAGTGGCAGGCGTGGCTGATCGGGTCGGTCCCTCCACAAATGCCTGATGGCTAGTAGGATGTTGAGGCAGCGCGCGGACACCTGCCATCGCCATGTTTCCCTATCCGAGTAGTTCGCCACCTTGAACAATACACGCCACTGTTAACCACACCTTTCGCCGCGGCTGATGTCGTGGGCAGATGGCAACACCGCCTCCTGCCACGCTGTCTAGCTGCATCGTTCTTCGTCGTCCTGCGTCAGCAATCCCAACACAACACATCGTCTCTTTGATTCGAGGGCATAGCAAGCGAACGCCAGCGGCCCGCTGCAACACAATTGATCGGATCCTCGACAAAGAAATTTTCAAAAAACTTGATCGATGTCTTGACGAGTTGGTCGATGGATAGCACCTACGTCGGACGGTATGTATATATAAGCGCTATTTTTGTTGAATTTCCCAAAAAGAGAAGCAATGTGTCTGGTCATATTTCGTTCTCCAAGAATATATTTAAAAATACCCAATCCATTAAATTCGAGTATTTAACTACCATTCATTGAACAATCTAAATAGTTAATCAGTTTCAAAACAGATGTAGGAAGAAGGAACTAACCTGACAGCGTGACTACCGTCGTAGGAATAGAGTGTGTCTAGCTATGGTGACAGTACAATCTTGCTGCCCCATGAGCCCACTTGAGAAAAGGAAGTGAAGAAGTAGTCCGCCAAAAAAAAACTCTACGATTCCATCTCACTGGTACCCACACCCTGTTTCTCTAATACAGTACCATATTTCCTCCTGTCTTATTCTCTAGGTTCATCTTCTTCTCCCAAATTACTGAATTCGTCTTTTCTCCCTCAAAAGTTCTTCCAAATCTGCTTATAAGATCGGTAGCAGTCAAATAAATCTTTAAATTAGAAGCCTAAATCCACTCGTACATTCGTTACTCAATACATCCATCACCTGATTCTCTTGTATCTTTGAGTTTGAGATTCTATGAAGGCTCCTCAATACACCCATCACCTGATTGTCTCTACATGCTCTATCCCGAACATGCTGACAGCTTAACCATGGCGTGCGCGAAATCCTCGCGGAAGCCTCCTCGCCGCGCTGCCCAGACGCGTACACACGCACCCACCGCATGATGCTCCCAGCCGTGAGCTGCTGGTCTGAGCGCAGAATGCCGCGTCCCGCGAGAAGCTTCGCGTAGTAGTGCGCGCCGAAGTCCACCTCCCGGCCCTGCCGGTAGTACACCATCTCCATGGGCGCACTGTCGGCGCCGCCGCACACGGCCCGCATCTCGCCGACCATGTCCGCGTCGAGGGAGTCGTCCGGCTCGCCATTCCCGGCGAAGTTGTAGATGATGTGCCTGGAGAATATGCACTGCACCTTCCCGATGCTATGTGCTCCTACAAGCGGCCACTCGCCCGCCGCCAACTCCTCCACACCAGCCCGCCCCCTGCTGCGCATCCTCGCCGTCAACTCCTCCACACGAGGCCGCTGAGGGATATGCGCCAACCAATATTTCTCCCTTGCTCTGTCCGACGCCGCCTGTTTGGGCTCCGCCGCTTGTAGAAGTTTTGTCCGCCTCTTGCGCCTCCTGACCACGAGCGCCCAAAATCCATGGGGACCTACTGAATCATATGTAGATTCTTCCTGCTAAACGTCTGTCCACCAAATCATGTTTCAAAATCCTCAATCTCGAGTTCTCGACTGAAGCCGACAATGACGGTGGCGACGCGATGAGATTTGATCTGCCAGGTTTGGTTTAATATATGGCAACACATATTAGTGGGAGGAAGTATCCGATTTGACCGCCTCGGATCGCTGGGGTGTTTGGGATCGTTACAACCATATGGACGAACCGGCTGGGTCAGGCGCTAGCTGGGCCGAGCTGCAATCGGCGGAGTACGAGCTAATTATCGAACACTTTTGACGGACGAACCAACCACGGAAACATATAGATAACCACATCCACATAAGATTCTGGTAGTGGATTGCTTGCGCACATGAGCACCACACATGGCAGCAGCTCTGCCGTGGATGTTGGGACCCGACGCAAACTTGGTCTAAATCTATTATATACTAAAAGCACAATACATGGTCCTAAAATAGAGACACCACGTTAATCAACATCATCTTAATTATTTAGACTGTTAGATCTATAATTAATGGTGAGATTAAAAGATCTAAAAGTTACGTAGGTACAAGTATGTAGTCCCGTTTATATCTATATCTACCTTGAGATGCAAAAAGAAAAGGGCACTAGTGGAAACTTGGGCATTAGCACCGGTTCGTAACTCCATTTTGCACCGGTTTTGCAACCGGTGCAACGCATCCGGGACTAATGCCCTAACCCTTTAGCACCGGTTGCGTTACGAACCGGTGCTAAAGGGTCTCCACGTGGCCGTGTAGACCAGCTCCGGCCGATGGACCTTTAGCACCGGTTTGTAATATGAACCGGTGCTAGAGGATGGCGACGTGGCAGCCCCTGCCGTGTTTGGCTAAAACCCTAATCCCTAGCCTTTTGAAATACGGTTTTTTCGGGTATTTGAAAAATGTTGATGCACATATAAAAGAAACCATCATATATATTACACAATATCGTCATACATATAGAACATTGTACACGTTCATGAATATATACAATATAATTTCAGCTACGATTTTCCAAAATCGTAATGCCGATGGTATTCACCGGTTGGTGCTATGACATCATCAAGTAAGAATCCCGCCAGTTCCTCTTGAATTGCTCGTATACGCTCGGTTGCTAGAAGACGATCCCGCTTCAGTTCGATCTAATGTAAAGAAGGGGATCAATATATATGAATGAAGAAACTCAACATAAATGATGGTAATAAAATAAAATTGTGAATATTGTTTACGTACATCTAGTTGTTCTAGTCTTCTCTTCTCACGACAAGTCTCTCGCATGAACTCGCAGACATAGAATCCACATAAATTATTCCTGTCTTCTTGCTTCAAGCACTTTATGAGAATAGAGTTCAATCAAAATAATAATCAAGGATGATAATGGTATTGAAACTAGAACCAAAGAGATGCGCGGACCTAGCTAGTAGTACTTACCGGTACTTGTTTAAATTCAAGCTCATTTCTCCAGGGACCCGGTGCCTTAGCCGTGAACCGTTTCCAAGCACTGCCCCACAAAGAAAATGAATAAAGAAGTTAGTAATTACTTGATATCGGGAAATGAACGAAAGTAGCTGATATAGTGCCATGCATAATGATTGAAATTACCACTGGAGTGTATCAATCATGTCCCCGAATGTCTCAAGGGATTTTTTTTTCGAGTCCATGACTAGTACTCGTCCTCTATCAAGTTCAATAACTAGCAGAATAAAATGATAGCTGCGCACACACATAACACACACTTAACATCGAGTAACCAAAATATATAGTAATGTGTATAAGACAGTTAACACACTCACTTGAAATTGTAAGAAAATAGTATTTTCGAGTCCATGACTAGCACTGGCATCATAATGAACTTCCGCTTCATGCACAACCAAGGAGGAAGGTTATAGATACATAGAGTTACAGGCCAGGTGCTATGACTGCAGCTCTGCTCCCCAAAAGGATTCATGCCATCTGTACTCAGACCAAACCTTAAGTTCCTTGCGTCGCCTGCAAAGTCCGGGTAGTCTCTCTCAATTTTTCTCCACTGCGACCCATCAGTGGGGTGTCTCAACATCGCGTCTTTCTTACGGTCTTCTTTGTGCCATCGTAACAACCTGGCATGCTCTTTGTTTCTAAACAGACGTTTCAACCGTGGTATTATAGGAGCATACCACATGACCTTGGCAGGAACCCTCTTTCTGGGGAGCTCGCCATCAACATCACCAGGGTCATCTCGTCTGATCTTATATCGCAGTGCAGTGCATACCGGGCATGCTTCCAAATTCTCGTACTCCTCACCGCGGTAGAGGATGCAGTCATTAATGCATGCATGAATCTTCTGAACCTCTAATCCTAGAGGGCAGAGAACCTTCTTTGCTTCGTACGTACTGTCAAGCAATTCATTATCCTTTGGAAGCTTCTTCTTCATTATTTTCAGTAATTTCTCAAATCCCTTATCAGATAAACCAGTCTCTGCCTTCCATTGCAGCAACTCCAGTGTGGTACCGAGCTTTGTGTTCCCATCTTCACTGTCTGGGTACAACTTCTTTTTGTGATCCTCTAACATACCTTTTAATTTCCGCTTCTCATTCACACTTTCTGCTTCTCTGTGTGCATCTACGATGGCCCGACGAAGATCATCATCAGGCTCATCTGATGCCTCTACATCTTCAGCTTCTCCTGTCCCTTCAGCTTCAGCTTCCCCCATTGCAGTATCACCATATTCAGGGTACATATCATCATCCTCTTCTTCTTCATTGTCTTCCATTATAACCCCTCTTTCTCCGTGCTTGGTCCAACAATTATAGCTAGGCATGAAACCTTTCCGAAGCAGGTGGGCGTGAATGATTTTCCAGAAAGAGTACTCCTTCTTGTTCCCACAGTGAACACATGGACAACACATAAAACCATTCTGAATATTTGCCCGAGCCACATCGCCAAAATTACGAAGACCTTCAATGAACTCGGAAGTGCGTCGGTCACCATACATCCATTGTCGTTCGTTCATCTGCGTCATATAATTAGGTTTACTAATACTATTACCGAACATCATAAATAGTAAAATGATGAAACATGCATTTGTATCAATGACAAATGAAAGGATAGAGTTGCTAACCTCGATCGAGGAGGAAAGAACAAGGACAAGACCTAAGTATCGCTCGGGCACCTCATATCATATTTATTTTGTGTGAGCTTAAGTAGCTTCATGCTCTTAGACATTTCATCAAACACCTCTTGTGCATAAGGAAAAAAAATCAAACTAGCACACCCCCTCACACCTTCCACAGGAAAAAAACAGAGAAGAGGGCCGGTGGGTGGCTGTATTTATAGGCAGGACCTCTAGCACCGGTCCATGCCCAAAACCGGTGCAATAGGGTAGCCTTTAGCACCGGTTCGTGCCACGAACCGGTGCTAAAGGTCTGGCGCCTGCCACGCGGCAGACGCGACACCTTTAGCACCGGTTCGTGCCACAAACCGGTGCTAATGGTTCCTAACGAACCGGTGCTAGAGCTCCACGGGCTCCATTTAGCTTTCTGGCAGCTCGAACCGGTGCTAAAGCACCCCTTTAGTCTAGGTTCGTAAGCCAACCGGTGCTAATGCCATTTGCAGCTCCAAACGAATGCCCTATTTTCTACTGGTGGGGCACCACTAGGAATCGGATACCGATATCTGCTTCCCATCGGCCCTGTGTTTGGCCGTAGGATTAAGAGCAGCGTGGCCGCTCGATTTTCAACCAGGCCCGTGCTTCTAGTTTATACCAAAAATGCATCGCGCCAAACACGTCTGTCTGGTGTGCTGAAGCTCCGTGCACCGATCCGTCAGTTCAGTCGGACCAATTCAAACATCCGCGCGGACGCTTTGCGTACCTGATGGGAGATGCTCTCAGGGTGGGCGCCAGCGGCGGATGCCCTGCACAGTTCATGCCGGCCCATGCGTGCGGTGGCACCCACGCGCGCCCGCTCGCACGAGGACAGACCCGGCGATCGAACGGGGTGGGTCAGTGGCTCAGTGGTCACACCCACGGCCGGGAACATGGCACGCACACGTACGCAGTAGCACTGCACAGCCCACGTACGCCGTGACTAGACTGCAACCTTTGCTTGGAGGAGAGCTAGCTAGATGCTACACACATGCTAGGCGTCCTGCTCCTATAAGCTACGAAAGCAGCGGAATGGAGGGGACTGGCGCCTTTGTTCCCTTGCTGCGAGGGCCGGCCGGCATGGGGCGCTCCGTCTCCGGTCATGGCAAGTTTGACGATGCGCTCATGCGATTGCAGTATCATGCGGCGTTGTGCGTGTTCTGCTCTGCGGGGAAGACGTATGCATGGGCTTCTTCGATCTGGCCCTGGTTCCGAGGAAACAACACGCTCATGGGCTGCTAGCTGCTGGTGAATGTTAGGTACCTTCGTCCTCCATCCCTTACTGCTGAATGCTGATAGCTTATTATTTGTTGGTCACATCAAACATCTGATCCTAACTCCTAGTAATATCGATGCACATGAGCAGCCAATAGAAAATGATCCAGGATGTGACAGTTTTGATCGACTAAGCCAACATCTACATACAGTTTTAGGAGCAAATCTTCCGTCCAGGTGATGCCCCGCCGTGCATATTTTCTCTGTCGATTTCACTCGGTGTACTCATGAATTCTTCTACTCCCTCTGACCCACAATACTCTTCGCTAATATAGATGTATTTAGATATATTTTAATACTTCCTCCGACCACTAATACCTGTCCTAATATGGATAAATCTGGACACATTTTAGTGACTAGATACATCATACATCTATATTAAGACAGGTAATAGTGGTCGAAGGGAGTAATAAATATATCCATATTTATGAAGAGTAATATGGGTCAGAGAGAGTATAAAAATATGTCCGAGAGCTTCTTCCCTTCAGATCTCATTTTAACGCTTCTTAACAAGGACTAAATAGTTCAGTCATTTCTCAGCCACACATCACACATCCCATCCTAACTCCAAATATCGCTGTGCATGATCCGCCAATAGAAAACGATCCAGTATATGAAAATTTTGATCGATTAAGCCAACATCTACACCATTATCAAAAAAGCCAACATCTACACACTATTTTAGAACGAACCCGGCAAATCACAGTTGTCCAGTCGGTTTCTTGCTTTAATATTTCTGTTGCATGTTTCACTTAGTTTTGTTATGTTTTCGGATTCGGGAGCAGGATGGTATGCATGAAAAATTGAGTGAACCTATGCACGGGAGAAAGACATTTATCGTTTTAGAACTCATAAAGAGAGTGATTAAAGACTAGAAATAGTTCTTTCTCCGATGACATTATTAACCGCTTGATGAAGAACCCTTTACTATGTTTGTTCCCCCATGATCGAACTAGATCTTATCATCAGATGGTTCTTAAGAAGGACTAAAATAGTAGTTTACTCATTCTCAATCGGCCAAGAAATTAAAAACACACACAAAGAAATCACAACACACACTCCGTCAAGCTGACCCAATGGATCCGTACACAAACCCTCGTCATGGTCGTCTTGCCTTGCATGCGTTCACTAACATAAGGCTAGGAGTTCTTACCACTCCCTCTATTTCGGTCTAAAGGACATACGCGTATTTCCAGATTGTCAATTTAAACAACATACTCCCTCTACCTGCAAAAAAAAACAACATACTTCCTCCATACCAGATTATTGGCAATTACATATTTCGAGACAAACTTTTGATCATTAATTTTGGTAAAGAAAATATGAGATATATGATATAAAAATTATACCATTGGAAACTTCTTTTGAATATGAATCTAATGATATAATTTTTATGTCACATATCTCATATTTTTCATGATCAAAATTAATAGTCAAAGTTTGTCTTAAAATATGTAATTGCCCAATAATCCGGTATGGAGGGAGTAATACAAGATATATATTACTTGCTCCATCCCGTATTAAGCTACGAGGCCACAGTACAAACATGATTTTACAAACATGATTTTGCAAATTCGAAACTCAAGATCAAATCTTCTAGTTTAAAAAATATATCATTATAAACTTTGGATCTTCTAGTTTCTAACAAGGTTAAAAATAGCGCGCTATTTCTTTTAGTACGACCCTTCTCCAAATGCTATATATGCTATAGCGTGCTAATAGCGAGAAATGCATAGGAGCTCTCGGGTGCTACACACCCTCATACTTGGAAAAGTAAAAATAATAATTCAAAAAAGGTTTTAAAAAAATCGAACCTTTTTTTAAATCAAAGATGAATACCGGTACTATACTTATAAAAATATTTCCCTAGGAAATTACTTTTATTTTATCCTGGGTAAAAAAAACTCGAAAAGCCCCATGACCAAGTACTATTCACTTTATATTCGTTATAATTTTCTTTTTTTGCCCAGGTTACAATGAAAGTAATTTTATAGGGAAATATAATACACAAGTACAATACCTGATCATCTTTGATTTCAAAAAAGTTTGATTTTTTAGTTTTTTTTGAATTATTTTTGATTTTTTCCAAGTATGGGGGTGTGTAGCACCCGAGAGCCAAAAGTCCGCTTTAGCTAATAGCGTGCTATATTTAAAAATAGTCTTTTGAATTTTAGTAAAAGATATAAAAAATTAGTAAGAATAAAGTGTATAGTGGAATAGATAGATGTTTTAGCATGAGTAATTATGTTTATCAATCAAGATTTGCATCATATGTTCGCTTACTCAACAATCTTTTTATATGATTACTTACTCCACATCAGTTCAACAAAAAAATTGCTTGCTATATTTGAAATAGCGCTGACACTATGATGTTTTAGGCAGATATAGCATGCTATTTTGCAAATAGCGTCATAGCGAGCAAATTTATAAAAATATAGCGTGAACACTCAAAATATGCTATAGCGCGGTAAATAGTAGGAAATAGCGCGCTATTTTTCCTTGGTTTCTAATGGTATAATTTTTGTGTTATATAATTTATATTTTATTAGTCAAATTTGCAACCTAGGAATACGCGTAGGCGCATTAAACCAAGAGGTAGTATCGGGAATATTATGCGCCACCGGTCTCTTTAAATAAAACTTGCTTGGAAAACATACATGGCACCACCAACACTATTCATGGCTCACGTAGTCACCTATATACTATTAAAAAAGGGTTTATTTATTGCGAAGACACAAAAAGTAACACCAAAAATGCTTTTTTATTAACATATATATATTGTAACAAGAATTTTACTGCATAGTGGAAGAGATATATCTCTCTAGGCTTTTCATCATATGTGCACATAAACTAGTTCCTAAGAAGTTCTAGTGTATCGCTCTAGCTACCACCGGCTCGTGGTCATGTCAACAATGTATCCAAAAGAAAGATAGCAGATATTATTATAAAACTATAAGCGTTCCAAATAATTAGAATTTTTTTAACACAAATTCATAACCAAATCAGTCAATATAATCCATGGGTCCCACACAAATAAGGGACCATAAAAGTCTAATTATCGTGTCCTGGTACCAAATCCCAAAAATGTGAAATATATGCTATGTGATGAAGTAAAATAAAATACAAGCTAGAATGGTGCCACATCATAGTAAGTAAGAATAAACAATAAAAATAGATATCTTGAATTGTCTCTCTTCAAATATATCGTCCTCCCACCTCTATTGGATTTTTGGTGAACTCATTGGTGCATTCAGTTCGATATACCATTAGAGTGAAAAAGGTTTCAAGTTCAAGACCCGACAACACAATATTAACAACAATATTGTACGCTCTAGTCCATCATTTTGTACTTTGAGGATTTTTTACTGACGAAGGGTTAACTCGACAAATGTCCTAGATGAAGGACTTAGGATCGGGGAGATAGGGCGTCAGATGAACTCAAAGGTAAAATCAGTCAAACAAGGTGGCTATGAAAGTAAACGTGGGTGTAAAACCTGGCTTGCTTTCAATCTGGCCTACATCGTCCCCTCCTGGCCCCTATATATAGGTGGCCAGGTCTCGAGGATCGGGTAGGGTCCGATACAGATTACAATATTGACATACGGTAAGAACTCATATTTTGACTAGTATTACAATTGGGCCTAGCTTAACGGGCCTCAGGGGTACTCAACTAACGGGCTCTATTATCTATACCCTTGTCATTTACTGTACCTTGTACTCCATAAAATGAGCCTGGAGTACCAATCAGATCTAACCATCCATTATAAGGGTATATTAGTCTTGTCATCTTCATGTCTTCCCGATCTAACTGCATGCCCCTCTTCATCCTGATGGGAATACCACGCGTCCCCGTTGCCCTCCTTCGCAGATGGAATAGTGGGAAGATCGAAAAGAATAGGTTTGGACTTGATTGATCACTAATACAATCTGGAACGATCAGGAGCTCCTTTAGGGAGCCGCCGCCATGGCAAACAGAGCACCATACATGGAACAAATCAATCCTTCCTTAACTAATTGATTAGCAGTAGACAAGTTGTTCACGATGATCTTGAGTTAGTTCTTCATGCTAAGGACTCTAGCTTTCCTGGCCTCTATGTTTGTAAATAACGATTGTGTATTATATTCTCATCTCCACGACGTTAGATACACGATTTGTTTTTGAAGCTCCCCGTGCCGGCCGGCTAGGATTGGAATATGGGCAAAGCCTTCGATGTCTCGTTGATTACGTCCTTGGGCTGGTCATGGTTCCCACTTCTCGAAACGATTGTGCTAAGGATTGCCGGTCTCCAGGAGTCAATGTCTCCCCAATCTAGAGAATGAGGATCGAACAGACTGATAGATAATTCTGCAATATGTAATCATAATAACACAATAATTAATAACATGATTACAAATTTAGTCTTGATCTCAGGTACTGCATTGGTTTTTCAGATGGTACTCCTTAGTGTTTCCGCTGGTACTGAGTACCAGCTCAGGATATGTGTTGGATTAAAGGAAACAAATGGCTGGCATTTACTTCAGGGTATTGTAAAAGCGCTCTTGTACTTTTGGGTGAACTAGTTGGTGCATTCAATAGTCCTGCCTTGTTTCTAGTGGCACATAAAATTGACCCAAGTTTGTCAGGGCAAGGTTAGGCATCGACATGGGAGGAGCTACAATGTAGCTAATTGGGCTCAGCTAACACAATTATGTTTTGGCAGAACTTTTGACAAATTTACATTTATTAATTTTTATGTTTAGTAGATGACACCAATATAGGGAGGTGACACCATTCCATCATGCTATTCAGCTAGCTTGGCCCGTGGGCATTGACCCAAGGAAAACCAAAGCACATACAATTTGTACTGAACTTTTATACTTCTTTGAAATTATTTGTCACATGTCATTGTATTACTAGTATAACTTTTTATTATTTATTTGACATAGTTAACAACATAGAAATGTTGCTATTGTTAGTTGTAATGTTCTTTATTATGTAGTTGTAATGTATATGCTCAAATAAACTTTTGTTGTGTTAATATTTTAATTACATTTTATGGCAAAAGTTCCTTCTTCAATTATTTTAACAATTACATATATTATAATTTGTTCTTAGTTATGTTAGTTATTTATAAAGCCCACAACACTGACAATATGTTAATAGTACTTTCTAGTATTTGCCTCTGCAAATTTATTCGTTGAAATTTCTAGAGTATAACCTGAATTGTTGGCATGATTAAACTGATATTTTCTTTGAGTGCTCTCGATCTTCATGTTATTGGGAAGTTCCAAAGTGATGATGTTAGGAGGAATTTGCTTGAGGAAGGTGCAATCACTCCTATAAGCAGCGGTGCACACACCTGAGATGGAACTTTCATTGATGTTTTGGATCACTGATAGTGTGTTTTCAGGGGTATTATCTAATGCAATGGAGGTACGATTATGCCTCAAGTTTGAACCTCACAATTGGAGGAGTAATGGAGGTGTTGAGTCTCAAGAGGTTTTTTCTTTTGGTGAGCAAGGTTGAAATGGCCGGCTCTGAATTTGCCATGTATATAAATGGGCGATTTTTCCGCAGTTGTGTTTCTTGTTAGATTTTTTGACATGTTGTTAGCTTTGCTTAGGCTAAACTATGTCGGGGGACATGAGGTTGTTCTTTTTTATTTTGAAATGGGGGAGCCCTCCCTTTGCATCGAGTGATGCATATGGCCATTGTATTGCATTACATTGTTACATTTTTTGTTCACAAAAGAGTACAAATCATGGATCACATAGGGTACTTGAGGTTGTTCATCTGTTGTCATTAACCTCCTTCTCTGGATCCCTTTTGTCCTTAATTTATTTTCTTCATGTTTTTTGCTTTGGCATTTGGATCTTGTGTGTGACGTCTGTTCCACATTAGTTGGTAAAGAAAAACATGTTAGTGTTTGAATTTGAACATCGTGCAAGGTTTTACTGCTAATAGTATGCACCGATCAGAAAAACTCGCAGTAGTGTGAGATGCGTTAAAACTTGAACTTTTGCGGAGATGCTTGCTCCGAGTACCACCATGTCACCTTGCCATCCCATTTGACTTGTGTTGTCCGGCGCGGATATTCTAGTTCATGTAAACATGGCTTAGTGTCATTCGATATCTCTTCTTATCATTTAGCAAATCCCTTAAACCCAATGTAGCAAAAATGGATTTCTTGATGTACTCTTTGTGCATGCGGCATGTATATGCTCACAAATCCATATATCTTGGTATACCTAATACCCAGCGAAGAAAGGACACCCATATCTCTCTCCAGGTATTTTGCACAAGCTGGCGGGTATGCTAAAGAATTCATGCTGACGAACCCTTGTATTGCAAGTCAAGTTTGAACCATGCCCTAGCGAGGTCATAGGCGATATGATTGACCTGATGGGCACCCTACAAAATTGCAAACATCCCATCGATCGAGCAGAGACTCCGGTGCATGGTGGCAACTGACAATTACTCCATGCCGACGGCCCAAGGTGGGCAGAAATTCCACACGGCCGGTGAAAAAGATAAGGATGGCTAGGCACGCACAGTGCTCACTCGCCACTAGCTACTGGATCAGTCCTCGCCATGACGCAAAAGCTTATAGAAATCAGATGCCATAAATACCATGCCCGCCAGGACCAAAGGTTGGTGCAGGGTCGTGGAAGAGAGACCATCTATCAGCCAGGTCCCCAGCATAGGAAAAGGTTTCGAGTGAATTCCACTTTTTACCCCCTAAGATCAATATTGTGACATCTTTTACCCAATTTAACAAAAATTCCTCAAAACTACTCCATTTAACACACTTTCTTCCACTTTTTACCCTTTTGTATATTTTAACCCGTCCTGACCTGTGGGTCCCTGTGTCAGAATGATGTGGCAATGCCAAATCGGATGTAGCTTTCTCCTGGGCGTGTCCTAGTCAGCATACAGACTACAGAGGCACCCGACCTTGGCGATGGAGGAAGCGATCTTGACGCCAGCGGCCGGTGGCCGGCGCTGAAAGGGGTGTGCTTCTGAAGCAGCATCATGTTCATGGCGGCCACAGCTCTGGTCACACGCGATAGAGGCGACGGCGAGTCAGGGACCTAGCGCCACAGCTCTGCTCTGCTCCCACGCGACGGTGGCGACGGCGAGTCAGCGGCCTCCACGGCGACTTGGCATACTTGGCGAGGCTACGATGGCTCAGCGGCCAAGGCTCTGCCTCCATGCGAAGGCGGCCACGGTGCGGTCCAACGCGGGGACGTTTTTGCTATCTGACGTAGGATTGGATTTCCCAAAATCATGAATCCATGATTGGTGCGCTCTTCCACCACAGCAGCTAGAATTTTTTTTGAGAAAAGTTGCCACGTGTTTATTCAAACAAACGTGAGGTTACAAACACGTCGCACCGCCCAGAACACTCGAGAACGGCCAGCACAACATGGCACTTTACACAAACGACCCTCACAAAACAAGATATTACAAACAGCACCTTGGGATCCAATGCGTAGGGCGCCAGCAACCTGACTTCCCGATCCACCGCCGCCGAAGACGCTGGAGACGGAGAAGAGATTCCACTGTCCCGAGATCCGGAGAAGCTTCCTTGCAGACAAGCTGCTTTGTGGACCTCTATTGGGATCCGCCAACGGCGAGATCGCTTGCTCTGGAGAACGTCGGCCGGGGAAGACCCCGAGCTTGTCCGGATCGCCACACCGCCTGGGACAACCGACAGCGTCGGCTGAAGCAGACAGCGCCGCCCACCTTCGACCACCAACCCCGCACTGAAGTACCAGCACCTCGAGTCCGCTGATGGCGGCGCCAGGAAGGACGCCGGCCACCAGCCCCGCTCCTGTAAAATTCCTCCCAGACTCCGTAGCAACATGGGAACGAGCATGGCTACGACGACGGAGTCGGAGGACAAAAGCCGCAGCAGGCTCGCCGCCGCCGCCACGGCCAACCCACCTGGAAGCCTAGCCCACAGATCCGATACCAAGCACAACGCTGCGCGTCGCGATTGATTAGGATCCAGGGACAATTTATTGAGCACCGCCATTCTCGTCGTCGGACACGAACCGAGAGCAGGGCAAAGTCTAGCTACGAAGACTAGTCCTAGTCTACAGCTATACATCTCCGAGCAGCGGATCCGGCGACTCTCCCCCCGCCGATGAGCACGAGGCTCATGGGAGAGAGGAGGCGCCGGAGCCGCCGCCAGAACGGTGGTCTCCTCCCGGTTGGCCCTTTTCAGTGGAGAGAAAAGAGAGCGTAAACATCACGTTTTTCAGCAGCTAGAATTAGCTCAGCTCAGTATCGGCTAAACCAGAGAGGCACCGGCCCATGCGGTCGGGTCTTGCTCGACCAAGTCGTGTGACTAGGACACGCCTAGGAGAAACCTGCATCCGATTTGGCATCGCCACGTCAGTCTGACATGGGGACCCATAGGTCAGGACGGATTAAAATATACAAAAGGGTAAAAAGTGGAAGAAAGTATGTTAAATGGGGTAGTTTTGAGAAATTTCTGTTAAATTGGGTAAAAGGTGTCACAAAATTGATCTTAGAGGGTAAAAAATGGAATTCACTCAAAGGTTTCAGAGTCCCCATCGTCTACCTCTAGCATAGACTAGGGCTGGACCAGTTAAGCAGTATCGGTTCATAAGGAGGTGTGAAGGTGAAGGAGGGGAAGCCAGCAAGAAGCTCAGACACACGAAGAAGGACGGTATGTATTGCTGCCTACCTCTAAGCTTTGCTTCTTATGGTGTTCTTGTTCATGAATCATATGAGTCAAGATTGATTTATATATAGTTCATCTAGATCA
Organism: Dactylis glomerata; assembly: GCA_007115705.1. Lineage (NCBI taxonomy): Eukaryota > Viridiplantae > Streptophyta > Magnoliopsida > Poales > Poaceae > Dactylis > Dactylis glomerata. The sequence continues at coordinate 947,011 of QXEO01000848.1, forward strand.
CTGATGGAAGACGGCCGGTCTCAAAGGAGGATGTCTAGTACTCCTACTCGCAGAAGCAGATCTGCTGATTTCCACAATTATTCAGAAAGGGTAGGTTGCTGTCAATTCTCATGCATATCGATATATCAAATCGCAGCCGATGCCATTCATTAGCATTTCATGTCTGAGGTTTTTAGCTGAGATGTTTGTAGAGGCGAAGGGATAAGATCAACGAGAAGCTGAAGGCACTTCAAGAGCTGCTTCCGAACTGCACCAAGGTCCACGTAATGAACATGCCGATCTTCTAGCTAGTATATCTTTCTTCCCGAGTTCTTCTTTGCCTGATCTGTGGTCTCTTTGATTACTGATTGATTTAGACGGACAAGGTGTCGATGCTCGATGAAGCCATCGACTACCTGAAGTCGCTCCAACTGCAACTCCAGGTACTTACTTCAGAAAATTCGGAATCACATCATATCACATGATCGGGTTCATCTTACATGTAGACATGTGCATGCGCACGTGTTAGCCTGTCAAAATCAATTCAGATCTGTATGATCGAATTGCATGCATATGCATGGATGCACATGTGCAGATGCTGGTGATGGGGAAGGGGATGGCGCCGGTGGTGCCACCGGAGCTGCAGCAGTACATGCACTACATCACCACCGATCCCGCTGCCCAGGTGATGATGCAGATGCCTCCCAGCTCTCGCCCCTCCGAGCCGCCGCGACCGTTCCAGATCACCCACGCCAACCCGCCGCAGCGGCAGTCCAACGTCGAGTCCGATTTCCTCAGCCAGCTGCAGAACCTTCACCCTTCTGAGCAGCCCCAGAACTTCCTCAGGCCACCAAAGCTGCAGCTCTACACCCCGGTATGAAAGCATGAATTCCATCGACGGATCAGCCTAGACTTTTTTTTGATTGGTACTCTGTGTTAATTAGTACACAAATGTTTGTTTTATTTCATGTGCTTTAAGTGTTAAGCAATACTTCACAACGCATATATGTGTGACTGATGAAGGAAGTTTATGCTAATGCATGCAGGAGCAGAGGGGAGGGCTAGGCAGCAGCACTGGTCACAATGGAGGCTGGATCCCGGAGAGGAATTCCTCCTACAATTTTATGGAGTGATGACTGATGAGCTCAGCTAGCTTGCTGCGTCCTCCTGATCCGAAACTAATCAAGAGATCCCAAGCAAACTGCTTGCTAGGGAGATGCTTCCCCGCGGAGGGTCGTTGAGTGTGATGTAGTTAACTTGCTAGTTTGTTTTTTCAATAATAAGAAGTTGTGATCTTGCTTGCTTCGCGGAGCTATGCTCATGTCATGTTACTTGGGTGCGTGAATGGCCCAATAGAGTTTTCTGATGCATGCATGTACATCAGTACATATAGCTAGGATAATAACATATGAGTAAATAGCTAGTTCTTCATCACAGGAAAATCTTGCCATTGGATCCAATCTTGAGAAAGAAACTAGATGAGAGTTATTAGGAGACATTCTTCTGCAGCACAACATGACATTGCCGGGAATTCAAATGACATATGCATTGATGCATCTACATCTGAAACTGAGACTGAAGAGTCGTGATTCAAGCAATCAAGCCAGCATGTGCAATTGTGCATTTCGTTCTTCATGCGTTCTTATGGACTGGCTAGCTAGCTATAGCTATAACTTTTGTTTGTATTTAAGGACGATATTCCCATAACACGACCGAATCTTTCAGCTTCCATTCTTCTGCAAGCCTGCGGGTACAGGTATGTTGCAGTACTAAAGTTGAGAGTCATATAAGCAGAACCTTTGGCACCACTTCAGTCCCATGCCGTCAGGTAGCATGGGCAAGATTGATACCAGTGTACTGTTCCATGGCCAAATATGTCAGCACTAATATAGTATGCTCCTGGCCTCTTGCTATTTAATGGTCGTCTGTTGAAAAGAAATAGTCGGCCACAATTGTTCTCGAAATAGCTTGAGAACCAACCTGAGGTTGGGTGGTTAGGAGGGTGGTTGTACCCCCAGCCCACCAGAGTTCAAACCCCAGGTTTGACATCTGTGTGTCTCATAAAGGCGGAATATTCTTTCAGTGGGAAGCGACGTTCCCGTCGATAGCGAGGCGCCCGTGGTGACTTCGTCAATCTCAAGACCCGATCTGCCGGCTCAGTCTTTCGAAGGTGCTCATAGGGGTAGGGTGTGCGTGTGTGCGTTCTTAGGGGTGAGTGTATGCGCGTGTATATGAGCGCTTGCGTTTGTACTGTGTTTCTCAAAAAAAAATTGTTCTCTAACTTGTGCATTTAGAAAATACGTGTCGTATGTAAGAAAAATGCTTTGCTAATTTTACGGCATTAGCTAAAAAATATTGCTTTGGAGCACGGGCTATAGGTAACCCTTTATTTTTGAAATATCAAAACTTAATTTCAAAGTTTCAGAAAAATTCGAAAAATTCTTAGAATTTTGACTCTTTCAGTTTTCTTATTGCCGATCCATAGTAATTGCACCTATTAAAGAACTAGAAGAATTATGGAAATGAGTTCAAACGGAAGATAAAAATCGGTTGCTAAATGAATCCCAATTTGTTGAACATTATTTATGACTTATGAGACCCTGTTCTACTATTTGGTTTGATCTTGTAGTCCAAAGAATTACATACCATGATGTATATAGGATAGTAGTAATTAGTGGGAAAAAATAGTTATACAAACGATTGAAGTGAACCGATCTCCAATAGTCCAATAATTCTTATCTTTAGACCATTCTGAGCAATGCATTGTGTTCTAGGCTCAGTAAAATGAGAAATCTAGCAAATTTAAAAGTTCCAAATTTTGTACCGTGCACCACACCAGATCCACACTTTTGTCTTTTTTCCAGGATTACAATAAAATGTACTCCCTCCGTTCCAAAATATAAGATGTTTTAGCCCATCATTGCCACACATGTATCTAGATGCTTTTTAGTATATAGGTTCACTCCTTTTGCTTCTAACCTACACACTAAAAGATGTCTACATACGTGCATGGCAATGATGGGCTAAAACATCTTATATTTTGGAACGGAGGGAGTATTACGTATTGAACATTTACACACTAGTATAATAGAACAACAAAAGGCAGCACTCGCCTTAGAGTTAGTTAGCTATTTCTTTCCTATACCATCATTTTTTTTATGTGGGCGCGTAGTATGTACTAGGATTTTCCCTTATTTTTGGTTGATCGGTGTGTTTGTTTTGTCCCGGTTCGTGGCCACGTGTAACAACTAAAATTATTTCCCATATTTAGATATTATGTGGTCCGCTTGTTGTAAGGTTGGAAATCACGCCTTCCTCCAGGGGCTCCCCTCACGCCACCGGGTAGACAAGGATCACGAAGAAGAAAATATGGAGACAATAAAGGCATGAAGAAAAGTCAAAAGGATAGAAGCTAAAAGACAAGAAGAAGCCCAAACATAGAGGGAGCAGTGTAACACCACAGGCACCCCGCGGTCGGGCCTGTTACTCCTGAAAGCTCTCTAGGATCTCTATAGACTAGCCCCACAGACTAACACTAGTCTTTTATGCGCACTTTATCCATATTCATGCGCACCCAGGAACAACTTCCCGGTCGGTCACCCATCCTGGAGTTCTTTTCAGATAAGCTTTCGGAAAAAAAAAGGTATACCTTGTTGATATGAGTATCCTATCAATCCTATTAAGTCCCAGGCTAGGATGCCGCACACTCACCCCCTTAGAAGACCGACGTCCTCATCGGTCAACCCTAGGCTAGGAACTTTCCCCTTTTGGACACGTCTATGCGTCCAGTGCTGGCCCATGTGCCACGACGGGCCACAAGTCCGCACTCCTGACCCGGCTCTTATACCAAATGTAACACCCCAGCCACCCCGTGGTTGGGCCTGTTACCCCTGGCAGCTCTCTAGGATCTCTAGACTGGCCCCACAGACCAACAGTAGTCTTTTCTGCGCACTTTATCCTCACTCATCCGCACCCAGGAACAGCTTCCCGGCCACAAGTCTACGGCCCTGACCCGCACGCGCCCGTGTTACCGCGAGGGTCGGTTCTTATACCAAATGTAACACCCCAGCCACCCCATGGCCGGGCCTGTTACCCCTGGTAGCTCTCTAGGATCTCTAGACTGACCCTATAGACTAACCGTAGTCTTTTCAGTCTGCGCACTTTATCCACTTAGGCTCAAGGCATGGGCCTAAGAAGATTAAGTTACCCTTCTTTTTCTCCCCACTTGGGGGCTTTTTAGACCTTTCCTTAGGAAAGACTAGTTTTCCCTCCCCACCAAAGGTGTTGGTGGTCTTTTGAGCAAGGCGCTGTGTCTATATAGGGACCCCCTTGGGTCATATATAACTCATCTCTCTAATGGAGAAAGAGCTCTCTCGCACGTGGGATACCTACTTCTGAATTGATCCTTTTGGACTTCGGAGTTTGAGCATGATTCCGACTTCTTAGCCCCCGGAAGTAATCGCCCACAGAAGTGCGACATAGCACGTCATGTCGCCGGGCCGTCCCTTTGACCGCCCAAGGCTCTCTCAACGGGACTAAGCTTCTCTTCCATGCAAGCAGAAGTCAAACACGGTTAACAAAAACTCTGTATCACATGTGTTAGTGTCCGACGCCTAGCAACGCGGCCGCCGGACACTCCCTTCTACTTAACGAGCATCGACACTTGTGGAACTTTGTTGTTTTTAACTAGAACAACACCGCTAATCCCCCTATGTGAAGATTAGCTTGGTCAGCCCCCCTTATGTGAAGCATACGTTGGTTGGCTCCCCTTGTTTTAGGTATTGAGGACTTCTTTTTATCAATAGGATTGTGATTTGTAGTTACCACACAATAATGAATTTTTAATTCAAAATATTTCTTGAGATTAAGAAGATCAGAAACAATGTAATTAAGTTTTGCACAATGCAGCATATATATACCTCATTTGTGTCATCATCCATATCTATCGTTTACTAACTTCTACTCAAAATTATATTAGATTTCTTATTTCTTTTGAAACAAGACCTTATTAGGCCCAGCTTATATTGAAAGCCAACAAAGTTCCAAAGTTGTTACACCACAAAGTTTGTATCTGCTATTATAGAAAGGAAATGTTTTTGCATCTTCAAGCTGAACTCAGAAAGAAAGAAAAACACATAGGAGCTGGCCTACTCCCGTTCGGCCCATCAACACCACATTTAGAACTTTGAGTTTGGCGCTAAGATTCCCCACCACTTCTTTCGCTGCTTTCACTCTCTTAGGAGGAATCAACAGTTTCCACTGCATTAAGAACAAAATAGCTCTGTAAAATGGATTCATTGAAATTCTCAACACTTTATGTTGAAATACACGCTTGTTTCTGATTAACCACAACGCCCAAACAATAACTGCAAACCAGAACCAAACAGTCAAGTTATTCTTGTTCTCATTAGCATTCAGGTAGAGCACAATAAACTCCTCCTTGGACCTTGGCAAAACACTTTTGTCGAAGCAAATACAAACGACATGCCAAGTGAGTCTAGCAATGGGGCATTTAAATAGAATGTGATCAATATCCTCAACCCTACTGCACGACACACACGGTATTGATCTAGACCACCCATTAGTAGCAAGCTGGGAAGTAGATTGAATTTGACCCTGAAAAAAAAAGCTAGAGGAAATATTCAATTTCTTATAGATTTTATTTCCTGGTAGATCCAACTATTGAGGGCGGCTAGTAACCAAAATTTCTGTCGAATAACCAAAACCAGGATCTCTTATTTTGGGGACTAATGATGGGCAACCCGGTCGTCATGTGGGTGGAGAATCTATAATACTTATAAAGTTCATCCCCACTATCTTCATTTAATGTTTGCAAGCTGCACATATAACTGATACGTCTCAAACATATCTATAATTTTTGATGCTTTATGCTTGTTCTTACACCATTTGCTTAGTGTTTCGTTACACTTCGCGGTGTTTTTATGCATTTTTCAGAACTAACCTATTAACAAGATGCCACAGTGCCAGTTCCCTGTTTTCTGCAGTTTTTGTGTTTCAGAAAAGTTACACAGGAAATATTCTCGGAATTGGACGAAACAAAAGCCGAACATCCAGAAATTTACCAAAGCTTCCAGAAGTCCGAAGAGGAGACGGAGAGGGGCCACGGGCCGACCACACAACATGGCGGCGCGGCCCAGCCCCTGGTTGCGCCCCCTATGTCTGTGACCGCCCTGGTCCACTTATGACGCTGCCCCTTCGCCGGCGAAGACCCCCCGACGGGAAAAACCTAAAGACCCGATCAGTTTTCCAGAAACACATCGCGATCCGCCGCCGTCGTCGACCCGATATCGGGAGGGTCCGCAAGCTCTTCCCGGCACCCTGCCAGAGAGGGGAATCACCACCGGAGGTCTTCTTCATCGCCATGCTTGCCTCCAGCGCGATGAGTGAGTAGTCTACCTTAGACTATGGGTCCATAGCAGTAGCTAGATGGTTGTCTTCTCCACCATGTGCTTCATGTATAGATCTCGTGAGCTACCCTACACGATCGAGATCATCTTTGTGTAATTCTACATGTTGTATTTGTTGGGATCCGATGAATATTGGTGTTATGGTTGATTTGATGTCCTGAATCATATATCTTATGTTATCTCTATGTTGTTTATGATCTTGCATGCTCTCCGTTGTTAGTACCTATCTTGGCCAAGTAGATACTAGTGACTCCAAGAGGGGGTATTTATGCTTGATAGTTGGGTTCATGCCTCTATTTAATCTGGGGGAGTGACAGAAACCTCTAAGGTTGTAGATGTGTTGTTGCCACTAGGGAGAAAACAACATTCTTGTGTCCAAGGACATTCGTTTTGTTTACATTACACACTTTGCTTAATGCAGTTATCTGTTGTTCACAACTTAATACTCATGGGGTGTTCGGACGATATCCCCGTGGGTGGATTATTAGTCATAGATGCAGTTGGATGGCGGTCAATGTATTTTGTTGTAATGCCCAGAGTAAACCTCATAGTGATCCTCGCAACATATTGATGGTGCCAAGTTGATGAAGTAAATAACCGGCCCATTGGGAACCCCAAGAGGAAGGTGTGATGAGTATAGCAGCTAGTTTTCCCTCAGTTAAGAAACCAAGGTTTAATATCATTCAGGAGAAGAGCAAACAACGCGACTGAAGGTGATGCGGACTGGCTTAGTAACACTCCAACAAGGGCGCCGTTTAACGATACTTGTTGACTCGTCTTCGGCCAGTAGCAACGCGGAACCTGCACACAACACAACCAAGTACTTTGTTCCCAACTTGCGATGAGGTTGTCAATCTCACCGGTTTACTTGAAACAAAGGTTATGAGCGTATCGAGTGGAAAACAGTAGAAGAATGTGAGTAAAGTAAACAGTGCGAGTAAAGTAAACAGGTGATAGCAATATGATGGAAATAGGACCGGGGTCCACAGTTCACTAGTGGTGTCTCTCCATAAGATAAATAACACATGCTGGGTAAACAAATTACAGTTGGGCAATTGATAGAATAAAGATAAACGTGATATGTCAAGAAGATCACTATGAGATTTACTCTGGGCATTACAACAAAATACATAGACCGCCATCCAACTACATCTATGACTAATAATCCACTTGTGGCGAATCAATCCGAGAACTCCACAAGTATTAAGTTGCGAACAACAGATAATTGCATTAAGCAAAGTGTGTAATGTAAACAAAGCATATGCCCTTGAGCATATGAATGTTGTTTTCTCCCTAGTAGCAACAACACATCTACAACCTTAGAGGTTTCTGTCACTCCCCCAGATTAAATAGAGGCATGAACCCACTATCGAGCATAAATACCCCCTCTTGGAGTCACTAGCAACTACTCGGCCAAGATAGCTACTAACAACGGAGAGCATGCAAGATCATAAACAACATAGAGATAACAAAAGATATATTTCAGTATAGCAACTCAATCATAACACCAATATTCATCGGATCCCAACAAACCAAACATGTAGAATTACATAACGGTGATCTCAATCATGTAGGGCAGCTCATGAGATCTAAACATGAAGCACATGGTGGAGGAGACAACCATGTAGCTACTGCTATGGACCCATAATCCAAGGTAGACTACTCACTCATCGCTCCGGAGGCAAGCATGGCGATGAAGAAGACCTCCGGTGGCGATTCCCCTCTCCGGCAGGGTGCCGGGAAGAGCTTCTGGACCCTCCTGATCTTCGGGTCGATGGCGGCGGTGGATCGCGATGTGTTCTGGAAAATTGATCGGGTACTTAGGTTTTTTTTTCCGTCGGGGGGTCTTTATAGGCGAAGGGGCATCGTCAGAAGTGGACCGAGGTGGTCTCACACGTAGGGGGCGCGGCCAGGGCCTGGGCCGCGCCGCCCTGGTGTGTGGCCACCTCGTGGCCCCACTCCGTCTCCTCTTCGGATCTCTGGAAGCTTCCGGGAAAAATAAGACTTCAGGAACTTGTTTCGTCCAATTCTGAGAATATTTCCTGTGTATCACTTCTGAAACACAAAAACAGCAGAAAATAGGGAACTGGCACTGTGGCGACTTGTTAATAGGTTAGTTCCGGAAAATGCATAAAAGTGCCATGAAGTGTAATGAAACAGTAGGCAAATGGTGTAAAAACAAGCATGGAGCATCAAAAATTATAGATACGTTGGAGACGTATCAAGCATCCCCAAGCTTAACTCCTGCTCGTCCTCGAGTAGGTAAGTGATAACAAAAGAATAATTTTTGAGGTGACATGCACCTACACAATCTTGATCATATATGTAAGCATTTGTGAGCTGGGATCATAAGAACTTAAAACATGGGCATGAAGATATAATCTTGACAATAAGAACTTAGCAACCATGTTATAACATGCAAATGAACACAAACAAAAGATCATGAAAATGAAACAATGAAAGTCAAATGTTTGTTCAAATCATAAGGAAAAACATACAAATGGTTTTCAGCTTGTCCTTCATGGAGAGCAAAACATAAATGCATAGGACACCTTCACGTTTAAGAGGGCGACTAGATACAAGTAATTTAAGAACAAGTGAAACCAACAATATGAATCAATCAATGAAAACTTTGGGACAATGCACATTATACTAAGAATGACAACTTTGCTCTCTTATGGTGCATAAAGATAGAAGGTGGTGACTCAACATAAAAGTAAAAGAAAGGCCCTTCGCGGAGGGAAGCAGTGATTGCAAGTTTTATAACCTTCAAAAATTATGGTACTAACCGGCTTTGAACTCTCATTGCCCCCATCATAAGCATCTTGAATGGTTAGAGTTAATGCGAGAATAATTATGATGCATATGCTTGACAAATCATAAGTTGAAAACCTCGTGTCCCGTGAATACGAGTACCCAAACCTCATGCTACTCAACTTAGAGTCCCAAGTAAGGCTCTTGTCATTGTAAGTATATATGTATCATCGAGAACCGCCAACGGGGTACCTCCGTGCCCGATGACATGGAACAAGCCCACATCAAAATGACAGGACAAGTAGACAATGAACACCTCGACATCTCTCTTTTTTGCCATTTGTTTAGCTTTTTATTGTGAGATGCGTCGTCGAATGTCCACCATGGGTATGCTGCAAATTTGCATCATGAATTATGCATGGCTTAGATTGGCGGCCCATGCGTTTCCCTAACACATATACAAACTCCATGATCCCCACAAGATTCCCAACTTATTTCACACCGCGGGCATCCATAAACAAAAGATCATGATATCAACTCAAATAAGAAGTGCAATGTTGAAAGCTTGCCCCATGACTGCATGGTTGGGCTAGAATCCAACTTACAACTTGCAAGCATAACAACTCAACATAAAAGACCACAATGTCAAATTTTTAAGAACAGGAAAAAGTAAAGTGTGCCTTCCGGTTCGTGAGAGCTTTACTGACCAATTTTCGCATAACACTGGTATGAGTTTAATCAAAGAGAAAATAAAAGCAAGTCAAATTTACTTGGAATAGCAAATTGCTAGTAGGTATGTATGGTGGACACTTTGGAAAACTTTGGCTTTTAGGAGTTGGATGCATGAGTAGAGCTCATACTAAGTACAAGGTGAGGGCTAGCAAAAGACTGGGAGCGACCAACTAAGAGAGCAATAATGGCCATAATCATGCAAAGCGACAAAGCGACATTAAAAGAAGCATAAGATGGCATCAAAAGTCAAAAACTAAATGATCATAAAGGCTATTGGCGACTTTGTAAGAGTCTAACATGTGTGAGCATGCGCCAAGTCAACCCAAATAAAGCATCAAGGAGAAAACCAAAATAATGCTTCCAAACAATTAAAACAACGCATGATTTTTTCAAAGGCTCATTAAGCAATCTCAGTTATTTGAGACAAGTCATGCTACAGCAAAACCACTAAGCATACTATCAAAAAGATATCAAGCATGACATGAAAAAGCCTAAGCCGCAGTCTACACAAGCTCCTTCTTGTACCACTATTTTGCGTAAAGCTTTTTCTCTTTTCCAACACCATTTGAAATTTTTAGAGACACCTCTTTTGATGAAAACCAATAAAGATCAGAGGCAAAAATACACCTTGATGAAAAGATATGACAAGGTCTGAACGCAAATCAAGGCGAAAACGAAAACCAAAAGCAGTAGCAGAAAAAGAAGAACACTCGGTGAAATTGTAAGAATGAAAAACGGAGTGTTCTTGGCAAATAAAAATGAGTACATCTCCTCCAAAGGAAATTTGTTGGGGTCCAACCATTTATTGCAGCAAACAAAACTAAACTAACTAAGAAAACTAAAACAACTGACACTCCAAGAAAAACACATAGTGCATGAAGCAATAAAAATATAGTGTCTTGAAAGGTGACCTGATTTTTGCCGATGAAGAAGGGGTGCCTCGGGGGCATCCCCAAGCTTTGACGCTTGTACTTCTTGAATATTTCTTGGGGTGATGCATGGGCATCCCAAAGCTTGAGCTTTGGTCCATTCTTCAACTCATCTCATCATTCTCCAATCCCTACACTTGAAAACTTCCTTCATACAAAACTAAACACAAATCTATTAGCAACATTAGTGTAGCATAACATATAATTAACCTCTGTTTGCTTCAGGTTTCAACCCCAAAACCACCACATATAAAGTATATACTACTGTAGCAACTTTCCCAAAAGTTCCGTGATCAAAAGAACTCAAAAAGAAAGCGATAAAGCGGCAAACACAAATATTGGCAGAAATCTGTCAAAACAGAACAGCTGACAAAGGTCGAATTTTTGAGGGGTTTTCTGTTGCTCAAATCAAAAAGTGTTAAACCAACGAAAGTTTGGATATAACGTGGGGCATATGCACAAGAAATCGTAGGTCCAAAAGATATACAGAGAATTTATACTAATTTTTATGGTGCAGCACCGAAAATAGTTTCAGGACAGCAACATCCCCAAATCTTTACCTCACTCGAATTAGAGGCTTCTCTTGGCTCAACAATAAAATAAAAAGGATAAGGAGCGGTCATTACAGTAGTAATGACTTCCAAGACTCAAATAAAAGAAAAAGTACTGGAAATAAAACATTGGGTTATCTCCCAAGAGTGCTTTTCTTTAACGCCTTTGAGCTAGGCGCAGAAAATTGTGAATCAAGTAACATCAAGTGATGAAGCATCAAGCTCATAATTTGCTCTAAGAATAGAGTCAAAAAGTAATTTCTTCCTTTTCCTAGGGAAGTGTTCCATACCTTTATTTAGTGGGAATTGATATTTGATGGTGCCTTCCCTCATATCAATAATGGCACCTACAGTTCGAAGAAAAGGTCTTCCCAAAATAATAGGACATGAAGCATGGCATTCAACGTCCATAACGAGAAAATCAACGGGAACAAGGTTATTGTTAACCACAATAAGAACATCATTAATCCTTCCCAAAGGTTTCTTCTTAGCAACATCAGCAATAGGAACATCATAATAACACTTTTCAAGCGGTGGTAAATCAAGCATGTCATAAATTTTTCTAGGCATAATAGAAATACTAGCACCTAGATCACATAAGGCATGGCAATCAAAACCATTAACATGCATATCAATGATGGGTTCCCAACCATCTTCTAACTTCTTGGGAACAGAAGCTTTTTGTTGCAACTTTTCATCCCTAATTTTTATGAGAGCATTGGTAATATGCTTAGTAAAAGCAATATTTAAAGAACTAGCATTGGGAGTCAAAGCAAGCTTTTGCAAGAACAAAATAACTTCAGATATATTGCAGCCATCAACATCAAAATCATTAAAAGAAGTAGAGCTATCATCTCCTACACTCCGAAAAATTTCAGCACTCTTTTGAGAAAAAGTTTTGACAGTTTTAGGCTTTTTAACACAAGGAGTGGGAGTTTTCTCTACACCAATCAAAGTAAGAGGATTGCTAGCATTAGGAACAACATCATTAGAGGTAGTAATGGTACATACCTTCATCTCTCTAGCCATCTCATCTTCTCTTTCCCACCTGGCATGCAATTCCGCTAACAATCTAATATTTTCATCAATTCCAACTTGAATAGCATTAGCAGTAGCAAAAGGATCAGCCTTAGCGGACATTCTATTAACTAAAGAGGATTGCACATTAGACAAGGATGAAATATCGGTTTCGGCTTTGGAAACCTTAGCTTGCAACTCAGGAATAGCCGTGTTTAAATTTTCAAGTTGATGACTAATAGTCCTCAACAGAGCTGATTGCTCCTCCATAGTCTTAGTAAACAACTTATTTTGCTCATATTGCATTTGCATAAAATTCTTGGTAGCCTTTTCAAGTTCTAAAAACCTCTCTTCACTAGGCATTTTAGGTCTACCAAGATAGCCATTTTCACCATTAGAGGGAAACGGCCTATAATTGTTACTAGCAAAATTGTTCCTATAAGCATTGTTGTTTCTAATGAAATTCACATCAACATGCTCTTCTTGAGCAACCAAAGAGGCTAAAGGAACATTATTAGGATCAACATGAGTCCTATCATTAGCGAGCATAGCCATAATGGTATCAATCTTATTACTCAAGGAAGAGGTTTCCTCAACAGAATTTACTTTCTTACCTTGTGGAGCTCTCTCGGTGTGCCATTCGGAATAATTTACCATCATGTTGTCAAGTAGCTTTGTTGCGGCGCCCAAGGTAAGAGACATAAAAGTGCCTCCAGTAGCTGAATCAAGTAGATTCCTGTTAAGAAAAATTCAGTCCTGCATAAAAAGTTTGGACAATCATCCAAGTAGTCAGTCCATGAGTGGGGCAATTCTTTATCATAGATTTCATTCTTTCCCAAGCTTGAGCAACATGTTCATTATCAAACTGAGTAAACTTCATAATATTGCTACGCAGAGATATAATCTTAGCAGGAGGATAGTATCTACCAATAAAAGCATCCTTACACTTAGCCCATGAATCAATACTATTCTTAGTCAAAGACAGCAACCAATCTTTAGCTTTTCCTCTCAAAGAAAAAGGAAACAACTTGAGCTTAATAATATCACCATCAACATTCTCATACTTTTGCATCTCACATAGCTCAACAAAATTGTTGAGATGAGCTGCAGCATCTTCAGTACTAGCACCAGAAAATTGCTCTTTCATAACAAGGTTCAATAAAGCAGGCTTAATCTCATAAAAGTTTGCAGCAGGAGCAGGTGGTGCAATAGGAGTGCAGATAAAATCACTATTGTTCGTGCTAGTAAAGTCACACAGCTTGGTATTTTCAGGATTAGCCATTTCAGCAAAACTAAAAGTAGATAAGTAAAAACAACTACCAAGGATTCTAATTTTTTTGGGTTTTTGATATAAAACGATGCAAGTAAAATAAATAAAGTAAAGCAAAACAATAACAAAGTAAAGGATGTGCGTGCGAAAAACTCCCCTTGCAGAGGTCTTCCACTCTTCCCCGGCAGCGGTGCCAGAAAAATGCTTGATGGTGCCAAGTTGATGAAGTAAATAACCGGCCCGTTGGGAACCCCAAGAGGAAGGTGTGATGAGTATAGCTGCTAGTTTTCCCTCAGTTAAGAAACCAAGGTTTAATATCGTTCAGGAGAAGAGTAGACAATGCGACTGAAGGTGATGCGGACTGGCTTAGTAACACTCCAACAAGGGCGCCGTTTAACGATACTTGTTGACTCGTCTTCGGCCAGTAGCAACGTGGAACCTGCACACAACACAACCAAGTACTTTGTTCCCAACTTGCGATGAGGTTGTCAATCTCACCGGTTTTCTTGAAACAAAGGTTATGAGCGTATCGAGTGGAAAACAGTAGAAGAATGCGAGTAAAGTAAACAGTGCGAGTAAAGTAAACAGGTGATAGCAATATGATGGAAATAGGACCGGGGTCCACAGTTCACTAGTGGTGTCTCTCCATAAGATAAATAACACATGCTGGGTAAACAAATTACAGTTGGGCAATTGATAGAATAAAGATAAACGTGATATATCAAGAAGATCACTATGAGATTTACTCTGGGCATTACAACAAAATACATAGACCGCCATCCAACTGCATCTATGACTAATAATCCACTTGTGGCAAATCAATCCGAGAACTCCATAAGTATTAAGTTGCGAACAACAGATAATTGCATTAAGCAAAGTGTGTAATGTAAACAAAGCATATCCCCTTGAGCATATGAATGTTGTTTTCTCCCTAGTAGCAACAGCACATCTACAACCTTAGAGGTTTCTGTCACTCCCCCAGATTAAATAGAGGCATGAACCCACTATCGAGCATAAATACCCCCTCTTGGAGTCACTAGCAACTACTCGGCCAAGATAGCTACTAACAACGGAGAGCATGCAAGATCATAAACAACATAGAGATAACAAAAGATATATTTTAGTATAGCAACTCAATCATAACACCAATATTCATCGGATCCCAACAAACCAAACATGTAGAATTACATAACGATGATCTCAATCATGTAGGGCAGCTCATGAGATCTAAACATGAAGCACATGGTGGAGGAGACAACCATCTAGCTACTGCTATGGACCCATAGTCCAAGGTAGACTACTCACTCATCGCTCCGGAGGCAAGCATGGCGATGAAGAAGACCTCCGGTGGCGATTCCCCTCTCCGGGAGGGTGTCGGGAAGAGCTTCTGGACCCTCCTGATCTTTGGGTCGATGGCGGCGGCGGATCGCGATGTGTTCTAGAAAATTGATCAGGTACTTAGGTTTTTTCCATCGGGGGGTCTTTATAGGCGAAGGGGCATCATCAGAAGTGGACCGAGGCGGTCTCACACGTAGGGGGCGCGACCAGGGCCTAGGCCGCACCACCCTGGTGTGTGGCCACCTCGTCGCCTCACTCCGTCTCCTCTTCGGATCTCTGGAAGCTTCCGGGAAAAATAAGACTTCAGGAACTTGTTTCGTCCAATTCCAAGAATATTTCCTGTGTATCACTTCTGAAACACAAAACAGCAGAAAACAGGGAACTGGCACTGTGGCGACTTGTTAATAGGTTAGTTCCGGAAAATGCATAAAAGTGCCACGAAGTGTAATGAAACAGTAGGAAAATGGTGTAAAAACAAGCATGGAGCATCAAAAATTATAGATACGTGGGAGACGTATCACATATGCACGTTATCTTTATTCTATCAATTGCCCAACTGTAATTTGTTTACCAAGTATATTGTTATTTATTTTATGGAGAGACACCACTAGTGAACTGTGGACCCCGGTCCAATTTCCTTTACAGTGTTACACCATTTTACTATTACTCGCATTGTTTACTTTCTCGCATACTACTATTGTTTTCCACTCGATACGCTCATACCTTTGTTTACAGCAAACCGGTGAGATTGACAACCTCATCGTAAGTTGGGAGCAAAGTACTTGGTTGTGTTGTGTGCAGGTTCCGCGTTGCTACTAGTTGAAGACGCACTAACAAGTGTCGTAAACGGCGCCCTTGTTGGAGTGTCACTAAGCTAGCAAGCATCACCTTCTCAATTTTAGCTTTTTCCTACTGGACCGACAAACCTTGATTTCTTACTGAGGGAAAATTTGCTACTGTACTCATCATACCTTCCTCTTGGGGTTCCCAACTGGGTGGTCATCCTGCCCGCATCGAGCTAATTTTCTGGCGCCGTTGCCGGGGAAAACGAAGACTTCTGCAAGGGAGTTTCACACGCACATCCTTTACTTTGCTTTTACTTTATTTTTGCTTGCATTGTTTTATAAAAAACACAAAAAAATTAGTTTCCTTTATAGTTGCTTTTATTTGTCTGCTTTTAGTTTTGTTAGAATTAGTAATCCTGAAGTAGAAGTTCGTACTTTAAAGCAACAAGGGGGAGAGAGCTTGAAAGATGTTTGGTACCGTATTAGCAATTCTCATCATAGGTGTACGAAGAAGCATTCTACCATGATCCTCCTTAGAAATTTTTATGTTGGTATATCTAGTTGGAATAGGTACTTTCTTGATACTCTTGCAGGGGGTAATTTTCTGGGTACTCCCGCTCTTGAAGCATGCACTTCAATAGAAAGTTTAGTGGGAGTACCACCTATCCATGTTGTTGAAACTTAGATCACTTTGGAGGAAGTTATAGAAAAACTAGGCTCTTTAGAATTTTTTTTGCCAAATATCCTTGATAACGCTAGCCGAGTTAATGAAGCGATAGAAAGTATCGGTAAGAGAATCACTGATTTAGAAGCTAGCACTACTCTTGATAGTCAAAAACTTAGGATTGGGAAACTAGAGGAATCTATGAAAACTTTAAGTTCAATTTTCTCTTCTCTTAAGTTTAAGAAGGAGAAAGCTTTTGTTGGAAAAGAGCAAAAATTTATGTAGATTCCCAAGGTGTCTGTGCCTAAACCTCAACATGTTTTTAAGATTGGTAAGACTTTTAGTTAAACTAAGAGTGACTTGCAGGTTGAATCATCTTTGGGAACCTCTAAAGTGCCTAGTGTGGTAAGTGATGATCTTGAGGAAATAGTTGATCTTAATGCCTCTTTCGAAAATACTTGATTTGCACTTTCTGCGCCTAGCTCAAAGGCGTTAAAGAAAAGCACTCTTGGGAGATAACCCATTGTTTTAGTTTCAGTTCTTTTTCTTTTATTTGAGTCTTGGAAGTTACTACTACTGTAATAACCACTACTTATCCTTTTTATTTTGTTGTTGTGCCAAGAGAAACCTCTAATTTGAGTGAGGTAAGATTTGGGGAAGTTGCTGTCCTGAAACAGATTTCAGTGCTGCACCATAAAAATTCGTGAAAATTCTCAGAATATCTTTTTGACCTGCGATTTCTTGTGCATATGCCCCAGGTTATATCCAAACTTTCATTACTTATACACTTTTTGATTTGAGCAACAGAAAACCCTCGAAAAAATCGACCTTTGTTAGCTGTTCTGTTTTGACAGATTTCTGCCACTATTTGTGTTTGCCTCTTTATCGCTTTCTTTTTGAGTTCTTTTGATCATGGAACTTTTGGGGAAGTTGCTACAGTAGTATATACTTTATATGTGGTGGTTTTGAGTTGAAATATGAACCAAAAAGGGGTTGATTCATTATTATGATTACACTAATGTTTCTAATAGAATTGTGTTTAGTTTTGTATGAAGGAAGTTTTCAAGTGTTGGGATTGGAGAATGATGAGATGAGTTGAAGAATGGACAAAAGCTCAAGCTTGGGGATGCCCATGAACCCCAAGAAATATCCAAGAGGTACAAGCGTCAAAGCTAGGGGATGCCCCCGAGGCACCCCTTCTTCATCGGCAAAAATCAGGTCACCTTTCAACACACTATATTTTTATTGCTTCGTGCACTATGCGTATTTCTTGGAGCGTCTTGTCTTTAGTTTTCAGTTTTGTTTAGTTTTATTTGATGCAATAAATGGTTGGACCCCAACAAATTTCTTTTGGAGAAGATGCCTTGCTTTTCATTTGCCAAGAACACTCCGTTTTTCACTCTTATCGTTCAACGAGTGTTCTCTTTTTCTAGAACTGTGTTTAGCTTTTGTTTTTCGCCTTGATTTTTGTTCAGATCTTGTTATATCTTTATATCAAGGTGTATTTTGACCTCTGGTCCATGTCGGTTTTCATCAAAAGAGTTGTTTTTAAAAGGTTCGAATGGTGTTGGAAAAGAGAAAAAAATTCATGCAAAAAAGTGGTACAAAAATGAGCTTGTTTAGACTGCGGCTTAGGCTTTTGCATATCGTGCTTGATATCGTTTTGATAGTATGCTTAGTGATTTTTTCTGTAGCATGACTTGTCTCAAATGACTAAGAGTGCTTAATGAGCCTTTGAAAAAATCATGCATTTTTTGTATTATTTGGAAGCATTAATTTGGTTTTCTCCTTGATGCTTTATTTGGGTTGACTTGGCGCATGCTCACACATGTTTGACTCATACAAAGTCGCCAGAAGCCTCTATGATCATTTAGTTTTTGACTTTTGATGCCATCTTATGCTTCTCTTAATGATGTTTTGTAGCTATGCATGATTATGGCCGTTATTGCTCTCTTAGTTGGTCGCTCCCAGTCTTTTGCTAGCCCTCATTTTGTAATGAGTATGAGCTCTACTCGTGCATCCAACTCCTAAAAACCAAGTTGTTCCAATGTGTCCACCATACATACCTATTAGCAATTTGCTATTCCAAAGTACATTTGACTTGCTTTTATCTATCCTTCAAATTAAACTCTTTTGGTGTTATGCGAAAATTGGTCAGTAAAGCTCTCACGAACCTGATGGCACACTTTACTTTTCTCGTTCTTAAAAGTTTGACATTGTGGCTCTCTTATGTTGAGTTGTTATGCTTGCAAGTTGTAAGTTGGAAATTAGCCCAGCCATACCGTCATGGGGCAAGCTTTCAACATTGCACTTCTTATTTGAGTTGATATCGTGATCTTTTGTTTATGGATACTCGCGATGTGAAATAATTTGGGAATCTTGCGGGATCATGGAGTTTGTATACGTGTTAGAGAAACGCCTGGGCCATGCATAATTCATGGTGGAAATTTACAGCATGCCCATAGTGACCATTCGATGACGCATCTTAAAATAAAAAGCTATACCAATGGTAAATAAAAGAGATGCTGAGGTGTTCATTGTCTGTTTGTCCTATCATTTTGATGTGGGCTTGTTCCATGTCATCGGGCACGGAGGTACCCGTTAGCGGTTCTCGATGATACGTGTATACATACAATGACAAAAGCTTGCTTGGGACTCTAAGTCGAGTAGCGTGAGGTTTGGGTATTCGTACTTCACGGGATACAAGGTTTTCAACTTATGATTTGTCAAGCATATGCTTCGTAATTGTACTCACAGTAACTTTAACCATTCAAGATGCCTATGATGGGGGCAATGAGAGCTCAAAGCTAGTAAGTACCATAATTTTTGAAGGTTTATAAAACTTGCAATCACTGCTTCCCTCTGCGAAGGGCCTTTCTTTTACTTTTATGTTGAGTCACCACCTTCTATCTTTATGCACCGTCTAAGAGAGCATAGTTGTCATTCTGAGTTTAATGTGCATAGTCCCAAAGTTTATCATTGATTGATTCATAATTTTGGTTTCACTTGTTCTTAAATTACTTGTATCTAGTCGCCCTCTTAAACTTGAATATGTCCTATGCATTTATGTTTTGCTCTCTCATGAAGGACAAGCTGAAAACCATTTGTTATGTTTTTTTCATATGATTTGAACACACATTTGACTTTCATTGTTTCATTTTCATGATCTTTCATTTGTGTTCTTTTTCAGGTTATAACATGGTTGCTAAGTTTCTTCTATCAAGATTATATCTTTCATGCCCATGTTTAAGTTCTTTGATCCTAGCACTCAATGCTTTACATAGATGATCAAGATTGTGTAGATGCATGTCACCTCAAAAATTATTGTTTTGTTATCACTTACCTACTCGAGGACGAGCAGGAGTTAAGCTTGGGGATGCTGATACGTCTCAAACGTATCTATAATTTTTGATGCTCCATGCTTGTTCTTACACCATTTTCTTAGAGTTTCATTACACTTCGTTGCGTTTTTATGCATTTTCCAGAACTAACCTATTAACAAGATGCCACAGTGCCAGTTCCATGTTTTCTGCTGTTTTTCTGTTTCAGAAAAGTTACACAGGAAATATTCTCGGAATTGGACGAAACAAAAGCCGAACATCCAGAAATTTACCGAAGCTTCCAGAAGTCCGAAGAGGAGACGGAGAGGGGCCACGGGCCGGCCACACAACAGGGCGGCGCGGCCCAGCCCCTGGATGCGCCCCCTATGTGTGTGACCGCCCTGGTCCACTTCTGACGCTGCCCCTTCGCCTATAAAGACCCCCCAACGGGAAAAACCTAAAGACCCGATCAATTTTCCAGAAATACATCGCGATCCGCCGCCGTCGTCGACCCGAGATCGGGAGGGTCCTGAAGCTCTTCCCGGCACCTTGCCGGAGAGGGGAATCACCACCGGAGGTCTTCTTCATCGCCATGCTTGCCTCCGGCGCGCTGAGTGAGTAGTCTACCTTGGATGATGGGTCCATAGTAGTAGCTAGATGGTAGTTTTCTCCACCATGTGCTTATTGTTTAGATCTCGTGAGCTGCCCTACATGATCGAGATCATCTTTGTGTAATTCTACATGTTGTGTTTGTTAGGATCCGATGAATATTGGTGTTATGTTGAGTTGATGTGCTGAATCATATATCTTATGTTATCTCTATGTTGTTTATGATCTTGCATGCTCTCCGTTGTTAGTACCTATCTTGGCCAAGTAGATACTAGTGACTCCAAGAGGGGGTATTTATGCTCGATAGTTGGGTTCATGCCTCTATTTAATCTGGGGGAGTGGCAGAAACCTCTAAGGTTGTAGATGTGTTGTTGCCACTAGGGAGAAAACAACATTCTCGTGTCCAATGACATTCGTTTTGTTTATATTACACACTTTGCTTAATGCAGTTATGTGTTGTTCGCAACTTAGTACTCATGGGGTGTTCGGACGATATCCCCGTGGGTGGATTATTAGTCATAGATGCAGTTGGATGACAGTCTATGTATTTTGTTGTAATGCCCAGAGTAAATCTCATAGTGATCCTCGCGACATATGCACATTATCTTTATTTTATCAATTGCCCAACTGTAATTTGTTTACCCAGCATATTGTTATTTATTTTATGGAGAGACACCACTAGTGAACTGTGGACCCTGGTCCAATTTCCTTTACATTGTTACACCGTTTTACTATTACTCGCACTGTTTACTTTCTCGCATACTACTATTGTTTTCTACTCGATACGCTCATATCTTTGTTTACAGCAAACCTGTGAGATTGACAACCTCATCGTAAGTTGGGAGCAAAGTACTTGATTGTGTTGTGTGCAGGTTCCGTGTTGCTACTAGTTGAAGACACACTAACAAGTGTCGTAAACGGCGCCCTTGTTGGAGTGTCACTAAGCTAGCAAGCATCACCTTCTCAAGTTTAGCTTTTTTCTACTGGACCGACAAACCTTGGTTTCTTACTGAGAGAAAATTTGCTACTGTACTCATCATACCTTCCTCTTGGGGTTCCCAACTGGGTGGTCATCCTGCCCGCATCAGTAACATGTCCACATCACCTCAATTTGTGTGAGCCATTTGATTTAAATCATGTGTCCTCTAGCATTGCACGGGTCCTCATGTGAAACGTATGAGTCATGTGCTGCATGGTAGGATGGATGTAGTGTATGAGACACTGGTAATTATGATGTTGTTAAGTTTCACCTCAGCAAACAATTAGTGATCATTGCATCCATGCATATTTTGGAAATTAATCCTAACCACAAGATGCACAACTTATCTCGATTTATCAGTTACTGAACTCGAGCGGGCACTCTCCAGACCAATCTGATTTTTCATCAGTGGTATGCCTCTTGCGTCCCCTCACTTCACATTCCCTGCGGCCCTTTCATATTGTGACGCCCTACCTTTGGATTAAGGCGGAACACCTGTGTTATGTGCTATTCCCTGGATCAATGATAGCACCACAGAACAAAATATAGTATTCATCACATAGTATCGAGATTACACGCTGATCCAGATACATAAGTCTCACGATTATTACAAGTCTTTGGTCTCATGGACCGACAAGGGAAAACAGAGTTCAACTTAAGCACAACGGAATTATAATAGTAGCGAGCCTCCATCTTCAGCATGCGCCATAGGCAATCATGTTGGTATGCAGACTCGAGATCCTAACACTTCACTCCTCATCAGAAGAACCTGCACATTTGATTATGCAGCCCCAAGTATGGGGGTCAGTACAATGATGTACTGGCAAATGACACTTATTTGGTGGCGGTTGTGAAAGATCTAGCTACATGCTATTTGGCTGGTGGATCTCTGGGCTAGATTTGCATAAAGCCAATTTTGTCCTATTTCAAGTCAAGATTTTATTTCAAAGGTTTTATTTTTGAAGGGTTGAAATAACCCCCAAATACTACATAGTTGCAAGTTATGTAGCACTGGGCGCAATTCAACAAAGTTGGAACCTCAGGCACCACCACCCCTCGGAGTGTATGGTCCTTAGTTCCGGCCTAGGGTTTCTAGACAAAATTTTAATAATTCAGAATCGGTGATGAGATTATTCCGTACATTCCATGTCTAGAGACTCAATTTGTCCATAACCGAGGACAGGGCTAATCGATTAGTTTTGACACCTTGCAAGGGTTGTGCACTTTCACCTTACGATTCATTTTATGCCCATACATAAAATGAAACGAGACCTTTTAGAAGGAGAGGACAACTAACTTGGCAAGCACCGTCCCCAACCTACAATTCAACTACCACCACTTCTTGCCGACAAGTTGTACTCCCACATCTAATCAGTCAAGACAGAGCCCATAATGTCATAAGGCTGCACTGGAAGTACATTAAGCATGGAAGACATAGCCATCTCTTTGTTCCTGGGTGGCAAACCACAAGTGTACGCCCAGGCAGCAACTACACAAAGTGTAGCCCCAGGTCGCCACTCAACATCGCCTCCATCATCAAACCAATCCACCCAGGTGTTTCATTTTAGTTGAAGTTCTTAATTCGTTCACAAAACACTTTTGCAAGTGATTAAAGCATGGCATCAATATTAATCAAGGTATTTAGCATCCTAACAGGTGGGGTTTGAGAGATTGCTACACACTACTAGGATCTAAGCATTTGGTAAGACAGTTGAATAAATCACCTATCATGCATACTACAAGAGGTGATTAAACTAATGCATAGTAAAATGGGTAGAGGGTCATGTGTGTCACTTGCCTTGGTAACAGCTTGCACACTCACAACAGTCACAATAGTAGCCTTGCTCCTCTTCACAATCTATTCAATCCAAACAATCAAGCAATCAATAACCTATTTCTAATGACAGTCATAGACATGTATGCATGTATGCATGTATGCAAATGACATTTTAATTTCACACACTAAGTGAGTGTGTGATATGTGGTATAGGATGGAACATGAGGCTTTTGAAAACAAGTGTGGTGTTAGAAAGGTTTTTAATAAATAAATAACAAGGTATTTACAAAAGTGCATTTGATGCAATAAGATAGCACTTTGGGAAAATAAGTTCTGGTTGGTACTGTCCTGCAAAAATAAGTTTGAGCTACCACTGGTTAGGTGACAGTAACTTGAAGCCACTGCAAGTGGTTTCACTCAAAAATAGTTTTTAGAAAACAAATGGTAGGGAAAATAGTGATTTGAACATATTTAACAGTAGCAAGTTTGTGCACGTATTAACTTTGAAATTTTTTGCTTCTGGAGTGTTCTAAATGTTCCAAGGATTCCATAGACTACAAATTTGTAGCATTTGGACTCACAGAACAAAAGTTACGAATTTATTATGAATCCAAAGGTTTGATTCAGATCTGACGATGGATTCAAAATGAACCCATAAAATAACAGGTTTTATTGGATCATTGGATCCTACACATCCTAAGGATTCCAACGAGGTATCATTTGTAATTTTTGGCTAAGCATTTTATTTTCTATCGATTTTACAAGATCTGCAACAAAACAGGAATTTGAATTCGAATTTGAAATCGATTTTGACTAGATTGACCAGGGGCTGACTGGCCTGGGGCGACGTGGCGCGACGCCATTGGTCGATACCGATTCGGGATTTTAGATCTAATCGTGACCGTGCGATGCAGATCCGATGGTTGGAGATGGAGAGGAACAGTGGAGAGGCTCACCGGCGAGACAAAGTCCGGCGAGGTCGTCTAGGTGGTCGACGGCGAGCTTGCTCCGGTGACGGATGTCGGCGATGGAGTAGCAGACGGGGTAGAGCGGACGACGGCGATCTCGAATTCGTGGTCGGCGAGGACTTGCGCTTCCAGGGGCGACGGCGTTGCATGGCTGGAGACGACGGCGGCCTCGGTGATCGTCGGCGTGCTCGAAATACTGCGAGAAATAGCGAGGTGAGGGTGTTACTCGACGCGCCCGAGAGAGGGGAGAAGGTTAGGAGGTTCGAGAGGGAAGGGGGGGGGGCTGGACCGCGTCGGAATCGGCGGTGACTGGCAGCAGCACCTGCGAGCTCCGGCGGTGAATTCCAGCAGCCTGGCGGCTTCTTCTTCGGAGAGAAAAGGGAGGGGCGAGAGAGGTGAGCTGGGGCTTTATAGGGGCGGGCCTGGTGGCCAGTTAAGGCGCCAGTAACGCCGGGGAGTAATCGCCGGCGAGCGTTACTGGGAGTGAAGAGAGGGGGAGTGATTGACGGGGGTGATGACAGGTAGGGCCCGGCTGTCGGAGAGAGAGAGGGGGAAAAGAGTGGGTTGGGTCGGCTCGGGGCAGGTTGGGCCGGCTGGCTTCCCGGGTGCGGCCCAGTTGGGCTCCTGGCCTCTTTCTTTTATTTTTTTCCTTCTGCTTTCTTTTTCTTTTGTTCTGAAATTCTGTTTTGAGTTTTGAAAGAGTTCTTCTATTCAGATTTATATAATTTCAAAGTTGACCACTTATGGTCCTTAAGAAGTGTGTTTAGAAACTATAAACCAGAGGTTTTGCAATAAGATGGAAATATTTTGTAAAACTTTAAATATAGGGTCCAAACAATTAGGAAGTTAAAATTAATAACTCCCCACTATTTGGTTATCAAAAGAAATTTGCTAGAGGAAAAATAAAATAGCTCCATAACAATGGAGTTCATTTTAAAATACTTTCTTTCTGAAACCCCTTTTGTTTCTAAAATTTGGGGTAAAAGGCATTTGAAAACTATGTTCTATGAAAGAACAGGATTCAAAACTTTGGAAATGATCTTGAAATGCAATATGCCATGAATGCATGATGAAAAATTTTATTTTGAAAAAAATTGGGATGTTACACATATTTGAAGTCTCCTCTCTCACATTAGATTATGTGACATATTCATTTCTTGCTTTTGCGGTAACCCTGGTGCTGAGGTGAGGCATATGATCGTGTCCGATTATGAGAGCATACACGCACATGACGCCTCCCTGCCGAGCTACGCCATGGAAAGCTCGGCCTGCCTAGGAGAAGGGCCCTTATGATCACCTGATTAGATCAGGTTCAGATGCTTTCGGTTCAAAACGATCATAGGAAAATCTTGATCTTACTAACATATTGCTCCCGCGCCCCCCACCCAGGCTGACCAGGTGAGGCCCTTGCATTTTTCCAAGTTTGCTGCTATTCTAGCGTATACTACACCTCCTCCAACTTGCATTTTCCGTTTTGCTTGCCCCTCCTTTTGTTGCGTTGTTCTTTACTAGCACTTAGAGATTTTCCATGTGGTTGCAGATGCTTGATAGAATTTCTATGTGAACATAAGTGCCCTGCTATTTGGACATTTGGTGCAGGTGAGAAGCTGCACGAAGGTCTTCCGTGAAGTGTCATCTTCATTTATGTTGCTTCCCGATGTTTATATATTGATTCAAGAGAATCTTTGTGTCCAATGTATATTCATATATTCGATGATTTATTTTGCAATTTTGCACTGCTGGGTGGTATAGGAGGTAGAGTCCCCATTGGTAAGGTTCAAGTGTTGCCTCACAAACATTATCTGTAGTACTGAATATTCAGTGTGTTCAATTTTTTTTAAAAAAATCGACATTTTTCTGATGGCAACCTTAGCTAACTGCTGATTCTTCTTATTTGTTCTTTGGTTGATAAATGGAAAAAACCAACTCAACTCTTTTTATGCTTACCTGTTGATTCCGCATTAATATTCCTAATCGATTTTTAGGTAAATTTAAAAATACATGTTAGTTGTATTTGAAACTGATTTTTTTGCCTGCAACATTTGAGTTTTACAAATTTTTAATCCTGGATTACATGCATAAAAAATAAGTGTAGTTGTCCATACGCATCCTGAAAGTTTGTTTATCAATAGTATACATTAAATCAGAACTACATATTCGGCATTAGAAAGTTTTAGCTAGAAATTCCGTAGCAACGCGCGGGGTATCACCTAGTTAATCAAGAAAGGTAGAGCTTTTTTTTCCAAAGCACACTCGTCCTCTTCACATCAAAACTGAGCCAAGTCCTATCATAAGCAGGGGGTGAACTATTGGTAAATGCATTAAAAAGGTATAATTAGTGTCTTTGATATATACCCCTAAAAAGTTTCTTTCGATATGTATTCTTTAAAATTTCAAAATAATCATGGGTTTTGTTTTTGGGATTTCTATTTTCGTGCCCTCGGGTCCTTAGTTGTGCTCAGTTTTCCCCAGCCGCTTAGTTTTTCCTCAGTTTTGCCCAAGCGCTTGTCTGAAACCCTCACAAGGAGCTCGGACAAGAGGAATCCCATTTAGTTGACCGTTTGTTGGTGCTGGCAAGTGGGGCCGCTGTTGGTGCCCCGCAATGGACACGTCTCCACTTATCCAGATCATCGTGGGACCCACAACTTGTCCACGTTAGCGCGCCGAACCCACAGCTTACCCAGGTGACCGTTGCAAAATGGGAGCCCGTGCCATTGCTTCCCCTTTCTTTCCCCGCGCCCCATTGTTCTTCTTCTCCGCCAGTGGCAGCCCTTCTCCGGTAGGCGGGTGATGTCTAGTTTCTCTTTGACCTCCTGTTCTTCATGGCCGCAGTATGGACCCGTGCCTTTGACAAGATGCCCTGACTGCCCACGCCAGGAGCCTCTGAAGCGGTCGATCTATAAGACGGACGACAACGGCAACCGTGGACGTGAGTTCCTTGCATGCGAGAGCTTGCCATATAGAGAGGGGGATAAGGTTAGATCTCGCTCCAATTGCTTTGTTTTCTCTCGATTTTCTTGTTATTCCCTCGAATTTGGGATTTAGGGTTCACGTTGTTGTTTTCAGATCGGTATAAAGCACGCCTTGTTGCAAAAGGATTTAAGCAAAGGTATGGCATCGACTATGAAGATACCTTCAGTCCAGTTGTCAAAATAGCTACTATCAGAATTGTTCTCTCCATTGCTGTCTCCCGTGGTTGGAGTCTTCGGCAACTAGATGTCAAGAACGCGTTTCTTCATGGTGTTTTGGAAGAGGAAGTCTACATGAAACAACCACCTGGTTTTGAACAGCCTCATGCTCCACATCATGTTTGCAGACTTGATAAAGCTCTCTATGGACTCAAACAAGCCCCTCGAGCATGGTATTCTCGGCTGAGTGCCAAACTCCAAGATCTTGGGTTCCTTCCTTCCAAGGCTGATACTTTGTTATTTCTTTACAATAAGTCTGGTATCACTATTTTCGTCTTGATTTATGTTGATGACATTATTGTGACCAGCTCCTCTGAGCAAGCTATATCAGTTTTGCTCCAGGATCTTAATGCACACTTTGCTATCAAAGACTTGGGTGATCTTCACTTCTTTCTTGGTATTGAAGTCAAATGGACAGCTGATAGTCTTCTTCTCACTCAAGCCAAATATGCACATGATCTTCTTGCCAAAGTTGGCATGCTTGACTATAAGGCTGCGCCTACACCTTTGTCTCCATCCGAGCCACTATCATTACATGAAGGTACTCCTCTTGGTCCCGAGGATAGTTCTCAGTATCGAAGCATTGTTGGTGCTCTTCAGTATCGCACTCTTACTCGCCCAGACCTGTCTTTTTCGGTTAACAAGGTCTGCCAATATCTTCATGCTCTCACTACTGCTCATTGGACTGCAGTTAAACGCATACTTCGTTATGTTAAAAATACATCTCAGCTTGGTATCACCTTCTGAAAATCTTCCTCTACACTTCTTAGTGCTTTTTCAGATGCCGATTGGGCCGGATGCATTGAGGATCGTCGCTCCACTGGTGGGTTTGCTATTTTCATGGGATTTCTATTTTCGTGCCCTCGGGTCCTTAGTTGTGCTCAGTTTTCCCCAGCCGCTTAGTTTTTCCTCAGTTTTGCCCAAGCGCTTGTCTGAAACCCTCACAAGGAGCTCGGACGGGAGGAATCCCGTTTAGTTGACCGTTTGTTGGTGCTGGCAAGTGGGGCCGCTGTTGGTGCCCCGTAGTGGACACGTCTCCACTTATCCAGATCATCATGGGACCCACAACTTGTCCACGTTAGCGCGCCAGACCCACAGCTTACCCAAGTGATCGTTGCAAAATGGGAGCCCGAGCCAGTCCCGTGCCCGTGCCCGTGCCATTGCTTCCCCTTTCTTTCCCCGCGCCCCATTGTTCTTCTTCTTCGCCAGCGGCAGCCCTTCTCCGACAGGCGGGTGATGTCTTGTTTCTCTTTGACCTCCCGTTCTTCATAGCCGCAGTATGGACCCGTACCTTTGACAAGATGCCCTGACTGCCCACGCCAGGAGCCTCTGAAGCGGTCGATCTGTAAGATAGACGACAATGGCAACCGTGGACGTGAGTTCCTTGCATGCGAGAGCTTGCCATATAGAGAGGGGGATAAGGTTAGATCTCGCTCCAATTTCTCTGTTTTCTCTTGATTTTCTTGTTATTCCCTCGAATTTGGGATTTAGGGTTCACGTTGTTGTTTTCAGATCCTCAAGAAATGCAGGTATTTTGAGTGGATCGATGTGTATGTTCAGAGGCTTAAATTGCAGGAATCAATTGGCGCTATTGGGGAGCGCAATTTGGGAGGGGGCGACTTGCTGTAGAGAATGCGGTGGAGAGAGGAGCCGTTCCGATTATGCCTAATGCTCCCAATGCAGAACTGGTGGAAGTGAAGGGAGAACTGAAGAAAATGAACTAGCAGTTAAAGCAGCTGATCGAGTTGAAGAAGCAAGCTAATCTGATGGCTGGTTTTTTTTGTTGTATAATTGCGATCGGATTCTTATCATTGCTCATCAAGCGCTAGAAGTTGTTACAAGCGATCCCTTGTTACAAATCCATTAGTCAGTTACATGTACTTGTAGTTGTTTTCAAAGTTAGTGTGTGCATTCAACAAAATTACCAAAAAAATAAGTGTTAGGGAATATAGGAATGCTAAAGATAGTTGATAATTGTTAGAGGGGTGACAAATAATGCATTCACCGAAATCCCACAAATATGTATGTCTCATGTTTATACCAAAATTATACCACTTTTGGGACATTTCAAATAACCAAAACTATATCCCAAACTATATTCCCTAAAAGAAAAGGAATGCTAAAGAAAGTTGATAATTGTTAAAGGGGTGATAAATAATCCATTCACCGAAATCCCCCAAATATGCCAAATATGTATGTCTCATGTTTCTACCCAAATTATACCACTTTTGGGCCGTTTCAAATTGCCAAAACTATATTCCCTAAAAAAAAGGAATGCTAAAGATAGTTGATAATTGTTAGAGGGGTGATAAATAATCCATTCACCAAAATCCCCCAAATATGCCAAATATGTATGTCTCATGTTTCTACCAAAAGTATACCACTTTTGGGCCGTTTCAAATTGCCAAAACTATATTCCCTAAAAGAAAAGGAATGCTAAAGATAGTTGATAATTGTTAGAGGGGTGATGAATAATCCATTCACAGAAATCCCCCAAATATGCCAAATATGTATGTCTCATGTTTCTACCAAAATTATACCACTTTTGGGCCGTTTCAAATTACCAAAACTATATTCCCTAAAAGAAAAGGAATGCTAAAGATAGTTGATAATTGTTAGAGGGGTGATAAATAATCCATTCACCGAAATCCCCCAAATATGCCAAATATGTATGTCTCATGTTTCTACCAAAATTATACCACTTTTGGGCCGTTTCAAATTACCAAAACTATATTCCCTAAAAGAAAAGGAATGCTAAAGATAGTTGATAATTGTTAGAGGGGTGATAAATAATTCATTCACCGAAATCCGCAAATATGTATGTCCCTTGTTTACACCAAAATTATACCACTTTTTAGTTTAACATTTTTAAATTATGGAAAATAATGCATAAATAGAGGGAATATAGTTACATGGCAAAATAATCCATAAATGCATGTCTCTTATCACACGGATCGACTCTACCAACCGTTGATCCACCGACAGAGAGAGAGATGGGTGGCCACAAAGAGAGAGAGGGGTGGCCACGAAGAGACAGATAGGGGTATACTACCCGTTAGATCAGTGGATCAACGGTTGGTGGAGTCGATCCGTGTGACAACGGCTCAACCAATCAGGATAAGTTTGGGCTTCTGTGAGCATTTGTGACAGTACTTGAGGGCAAAACTGAGTAGTACTAAGAAACCAAGGGCACGTAAATAGTAAATAGACTAAGGGATTCAAACAAAAGAATTACAAAATGAAAAATGCGTGTTTTGTACAATATAATTCATATTGGGCTACATCAAATTATTTGCAATTCAAATATACATGAGTGTGACAATTATGGCCTCATTTAGACAAACTATGTTTTGGGGAAGATGTTTTGCAAAGGGGTTTGAGTGGAAAACCATGCATCTTCATAGCTACTAGTGATTCTGAGAAGTGGAAATTTGTGGTAAAACTTGATTTATCTATGTTTGTTAAGGTTTCCTAGGTGGCAGGTTGCGTAGGAAGACTCCATGAGTAGGTGCCACTATGTTTTATTTTTTTTGGATTTTTTTGCGCATGAAATGACTCAATTAGCTATGTTAATCTCATTTGTTGACTCTCTGTTGACTAGCTACTTGAGGGTAGAACTAAGTATATTGAACTTGCCAGTCTAAGTATTCGAGGGGAAAACTGAGTACAGATAAAATTTCTGTATAAGGCCCGAGGTTAGAACTGAGTACACCAAACGTCGAAGGGTTAGCCTCGTGTCGCGGTGCACGCTTCAGCCGTGCATAGCGGACGCGTGTTGCGGTACACCAAACGCCACCTTCGTATTTATAGAGCCCCTCTTTCTCTCCCTCGACGCTCGCCCACTCTCTTATTCTCACTGCAACCGCCTCTCCTGTCCCATCATCTTCTCCACTTCGCGTCGAAAAAACCCTGAAGAAAAAACCCCGGCGATGGAGAAGAATGAGATGCCCATTGTCGGCGCTTCCGACGTAGCCGCCGGCGAATCAGCCGCCGGCACATCGGCCGCCGGCGCATCGGCCGCCGGCGCATCGGCCACCGCTCCCGTCCAGGACCCCGTCGCTGCTTCAAACCTAGCCGCCGGCGCATCAGCCACCAGCGCATCGGCCGCCGCCCCCGTCCAGGCCCCCGTCGCTGCTTTCGACGTAGCCGCCGGTGCATCAGCCACCAGCGCATCAGCCGCCGGCGCATCGGCCGCCGCCCCCGTCCAGGCCCCCATCCAGTTCCCCGTCGATTGGGACCCGTACGAACAAGAGCCGT
Organism: Dactylis glomerata; assembly: GCA_007115705.1. Taxonomy (NCBI): domain Eukaryota; kingdom Viridiplantae; phylum Streptophyta; class Magnoliopsida; order Poales; family Poaceae; genus Dactylis; species Dactylis glomerata. Next base: position 978,556 of record QXEO01000848.1, read on the forward strand.
ACGTCACCCCGGAGAACCCCTATGACACCAGCATCATCGACGAGGAGGAGGTAACCCTTTGTTCCCTTGTTCTTATTCCATTTCAATCCTTTTTGTGTTAGATCTTGCGTTATTAGGGTTCGTCTGTTCCTAGTTCTATCATTTTGTGTTAGATCTTGCGTTAATAGGGTTCGTCTGTTCCTAGTTCAATCCTTTTGTGTTAGATCTTGCGTCATTAGGGTTCGTCTGTTCCTAGTTCTAGATCTTGCGTGTTAGATCTTGTGTTATTAGGGTTCGTCTATTCCTAGTTCTAGATCTTGCATTATTAGTGTTTGTGATTTGCTTTTGTTTAACATTCGGTTAACTTATGTGAGTAATCAATCCCATCCGGTTAATTTGTGCCGATGATGATGAATATTTGGGCACAAATTGATTCAGGGTTTGGTCAGTGAACAATTGGTGTGTACAAATTTGTTGTGCATGATCTTTGTTTCACTGACCCAAATCCTGGATATAAGTGTGTCCAATGTAACTGAGGCTACCTCTTTTTTTCGTGCCCATATTATCATGCATGATCTTTTGTTCACTCTCTGTTCCATCATCGCTGCAATTGACTCCGTGTTTTTCGATCTTTGGTGCTATGTGACAGGTGCAGAGCAGCGACGTCGACAGCGACGAGGAGTCCTTCCGCACCAAGACTCGTCACGTCCTCAGGAGGCTGCAGTCCGGCCATTACGATCGCCACTTTGCTCGAGGCGTTTACAGGTGCCCCTTCTGCGCCAGGAGGCTCCGCGCCACCGACTTCAACTGCCTGGTGAACCATGCCGAATCCATTGGCAGAGCCATTGGCGGCGCTAGAGTTGGAACGACCGTGAACGTGCATGTGTTCATGGCCAAACACAAAGCACTTGGGATTCACCTACGCAGCCTCCAAGCTTAATCCCATTCATGTATATTGTAGCTTATGTTGGATCTCGGTCGGTAGTACTATTATGGGTCCCTACTGTTATCTATGCTATGTTGGCTGCTGTATGGAGCTTATCGTATATTTTCTCTAGATTTGTGCCCTAGATTTCCTACTGCCTCCGATCCATATTACTCTTTGCTAATGTGGTTGTATCTAAACATATTTTAGTGGTTGATACATCCGTATTAGTGAAGAGTAATATGGATCGGAGGGAGTACCTGATTGGGTAAAAATGAAGGCATAAAGAAATGAATGGCGTTAAGAAACAGAAGGAGAAGCTGCTCTAGATTTGCTACCAATTTGGGCAATCAAGAATGAATGAGATCGAGCGAGAGAGAAGAAAAAGGTGCATTGAAAACTTCTAATCTGGGCGAAAGAGACAGAAACCACTCGTGCCTACGTCCCGGACCCACACGGCTCCACACGCTATGACCCCAGCTCCGCTCGTATGACCAAACACGGTCTCGTCCTGTCCCACGCGGTCCCTTTCTACCAGCCCCACACGACGCGGCCCCACACGACGCGGCCCCACTTGTCAGCACGGAACGGTCAACTGAGCGGGATTCCTTCCGTCCGACCTCCTTGTGAGGGTTTCAGATAAGGGCTTGGGCAAAACTCAGGAAAAACTAAGGAGCTAGGGAAAACTGAGTACAACTAAGGACCCGAGGGCACGAAAATAGAAATCCCTTTGTTTTTTGTTTGAGGTTTATTTTAAGTGGAAAATTAAGGAATTGCCAAAACATGTTCAATAGCATATTAAAAGCCGTAAAATGATTGGCCTTTCAACATCAAGCATGTCAAAGAAATCATGTACTCCTATATCAAATTAGTTTTTCACTAAAAACCCAACTTTTCATTCCTAAATATGTTTAATATGATATAAAATCCGAAATGACAATCCTTTCGATTTCTAGAATATAAAAGACATGTATATGAATTTTTTTTACTCCAAATTTCAATTGTTCAAAGAAACTTTTGTAGCGCAAAAACTATTTAATGGAAATACTGATACGTCTCCAATGTATCTATAATTTTTGATGCTCCATGCTTGCTTTTACACCATTTGCCTAATGTTTCGTTACACTTCGTGGCACTTTTATGCATTTTCCGGAACTAACCTATTAACAAGTCGCCACAGTGCCAGTTCCCTGTTTTCTGCTATTTTTGTGTTTCAGAAAAGCTACATAGGAAATATTCTCAGAATTGGACGAAACAAGTTCCTGAAGCCTTATTTTTCCCGGAAGCTTTTACAGAACCGAAGAGGAGTCGGAGGGGGGCCACGAGGGCCCCACACACCAGGGCGCCGCGGCCCAGCCCCTGGCCGTGCCCCCTATGTGTGAGGACCCCTCGGTCCACCTCGACGATGCCCCTTCGCCTATAAAGACCCCCCGACGGAAAAAACCTAAGTACCCGATCAATTTTCCAGAACACATCGCGATCCGCCGCCGCCGCCGACCCGAAGATCGTGAAAGGAATATGCCCGAGAGGCAATAATAAAGTGGTTATTATCATATTCCATGTTTATGATAAATGTTTATTTCTCATGCTAGAATTGTATTAATCGGAAACATTAATACATGTGTGTTTAATAAACTAAAAGGTTCCTAGTAAAGCCTCTCTTTCATACTAGCTCGTTGATTAACTGATGATCAAGGTTTCCTGATCATGAACATTGGATGTTGTTAATAACGGGGTCATATCATTAGAAGAATCATGTGATGAACACTCACACCCATAGTAAGAATAGCAATACGATCAAGTCATCAAGTTCATTGCTATATCAAACTCATACGAAATAGTTCTAATCCTCAGACCATGAGATCATGTTAATCACTGATACCGGAAGAGTGCTTTGATGATATCAAACGTCACACCGTTACAGGGTGATTATAAAGGTTGATTTGGGTATTCTGAAAGTATTAGTTGAGGCTCATGGATCAAGAGTGGAATTGGTCCGACCCGATGACGGGAAGATATTCTCTGGGCCCTTCTCGGTGATATTGCATTGGAATCTCTTGCAAGCATGTGACTAGGTCACGGGAATGCATTATCACGGAACGAGTAAAGAGACTTGTCGGGAACGAGATCGAACTAGGTATGGTTGATACCAAATGATCGGATCTCAGACAAGTAATAATATCGTGAGACAAAAGGAATTAACTATGTTCATTAAAGGTTCACACGATCACTAGATTCATCGTTGAGTAAGTGGTAGTCATCATGGATTTCCAGATCCCGCTGATGATTATTGATCGGAGAGGAGTCTCGATCATGTCCACATTATTCACGAACCGTAGGGTGACACACTTAAGGTTCACCGTCGTTTTTGAGTGGATATGATACTCCGATCGAATTACAGGACAACATGAGGGTTGTTTCAGAAAAGCATCGAAACTGTTTCGGGATATCGAAATAACTCAAGGGGGTATTTGTTAATGTTTGTTAATTGAATGAATTAACAAATATTAAAGAAATAAAAATGTTTTATTAAATCAATTATTATGAATTTAATTAACATGAATGTCATGCAAAATTAAATGGGGGGTTACCTCATGTTGATGAGGGAGTTACCACCATGAAGAGGGGGTTACCACAATGAAGAGGACCATGAAGAGGAGGAGAGCCTCTGCTTGGCCGGCCACCCCCTTGGGGCTGCCCATCCTGTCCTATAAAAGGCCCCCCTCTCCTCCATGTTCATACAAGCTTGATCCTTCCCCTCTCCCGCAAAGTTGCTGCCCCAAATCCGTCTTGGCTTAGCGAAGCTCTGCCGGATTGTTAGTTCGAGTTTCACACAGTTGGAGAAGTGAGTGTTGGAGTGTCCGGCGGATCCCTTCTTCCGCTGCCCCGCTGGACTGAGGGCGTGGAGGAGTCGACGACGAGCCGTACGTGTGACCGAGCACGGGGGCGCTGCCGGTTGTGGCGCCGTGTACATGATCTCGTGATCGTCAAGTGAACCACTACGTCGTCTACATCAAGTGAACGACTACGTCGACTACGTGCGTCTTTCTCGACTCTCCATCGGCAACATTTGTGTGGGAACGTAATCCCCGCTACCGGTCTTCGAGGGTTAGTCTCCGTTGCTACCATCTCGTAGATGTTCTTGGCTAGTTTATGTGTTCATGCGTAGGAATTTTTTTTGTTTTCTATGCTACGAACCCATCAGATCGGGAGGTTCCAGAAGCTCTTCCCGGCACCCTGTCGAAGAGGGGAATCACCACCGGAGGTCTTCTTCATTGCCATGCTTGCCTCCGGAGCGATGAGTGAGTAGTCTACCTTGGACTATGGGTCCATAGCAGTAGCTAGATGGTTGTCTCCTGCACCATGTGCTTCATGTTTAGATCTCATGACCTGCCCTACATGATTGAGATCACCGTTATGTAATTCTACATGTTTGGTTTGTTGGGATCCGATGAATATTGGTGTTATGATTGAGTTGCTATACTGAAATATATCTTATGTTATCTCTATGTTGTTTATGATCTTGCATGCTCTCCATTGTTAGTAGCTATCTTGGCCGAGTAGTTGCTAGTGACTCCAAGAGGGGGTATTTATGCTCGATAGTGGGTTCATGCCTCTATTTAATCTGGGGGAGTGACAGAAACCTCTAAGGTTGTAGATGTGTTGTTGCTACTAGGGAGAAAACAACATTCATATGCTCGAGGGCATATGCTTTGTTTACATTACACACTTTGCTTAATGCAATTATCTGTTGTTCACAACCTAATACTCATGGGGTGTTCAGATGATATCCCCGTGAGTGGATTATTAGTCATAGATGCAGTTGGATGGCGGTCTATGTATTTTGTTGTAATGCCCAGAGTAAATCGCATAGTGATCTTCTTGACATATCACGTTTATCTTTATTCTATCAATTGCCCAACTGTAGTTTGTTTACCCAACATGTGTTATTTATCTTATGGAGAGACACCACTAGTGAACTGTGGACCCCGGTCCTATTTCCATCATATTGCTATTACCTGTTTACTTTACTCGCACTATTTACTTTACTCGCATACTATTATCACTTTCCACTCGATACGCTCGTACCCTTTATTTCAAGCAAACCGGTGAGATTGACAACCTCATCGCAAGTTGGGAACAAAGTATTTGGTTGTGTTGTGTGCAGGTTCCGCGTTGCTATTGGCTGAAGACGAGTCAACAAGTGTCGTAAACGGCGCCCTTGTTGGAGTGTTATTAGGCCAGTCAGCATCACCTTCAGTTGTTTGTCTGCTCTTCTCCTGATCGACATACCTTGGTTTCTTACTGAGGGAAAAGACTTGCTGCTGTGCTCATCATACTTTCCGCTTGGAGTTTCCCAACTGCCTGGCCATAATAATCATCAACTACACGCCAGCCATCAAGCCCTTTTCTGGCACCGTTGCCGGGGAAGAAGTGGAAGACCTCGCAAGGGGAGTTTTTCGCACGCACATCCTTTACTTTGTTTTATTGTTTTGCTTTACTTTATTTTTACTTGCATCGTTTTATATCAAAAACCCAAAAAAAAATAGAATCCTTGATAGTTGTTTTTACTTGTCTGCTTTCAGTTTTGCTGAAATGGCTACTCTTGAAAACACCAAGTTGTGTGACTTTACTAGCACGAACAATAGTGATTTTATCTGCACTCCTATTGCGCCACCTGCTCCTGCTGCAAACTTTTATGAGATTAAGCCTTCTTTGTTGAACCTTGTTATGAAAGAGCAATTTTCTGGTGCTAGTACTGAAGATGCTGCAGCTCATCTCAACAATTTTGTTGAGCTATGTGAGATGCAGAAATATAAGGATGTAGAAAGCGATATTATTAAGCTCAAGTTGTTTCCTTTTTCTTTGAGAGGAAAAGCTAAAGATTGGTTGCTGTCTTTGACTAAGAATAGTATTGATTCATGGGCTAAGTGTAAGGATGCTTTCATTGGTAGATATTATCCTCCTACTAAAATTATAGCTTTGCGTAGCAATATTATGAAGTTTAGTCAATTTGATAATGAACATGTTGCTCAAGCTTGGGAAAGAATGAAATCTATGATAAAGAATTGCCCCACTCATGGACTGACTACTTGGATGATTGTTCAAACTTTTTATGCAGGACTGAATTTTTCTTCGAGGAACCTACTTGATTCAGCTGCTGGAGGCACTTTTATGTCCCTTACCTTGGGCGCCGCAACAAAGCTACTTGACAACATGATGGTAAATTATTCCGAATGGCACACCGAGAGAGCTCCACAAGGTAAGAAGGTAAATTCTGTTGAGGAAACCTCTTCCTTGAGTGATAAGATTGATACCATTATGGCTATGCTTGCTAATGATAGAACTCATGTTGATCCTAATAATGTTCCTTTAGCCTCTTTGGTTGCTCAAGAAGAGCATGTTGATGTGAACTTCATTAGAAACAATAATTTTAACAACAATGCTTATAGGAACAATTTTGCTAGTAACAACTATAGCCCGTTTCCCTCTAATGGTGAAAATGGCTATCTTGGTAGACCTAAAATGCCTAGTGAAGAGAGGTTTTTAGAACTTGAAAAGGCCACCAAGAATTTTATGCAAATGCAATATGAGCAAAATAAGTTGTTTACTAAGACTATGGAGGAGCAATCAGCTCTGTTGAGGACTATTAGTCATCAACTTGAAAATTTAAACAAGGCTATTCCTGAATTGCAAGCTAAGGTTTCCAAAGATGAAAATGATATTTCATCTTTGTCTAATGTGCAATCCTCTTTGGTTAACAGAATGTCCGCTAAGCCTGATCCTTTTGCTACTGCTAATGCTATTCAAGTTGGAATTGATGAAAATGTTAGATTGTTAGCAGAATTGCATGCTAAATGGGAAAGAGAGGATGAGATTGCTAGGAATATGAAAGTTTGTACTATTACTACCTCTAATGATGTTGTTCCTAATGCTAGCAATCCTCTTACTTTGATTGGTGTAGAGAAAACTCCCACTCCCTGTGTTAAAAAGCCTAAAACTGCCAAAACTTTTTCTCAAAAGAGTGCTAAAATTTTTTGGAGTGTAGGAGATGATAACTCTACTTCTTTTAATGATATTGATGTTGATGGCTGCAACATATCTGAGGTTATTTTGTTCTTGCAAAAGCTTGCTTTGACTCCCAATGCTAGTTCTTTAAATATTGCTTTTACTAAGCATATTACCAATGCTCTCATGAAAATTAGGGATGAAAAGTTGAAGCAAAAAGCTTCTGTTCCCAAGAACTTAGAAGATGGTTGGGAACCCATCATTAATATGCATGTTAATGGTTTTGATTGCCATGCTTTATGTGATCTAGGTGCTAGTATTTCTATCATGCCTAGAAAAATTTATGACATGCTTGATTTACCACCGCTTGAAAAGTGTTATTATGATGTTCCTATTGCTGATGTTGCTAAGAAGAAACCTTTGGGAAGGATTAATGATATTCTTATTATGGTTAACAATAACCTTGTTCCTGTTGATTTTCTCGTTATGGACGTTGAATGCCATGCTTCATGTCCTATTATTTTGGGAAGACCTTTTCTTCGAACTGTAGGTGCCATTATTGATATGAGAGAAGGCACCATCAAATATCAATTCCCACTAAAGAAAGGTATGGAACACTTCCCTAGGAAAAGAAAGAAATTACTTTTTGACTCTATTCTTAGAGCAAATTACGAGCTTGATGCTTCATCTCTTGATATTACTTGATTCGCAATTTTCTGCGCCAAGCTCAAAGGCGTTAAACAAAAGCACTCTTGGGAGATAACCCAATATTTTCTTTTCAGTACTTTTTCTTTTATTTGAGTCTTGGAAGTCATTACTACTATAATGACCTCTCCTTATCATTTTTATTTTATTCTTGTGCCAAGAGAAGCCTCTAATCAGAGTGAGGTAAAGATTTGGGGATGTTGCTGTCCTAAAACTGTTTTCGGTGCTGCACCATAAAAATTCGTGAACATTCTCTGCATATCTTTTGGACCTGACATTTCTTGTGCATATGCCCCAGGTTATATCCAAACTTTCGTTAGTTTAATACTTTTTGAGTTGAGCAACAAAAAACCCCTCAAAAATTAGACCTTTATCAACTTTTCGGTTTTGACAGATTTCTGCCACTATTCATTTTTGCCGCTTTATCGCTTTCTTTTTGAGTTCTTTTGATCATGGAACTTTTGGGGAAGTTGCTACAGTAGTATATACTTTATATGTGGTGGTTTTGGGTTGAAACCTGAAGCAAAAGAGGTTGATTATATGTTATGCTTACACTAATGTTGCTAATAGATTTGTGTTTAGTTTTGTATGAAGGAAGTTTTCAAGTGTAGGGATTGGAGAATGATGAGATGAGTTGAAGAATGGACAAAAGATCAAGCTTGGGGATTCCCATGCATCGCCCCAAGAAATATCCAAGAAGTACAAGCGTCAAAGCTTGGGGATGCCCCCGAGGCACCCCTTCTTCATCGGCAAAAATCAGGTCACCTTTCAAGACACTATATTTTTATTGCTTCATGCACTATGTGTTTTTCTTGGAGCGTCAGTTGTTTTAGTTTTCTTTGTAAGTTCAGTTTTGTTTGCTGCAATAAATGGTTGGACCCCAACAAATTTCTTTTGGAGAAGTTGACTTGCTTTTCATTTGCCAAGAACGCTCTAGTTTTCATTCTTATTAGAAACCGAATGTTCTTCTTTTTCTGCTACTGCTTTTGGTTTTTGTTTTCGCCTTGATTTGCGTTCAGACCTTGTCATATCTTTTCATCAAGGTGTATTTTTTCCTCTGATCTTTATTGGTTTTGATCAAAAGAGGTGTCTTAAAATTTTTCAAATGTTGTTGGAAAAGAGAAAAAGCTTTATGCAAAAAAGTGGTACAAGAAGGAGCTTGTGTAGACTGCGGCTTAGGCTTTTTCATGTCATGCTTGATGTCTTTTTGATAGTATGCTTAGTGGTTTTGCTGTAGCATGACTTGTCTCAAATAACTGAGATTGCTTAATGAGCCTTGGAAAAAATCATGCGTTGTTTTTATTGTATGGAAGCATTATTTTGGTTTTATCCTTGATGCTTTATTTGGGTTGATTTGGCGCATGCTCACACATGTTAGACTCTTACAAAGTCGCCAATAGCCTCTATGATCATTTATTTTTTGACTTTTGATGCCATCTTATGCTTCTTTTAATGTCACTTTGTCGCTTTGCATGATTATGGCCATTATTGCTCTCTTAGTTGGTCGCTCCTAGTCTTTTGCTAGCCCTCACCTTGTACTGAGTATGAGCTCTACTCGTGCATCCAACTCCTAAGAACCAAGTTTTCCAAAGTGTCCACCATACATACCTACTAGAAATTTTCTATTCCAAGTAAATTTGACTTGCTTTTATCTACTCTTCAAATTAAACTCTTACCAGTGTTATGCGAAAATTGGTTAGTAAAGCTCTCACGAACCGAAAGGCACACTTTACTTTTTCTTGTTCTTAAAAATTTGACATTGTGGTCTTTTATGTTGAGTTGTTATGCTTGCAAGTTGTAAGTTGGATACTAGCCCAACCATGTTGTCATGGGGCAAGCTTTCAACATTGCACTTCTTATTTGAGTTGATATCGTGATCTTTTGTTTATGGATGCCCGCGGTGTGAAATGAATTGGGAATCTTGCGGGGATCATGGAGTTTGTATATGTGTTAGGGAAATGCCTGGGCCACCAATCTAAGCCATGCATAATTCATGGTGGAAATTTGCAGCATACCCATAGTGGACATTCGACGACGCATCTCAAAATAAAAAGCTAAACAAATGGCAAATAAAAGAGATGTCGAGGTGTTCATTGTTTGCTTGTCCTGTCATTTTGATGTGGGATTGTTCCATGTCATCGGGCACGGAGGTACCCCGTTGGTGGTTTTCAATGATACATATATACTTACAATGACAAGAGCCTTGCTTGGGACTCTAAGTAAAGTAGCATGAGGTTTGGGTACTCGTATTCACGGGGCACGAGGTTTTTCGACTTATGATTTGTCAAGCATATGCATCATAATTGTTCTCGCATTAACTTTAACCATTCAAGATGCTTATGATGGGGGCAATGAGAGCTCAAAGCCGGTAAGTACCATAATTTTCGAAGGTTATAAAACTTGCAATCACTGCTTCCCTCCGCGAAGGGCCTTTCTTTTACTTTTATATTGAGTCACCACCTTCTATCTTTATGCACCATTAAGAGAGCATAGTTGTCATTCTTAGTATAATATGCATTGTCCCAAAGTTTTCATTGATTGATTCATATTGTTGGTTTCACTTGTTCTTAAATTATTTGTATCTAGTCTCCCTCTTAAACTTGAAGGTGTCCTATGCATTTATGTTTTGCTCTCTATGAAGGACAATGTGACGCCCCAAAATCGGCACCTTGCGAATTATAGCAATCACGCCACAATTCGCACGATGTCGCTTTGGAAATGCACCACCAAGCAAAATGTGCACATCGCAACATACACATTAGGCGGGTGGAATCAAGGTAGCAACAGTTACACAAGTTCACGATGGAACCCACAAAAGAATATATAATAACAAAGACTCCACGAGTCAAGAATTCAAATATACATACAAAAATCCAAATCATACATAAAGCAAAATAGTATCCGAGTACGGACAAGAATACAAATGGGCCTAAGAGGCCTGAAGATAAACGATGGCGTCCATAACCCTGCCCAGGCCAAGCCGGAAGGGTAACCTTGCTAACGTCGTCGCTTCCAGGTACCTGTCTTCAAACCTGCTCCGGCGAAAATCCGAGACGAGCAGCAATAAGTACAAAGTACTTAGCAAGACTTCAAGACGTATAAAGCGTAGTCAACAAGCCGCCTTTGTACGTGAGGTACGCAGACAACTCGAGAGACTCAAAAGGACGTCAGCTGTATGGTGGGGTTAAGCGGCAGCGAGCAAGCACTAAAGAACCTACAGAGACACTCTATAACTTCCGTCTAAACAGAATAAGATAAGAGAGCGCATAAAGGAACCAACTAGAATACTACAGCAAACATAACCCAGCCGATGAATCACCTCGCGCAACAACACGAAGAAGCAATATCAAAGGCACTCACACAGTGAACAATTTTATAACAATTTAATATTATAGTAGAGCTATTTACTATGCCACTTTTATCATCCATTAGGTGTAAGTTGTTCTATGATCGAGTAGAACGGCTCCAAGTCATCCATAACCGCGGACACGGCTTTTCGAAAAGATTTACCCTGCAGGGGTGCACCAATGTACCCATACACGCTCGATCAATCCAACCTAGACAAGGGATGGATATCACGACGAGACCGTTGCTAATTCTACGAGAGAGTTTAGGGGGGGGCCACCCTACTAAGCTACCCGTAACGAAGTCGGCCGAGCTCCGAAGACGGACTCAGAAGTTTGCAAGAACGGAGAAGTCTGGCAGAGAGCCCATCTGAGAGGTCCGCCAGCTTCACAGAAAAACGTACCGCGAGCAAATAAACCTGCCAACCATCCGAGGCGACACAACCACACCTTTTCGAGGGGGCTTAGAGACTCCGCCACCATGAAAGGTGACTCCACCCAAATCCAAATCCAAATGAAAATACGGTGTTGTGGCCCCCGGTAAACTAACTCGAGAAAAAGTAGTAAGTCAAGGGAGATCCCATGGCATCTCCACGAGTGGTTAGTGCGCTCAGCTTAGAACAGTTCATGCGAACTCGGGGTCCTAGGGGACACAAGTGAGCCGTCGGAAAACAGGCAAAATGACTCACCGATGCCTCTGCTTAACCAAGTGAAGTTGTAACATAATTAAATCATGTTTATCTCCAACATCTAATATCCAACTTATCTCCAATTCATATCCATATCATAACCATAAGGTAAAACATGTGATAACTTCCCAACAACCCGATAAGATGAAACAACTTGAAACAACCTAAGCATGCCTACGACTCGCAAGGCCAACTCAAACAACAAGCAAAAGGTAATAGGCGGGAGGTGGCGGAAATATAGTTTTGCTTTGGGCAAACAGGTGGATAGGAGACGTGACTCGAACAAAGCATCGAAACACAAGGCTAGCATAAAGAATAAGAGAAAGCATAAACACATATAGGTAATAAGTACCCCTATAGGTTGACAAGGGGCGGGAGAGCTTGCCTGGCAAGATTGTCGAAGAACACCCGAAGAACTTGTCGTTGCTCACAACACCATGAAGCGTCCTATCCGAGAAGAAGCAAAATGCTACAACAAACAACGGATGCAACACTTACTACTACGGAAAAAGAATCGGCATGATCATATGCAAGCATGCATGACATGGCAATTATGATGCAACTTATCCAAATTAAGAGGAATCGGAATTCCGACACACACATATATGGTTCCAGTTGTTTTTCTAACGTCATTTTAAATGTTGATTAGCATGGCAAAGACAAGATATAGGTGAGCTACTCAAAATTAAATGAAGTGGGGTAACCATATTTGGTAATACCTAAATACTCCATATGTTATTAATAGGTGTGATGCAAATTACCACGAAACTACATGATGCAAGATACAAATAGTAGCATGAATGGCATATTCAGATTCTATGCATTTTTCTGATAAACTTTCATATAAAATACGTTTTATTCCGAGTTATAGTTTGTAAGATATGAATTTTGCAAGATTTGAAGGCTTGCAGGAATTTTTATTTGAAAACAGAAAAATGGGAGATCTTTTCTCACCGAAGGAACCCAGCCCGGGTCGCTGACCTGCGGGGCCGATGCGATGATGTGGCGCGTTGACTGGGCAGGGGCTGCTGCGGTGGCACCAGCTCGGACTGATGGGCGTGGCCCACCTGTCAGGTGGACGCGCTGAGAAATTCCCAAAAAGGGTTGTCACCGGCTAGATTCGAACACGGGATCTGCTGAAGCGTGACAAAGGGCTCAGGCCACTATGGTACTCAATCGGATCTGAACAGAATAGAAAGATGCTATTTATATTGGCAAAGCGTCTGCTTAACCTGACGAAACTGAAACTGAACGCGAGTGTTGTTGCGTTTTGAAGTACTGAACATGGGAGCACCCTGGCGTTGAGATGAGCGTCGGGCTCGAGTTTGCAGGGACGAGGCGGAGGTCAACGGAGAAGGGCTGCACGTCCGTGCCGTTTATGATGAAGCAGCACACGCGGGGCTTGGCGGAGACGAAGGACGACGATCTTGATGGAGACGAGGAGGTGCAGGCGTGCAGCGCCTAGACGGCAACGCGGACACGCGCGCTCGGGCCAGGTCGAGGTAAAGCCGGGGATGAGCAGCAGCAATCAAAGGCAGAGGTCGGCGTTGCGGAGAGGTGCGCTGGCAAGGTCGATGTCCAGCCGGAGCACGGGGCGACGTTGTCGTGGTCGAGCAGGGCGAGGAAGAGGTGGACGGTGCAGCATGGGATGGAGCTGCTCGCGGCTGGAGCGTCCAAAGAAGAGGAGCAGCGACTCCACCTTGAGATCGAGCGGCCATGGTGGAGGTACCCTCGGATAGAAACAAACGGTAGTGAGCGGCAGTAGAAGCAGCCGGGGAAAAGCTAGAATGGACTGAGAAGCTCACCGAGAAGATGCGTGCGTGTTTGACGAGGACGACGAAGGACCGGGGAGCGATCAGAAGTTGACGAGGACGGCGGGGGTTTGGGAGGCGTCCGCAAGTGGCGATGAAGGGGAGCTTGAGCAAGGCAGGGGCCAGTGCTTGCAGCGAGCGACGGGAAAGAGAACTAGAACAAGAGGGGAGTGGCGGCGATGCAGGGAAATAGGAGGCTAGCGCTAGGGTTGCAGGAGTGGTTTATATAGAGGAAGCGGGAGCTGCTCGTCCATCCCATCGATCGGTACAGCTACGTGGCTCCATTGGGATGGCTGCCGTACAAAGAAGGAAGCAACAGAAGGAGGTATCGGTAAGGTAATTGGGCCGTGGGCCGAAAGGAAGACGAGGCCAGAAGAAAGGATTTCGATGGCTGAAAAGGAGGTGGGTCACGTGGCTGGCTGGGCTGATTTTCTTCTTATTCCCCCTTTTTTTAACTGGAAACTGCTTCTTCTTTTCTTGCAGCATTCTTTTAGGGATAAGAGGGAGAAAGGAGGGGTTTCAAAAGGTTGCAAAACAGGTTTAAAACAAGATTTCAGAAACTTGATTTACTGTCTCAAAATAATTTTCAAAGGTTTGCAAATATTTTTGGTTTAGTCTTAATTCAAAATAAGAGAAGAAGAGGAGGGTTTGTTTCATAAAACCATACAAGCAAAACAAAATAGGATTTAATCAAAATAATTTTGTTTGACAAAACATGCAAGGTGATAGATGCATGATGCATAAGAGAAAAAAAAACAAATCTAATAAAGGGGGATTTTTCTGGGCCGTTACAATCGACACCACCAACAAGGGATCTCGCCCCGAGATCCACACTCGTGTAGGGAGAAGAGTTGGTTAAACTATCGAATCTTCTTGCACCATGTTGATCTTGTCGACACCACCAACAAGAGGTTTCTTCTCGACACCACCAACAAGGATTCTTAATTGCATTGACGATGATGAACTTCCAAAGAGCGGACCTATTTGGATAAAGGCAAGAGATCGCCCACCCACGTGGAAACCTAAACTCAAAGAGGTAGGTAAGAGAGACGACTCAAAACTCGCAAAGGTAAGAGGAGAGGAGCACAGAGGTAAGAAGTAAAATGCAGAGCTACTCAGATCTATCCAACTCATTTTTAGCAAAAATAGTTTTGACACTAGACACTACAACGACCATTGGCAAGGTTATCCTACAGGCAGAGCGGACCCGCGGGTATCGACAAAACCTTGGCTCTGATACCACTTGTGACGCCCCAAAATCGGCACCTTGCGAATTATAGCAATCACGCCACAATTCGCACGATGTCGCTTTGGAAACGCACCACCAAGCAAAATGTGCACATCGCAACATACACATTAGGCGGGTGGAATCAAGGTAGCAACAGTTACACAAGTTCACGATGGAACACACAAAAGAATATATAATAACAAAGACTCCACGAGTCAAGAATTCAAATATACATACAAAAATCCAAATCATACATAAAGCAAAATAGTATCCAAGTACGGACAAGAATACAAATGGGCCTAAGAGGCCTGAAGATAAACGATGGCGTCCATAACCCTGCCCAGGCCAAGCCGGAAGGGTAACCTTGCTAACGTCGTCGCTTCCAGGTACCTGTCTTCAAACCTGCTCCGGCGAAAATCCGAGACGAGCAGCAATAAGTACAAAGTACTTAGCAAGACTTCAAGACGTATAAAGCGTAGTCAACAAGCCGCCTTTGTATGTGAGGTACGCAGACAACTCGAGAGACTCAAAAGGACGTCAGCTGTATGGTGGGGTTAAGCGGCAGCGAGCAAGCACTAAAGAACCTACAGAGACACTCTATAACTTCCGTCTAAACAGAATAAGATAAGAGAGCGCATAAAGGAACCAACTAGAATACTACAGCAAACATAACCCAGCCGATGAATCACCTCGCGCAACAACACGAAGAAGCAATATCAAAGGCACTCACACAGTGATCAATTTTATAACAATTTAATATTATAGTAGAGCTATTTACTATGCCACTTTTATCATCCATTAGGTGTAAGTTGTTCTATGATCGAGTAGAACGGCTCCAAGTCGTCCATAACCGCGGACACGGCTTTTCGAAAAGATTTACCCTGCAGGGGTGCACCAAGGTACCCATACACGCTCGATCAATCCAACCTAGACAAGGGATGGATATCACAACGAGACCGTTGCTAATTCTACGAGAGAGTTTAGGGGGGGCCACCCTACTAAGCTACCCGTAACGAAGTCGGCCGAGCTCCGAAGACGGACTCAGAAGTTTGCGAGAACGGAGAAGTCTGGCAGAGAGCCCATCCGAGAGGTCCGCCAGCTTAACAGAAAAACGTACCGCGAGCAAATAAACCTGCCAACCATCCGAGGCGACACAACCACACCTTTTCGAGGGGGCTTAGAGACTCCGCCACCATGAAAGGTGACTACACCCAAATCCAAATCCAAATGAAAATACGGTGTTGTGGCCCCCGGTAAACTAACTCGAGAAAAAGTAGTAAGTCAAGGGAGATCCCATGGCATCTCCACGAGTGGTTAGTGCGCTCAGCTTAGAACAGTTCATGCGAACTCGGGGTCCTAGGGGACACAAGTGAGCCGTCGGAAAACAGGCAAAATGACTCACTGATGCCTCTGCTTAACCAAGTGAAGTTGTAACATAATTAAATAATGTTTATCTCCAACATCTAATATCCAACTTATCTCCAATTCATATCCATATCATAACCATAAGGTAAAACATGTGATAACTTCCCAACAACCCGATAAGATGAAACAACTTGAAACAACCTAAGCATGCCTACGACTCGCAAGGCCAACTCAAACAACAAGCAAAAGGTAATAGGCGGGAGGTGGCGGAAATATAGTTTTGCTTTGGGCAAACAGGTGGATAGGAGACGTGACTCGAACAAAGCATCGAAACACAAGGCTAGCATAAAGAATAAGAGAAAGCATAAACACATATAGGTAATAAGTACCCCTATAGGTTGACAAGGGGCGGGAGAGCTTGCCTGGCAAGATTGTCGAAGAACACCCGAAGAACTTGTCGTTGCTCACAACACCACGAAGCGTCCTATCCGAGAAGAAGCAAAATGCTACAACAAACAACGGATGCAACACTTACTACTACGGAAAAAGAATCGGCATGATCATATGCAAGCATGCATGACATGGCAATTATGATGCAACTTATCCAAATTAAGAGGAATCGGAATTCCGACACACACATATATGGTTCAAGTTGTTTTTCTAACGTCATTTTAAATGTTGATTAGCATGGCAAAGACAAGATATAGGTGAGCTACTCAAAATTAAATGAAGTGGGGTAACCATATTTGGTAATACCTAAATACTCCATATGTTATTAATAGGTGTGATGCAAATTACCATGAAACTACATGATGCAAGATACAAATAGTAGCATGAATGGCATATTCAGATTCTATGCATTTTTCTGATAAACTTTCATATAAAATACGTTTTATTCCGAGTTATAGTTTGTAAGATATGAATTTTGCAAGATTTGAAGGCTTGCAGGAATTTTTATTTGAAAACAGAAAAATGGGAGATCTTTTCTCACCGAAGGAACCCAGCCCGGGTCGCTGACCTGCGGGGCCGATGCGATGATGCGGCGCGTTGACTGGGCAGGGGCTGCTGCGGTGGCACCAGCTCGGACTGACGGGCGTGGCCCACCTGTCAGGTGGATGCGCTGAGAAATTCCCAAAAAGACCTGCGGGGCCGATGCGATGATGCGGCGCGTTGACTGGGCAGGGGCTGCTGCGGTGGCACCAGCTCGGACTGACGGGCGTGGCCCACCTGTCAGGTGGACGCGCTGAGAAATTCCCAAAAAGGGTTGTCACCGGCTGGATTCGAACACGGGATCTGCTGAAGCGTGACAAAGGGCTCAGGCCACTATGGTACTCAATCGGATCTGAACAGAATAGAAAGATGCTATTTATATTGGCAAAGCGTCTGCTTAACCTGACGAAATTGAAACTGAACGCGAGTGTTGTTGCGTTCTGAAGTACTGAACATGGGAGCACCCTGGCGTTGAGATGAGCGTCGGGCTCGAGTTTGCAGGGACGAGGCGGAGGTCAACGGAGAAGGGCTGCACGTCCGTGCCGTTTATGATGAAGCAGCACACGCGGGGCTTGGCGGAGACGAAGGACGACGATCTTGATGGAGACGAGGAGGTGCAGGCGTGCAGCGCCTAGACGGCAACGCGGACACGCGCGCTCGGGCCAGGTCGAGGTAAAGCCGGGGATGAGCAGCAGCAATCAAAGGCAGAGGTCGGCATTGCGAAGAGGTGCGCTGGCAAGGTCGATGTCCAGCCAGAGCACGGGGCGACGTTGTCGTGGTCGAGCAGGGCGAGGAAGAGGTGGACGGTGCAGCATGGGATGGAGCTGCTCGCGGCTGGAGCGTCCAAAGAAGAGGAGCAGCGACTCCACCTTGAGATCGAGCGGCCATGGTGGAGGTACCCTCGGATAGAAACAAACGGTAGTGAGCGGCAGTAGAAGCAGCCGGGGAAAAGCTAGAATGGACTGAGAAGCTCACCGAGAAGATGCGTGCGTGTTTGACGAGGATGACGAAGGACCGGGGAGCGATCAGAAGTTGACGAGGACGGCGGGGGTTTGGGAGGCGTCAGCAAGTGGCGATGAAGGGGAGCTTGAGCGAGGCAGGGGCCAGTGCTTGCAGCGAGCGATGGGAAAGAGAACTAGAACAAGAGGGGAGTGGCGGCGATGCAGGGAAAAAGGAGGCTAGCGCTAGGGTTGCAGGAGTGGTTTATATAGAGGAAGCGGGAGCTGCTCGTCCATCCCATCGATCGGTACAGCTACGTGGCTCCGTTGGGATGGCTGCCGTACAAAGAAGGAAGCAATAGAAGGAGGTATCGGTAAGGTAATTGGGCCGTGGGCCGAAAGGAAGACGAGGCCAGAAGAAAGGATTTCGATGGCTGAAAAGGAGGTGGGTCACGTGGCTGGCTGGGCTGATTTTCTTCTTATTCCCCTTTTTTTAAACTGGAAACTGCTTCTTCTTTTCTTGCAGCATTCTTTTGGGGATAAGAGGGAGAAAGGAGGGGTTTCAAAAGGTTGCAAAACAGGTTTAAAACAAGATTTCAGAAACTTGATTTACTGTCTCAAAATAATTTTCAAAGGTTTGCAAATATTTTTGGTTTAGTCTTAATTCAAGATAAGAGAAGAAGAGGAGGGTTTGTTTCATAAAACCATACAAGCAAAACAAAATAGGATTTAATCAAAATAATTTTGTTTCATTTTCATAAAGGGGGATTTTTCTGGGCCGTTACAGACAAGCTGAAAACCATTTGTATGTTTTTTCTTATGATTTGAACACACGTTTGACTTTCATTGTTTCATTTTCATGATCTTTTGTTTGTGTTCATTTGCATGTTATAACATGGTTGCTAAGTTTTTATTGTCAAGATTATATCTTTCATGCCCATGTTTTAAGTTCTTATGATCCCAGCTCACAAATGCTTACATACATGATCAAGATTGTGTAGGTGCATGTCACCTCAAAAATTATTCTTTTGTTATGACTTACCTACTCGAGGACGAGCAGGAGTTATGCTTGGGGATGCTGATACGTCTCCAACGTATCTATAATTTTTGATGCTCCATGCTTGTTTTTACACCATTTGCCTAATGTTTCGTTACACTTTGTGGCACTTTTATGCATTTTCCGGAACTAACCTATTAACAAATCGCCACAGTGCCAGTTCCCTGTTTTCTGCTGTTTTATTGTTTCAGAAAAGTTACACAGGAAATATTCTCGGAATTGGACGAAACAAGTTCCTGAAGTCTTATTTTTCCCGGAAGCTTCCAGAGGACTGAAGAGGTGTCGGAGGGGGGCCACGAGGGCCCCACACACCAGGGTGGCGCGGCCCAGCCCCTGGCCGCGCCCCCTATGTGTGAGGACCCCTCGGTCCACCTCTGATGATGCCCCTTCGCCTATAAAGACCCCCCTACGGAAAAACTAAACACTTGAAAACTTCCCTACACTTGAAAACTTCCTTCATACAAAACTAAACACAATTCTATTAGCAACATTAGTGTAAGCATAACATATAATCAACCTCTTTTGCTTCAGGTTTCAACTCAAAACCACCACATATATAGCAAATAATACTGTAGCAACCTCCCCAAAAGTTCCGTGATCAAAAGAACTCAAAAGAAAGCGATAAAGTGGCAAACACAAATATTGGCAGAAATCTGTCAAAACTGAACAGCTGACAAAGGTCGAATTTTTGAGGGGTTTTCTGTTGCTCAAATCAAGAAGTGTTCAACTAACAAAAGTTTGGATATAACCTGGGGCAAATGCACAAGAAATTTCAGGTCCAAAAGATATACAGAGAGTTTATACGAATTTTTACGGTGCAGCACCAAAAACAGTTTCAGGACAGCAACATCCCCAAATCTTTACCTCACTCGAATTAGAGGCTTCTCTTGGCACAACAATAAAATAAAAAGGATAAGGAGCGGTCATTACAGTAGTAATGACTTCCAAGACTCAAATAAAAGAAAAAGTACTGAAAATAAAACATTGGGTTAGCTCCCAAGAGTGCTTTTCTTTAACGCCTTTGAGCTAGGCGCAGAAAATTGCGAATCAAGTAACATCAAGTGATGAAGCATCAAGCTCATAATTTGCTATAAGAATAGAGTCAAAAAGCAATTTCTTTATTTTCCTAGGGAAGTGTTCCATACCTTTTTTGAGTGGAAATTGATATTTTATGGTGCCTTCTCTCATATCAATGATGGCACCTACAGTTCGAAGAAAAGGTCTTCCCAAAATAATAGGACATGAAGCATGGCATTCAATGTCCATAACAAGAAAATCAACGGGAACAAGGTTATTGTTAACCACAATAATAACATCATTAATCCTTCCCAAAGGTTTCTTCTTAGCAACATCAGCAATAGAAACATCATAATAACATTTTTCAAGAGGTGGTAAATCAAGCATATCATAAATTTTTCTATGCATGATAGAAATACTAGCACCTAGATCACATAAAGCATGGCACTCAAAACCATTAACATGCATATCAATGATGGGTTCCCAACCATCTTCTAACTTCTTGGGAACAGAAGCTTTTTGCTTCAACTTTTCATCCCTAATTTTCATGAGAGCATTGGTAATATGCTTAGTAAAAGCAATATTTAAAGAACTAGCATTGGGAGTCAAAGCAAGCTTTTGCAAGAACAAAATAACTTCAGATATATTGCAGCCATCAACATCAAAATCATTAAAAGAAGTAGAGCTATCATCTCCTACACTCCAAAAAAATTTAGCACTCTTTTGAGAAAAAGTTTCGGGAGTTTTAGGCTTTTTAGCACAAGGAGCGGGAGTTTTCTCTACACCAATCAAAGTAAGAGGATTGCTAGCATTAGGAGCAACATCATTAGAGGTAGTAATAGTACAAACTTTCATATTCCTAGCAATCTCATCCTCTCTTTCCCAAGCTTGAGCAACATGTTCATTATCAAACTGACTAAACTTCATAATATTGCTACGCAAAGCTATAATTTTAGCAAGAGGATAATATCTACCAATAAAAGCATCCTTACACTTAGCCCATGAATCAATACTATTCTTAGTCAAAGACAGCAACAAATCTTTAGCTTTTCCTCTCATAGAAAAAGGAAACAACTTGAGCTTAATAATATCACCATCAACATTCTCATACTTTTGCATCTCACATAGCTCAACAAAATTGTTGAGATGAGCTGCAGCATCTTCAGTACTAGCACCAGAAAATTGCTCTTTCATAACAAGGTTCAATAAAGCAGGCTTAATCTCATAAAAGTTTGCAACAGGAGCAGGTGGCGCAATAGGAGTGCAGATAAAATCACTATTGTTCGTGCTAGTGAAGTCACACAACTTGGTGTTTTCAGGAGTAGCCATTTCAACAAAACTAAAAGTAGACAAGTAAAAACAACTACCAAGGATTCTAATTTTTTTGGGTTTTTGATATAAAACGATGCAAGTAGAAATAAAGTAAAGCAAAACTTAAAACAAAGTAAAGGATGTGTGTGCGAAAAACTCCCCTTGCAGAGGTCTTCCACTTCTTCCCCGGCAACGGCGCCAGAAAATTGGCTTGATGCGTGGTAAATAACCAGCCCGTTGGGAACCCCAAGAGGAAGGTGTGATGAGTATAGCAGCTAGTTTTCCCTCAGTTAAGAAACCAAGGTTTAATATCGTTCAGGAGAAGAGCGGACAATTACGACTGAAGGTGATGCTTGCTAGCTTGCGACGTCTTCGGACAATTTATAGGGCGCCTCGTCCAAGCTTTGCTTGCAAGCTGCAACGCGAAACCTGCACACAACACAACCAAATACTTTGTTCCCAACTTGCGATGAGGTTGTCAATCTCACCGGTTTGCTTGAAACAAAGGGTATGAGCGTATCGAGTGGAAAGTGATAATAATATGCGAGTAAAGTAAACAGTGCGAGTAAAGTAAACAGGTGATAGCAATATGATGGAAATAGGACCGGGATCCACAGTTCACTAGTGGTGTCTCTCCATAAGATAAATAACACATGCTGGGTAAACAAATTATAGTTGGGAAATTGATAGAATAAAGATAAACGTGATATGTCAAGAAGATCACTATGCGATTTACTCTGGGCATTACAACAAAATACATAGACCGCCATCCAACTGCATCTATGACTAATAATCTACTTGTGGTGAATCAATCCGAGAACTCCACAAGTATTAAGTTGCGAACAACAGATAATTGCATTAAGCAAAGTGTGTAATGTAAACAAAGCATATGCCCTTGAGCATATGAATGTTGTTTTCTCCCTAGTAGCAACGGCACATCTACAACCTTAGAGGTTTCTGTCACTCCCCTAGATTAAATAGAGGCATGAACCCACTATCGAGCATAAATACCCCCTCTTGGAGTCACTAGCAACTACTCGGCCAAGATAGCTACTAACAACGGAGAGCATGCAAGATCATAAACAACATAGAGATAACATAAGATAAATTTCAGTATAGCAACTCAATCATAACACCAATATTCATCGGATCCCAACAAACCAAACATGTAGAATTACATAACGGTGATCTCAATCATGTAGGGCAGCTCATGAGATCTAAACATGAAGCACATGGTAGAGGAGACAACCATCTAGCTACTGCTATGGACCCATAGTCCAAGGTAGACTACTCACTCATCGCTCTAGAGGCAAGCATGGCGATGAAGAAGACCTCCGGTGGCGATTCCCCTCTCCGGCAGGGTGCCGGGAAGAGCTTCTGGACCCTCCCGATCTTCGGGTCGACGGCGGCGGTGGATCGCGATGTGTTCTGGAAAATTGATCGGGTCCTTAGGTTTTTCTCGTCGGGGGTCTTTATAGGCGAAGGGGCATCGTCAGAAGTGGACTGAGGCGGTCTCACACATAGGGGCGCGGCCAGGGCCTGGGCCGCGCCGCCCTGGTGTGTGGCCACCTCGTGGCCCCACTCCATCTCCTCTTCAGATCTCTGGAAGCTTCCGGGGAAAATAAGACTTCAGGAACTTGTTTCGTCCAGTTCCAAGAATATTTCCTGTGTATCACTTCTGAAACACAAAAACAGCAGAAAACAGGGAACTGGCACTGTGGCGACTTGTTAGTAGGTTAGTTCCGGAAAATGCATAAAAGTGCCACGAAGTGTAACGAAACAGCAGGCAAATGGTGTATAAACAAGCATGGAGCATCAAAAATTATAGATACGTTGGAGACGTATCAACCAACAATATGAATCAATCAATGAAAACTTTGGGACAATGCACATTATACTAAGAATGACAACTATGCTCTCTTAATGGTGCATAAAGATAGAAGGTGGTGACTCAACATAAAAGTAAAAAAAGAAAGGCCCTTCGCGGAGGGAAGCAGTGATTGCAAGTTTTATAAACCTTCAAAAATTATGGTACTTACCTCTGCGAAGGGCCATTCGTTTACCTTTATGTTGAATCATCATCTTCTAACTTTAAAGCACTTCTTGAGAGCATAGCTGTTATTCTTAGTGTAATGTGCTTGTCCCAGAACACGGTTAATTGTGGTATAACTTTGATGCTTGTATCTTTGATATCTTTAATTTCTAGTCTTCCCTTGAACTTCAGAGGTGCCTCAGCATTTATGTTTTGCTCCACAAATAAAGGCAAGCTAGATACCAGTCTTTCATATCATTTATGCATATTACAATCTTGTAGCTTCTTATGTACTTGTTACTTGTTATTAGTGCATTGGCACTCTTTCATAGCTTGCTTGACTATGAGGTGACATTAGTTGCATATTTCTTATTATGAATTGCCTGAGTACTTGATCACATAGTTAGTATATATATATCATATGAGCAAATGTGTTCGTGAAAGTTTCTTTTATCGCTCTCAGTTGTTAACTGAATTGCTTGAGGACAAGCAAATAGCTAAGCTTGGGGGGAGTTGATACGTCCAAAACGTATCTACTTTCCCGAACACTTTTGCTATTGTTTCTCCTCTAATTTGTGTGTTTTGAATACAACTAACACGGACTGGCGCTGTTTTCAGCAGAATTGCTCTGGTGTCTCGTTTTTGTGCAGAAATTCAACTTCCAGTAAAAATTTGGGAAAAATCATGAAAAATCCTATTTCACCAGAAGACCCACGGAGCCAGAAGACAGGAGGGAGAGGAGGCCTGAGGGCTCCTCACACGCTGGTGGCGCGGCCTAGCCCTGGCCGCGCCACCCTGGCGTGAGGGGGCCCCAGCAGTCCTCTCGACCTCCCCTCTCGCCTACATATACCCCCTGACGACATAATATCGGAGAGACGGCGTTTTTCCCAGATAGACTTCCGCTGCGCCGCCGCCATCAAAACCCGCGATTCGGAACCAGAAACTCCGTTCTGGCACCCTACCGGGACGGGGATTCGGAGGAGATCTTCATCACCATCATCACCGACGCTCCTCCATCAACCATCCATGATTCCCCCATCCATGTGTGAGTAATTCCCCCGCTGTAGGTGAGGGGATGGTAGGGATTGGATGAGATTGTTCATGTAATTTGATATGAGATTGTTAGGGCATAGTTCCTAGTATCTTTATTTAGTGCCTATGACATTGTTGCAACTTGTTGTGCTTAATGCTTGTCACTTTGGGCCCGAGTGCCGTGATTTTAGATCTGAACATGTTATTATTTCTATGATGATACTTGTTGTTTATGGTCTTACCTACAAGTTGTATACACATATTGTTGTCCGGAACCCGAGGCCCCAAAGTGACAGAAATTGGGATAACCGGAGGGGATGGCTATGATGTGAGGATCACATGTGTTCACCGAGTGCTAATGCTTTGCTCCAGTACTCTATTAAAAGGAGTACCTTAATTACCAGTAGTTTCCCTTGAGGCCCTGCTGCAACAGGCTGGTAGGACAAAAGATGTCGTGCAAGTTTCTCCTTGTGAGCACGTACGACTATATACGGAACACATGCCTATGATTGTTTGTACTAGGATGCTTTATCATTATTTATCTGCAATGCCCATGTCTCATTAATTTCATGAATTATCTTATCCATGCAACGCCCGTAATCCATCCCTATGCCTACAGTATTTGTTCCTACTATTTACAACTGTTACTATTACTGCTGCTATTTTACTACTGCTGTTACTATTTCACTACTGTCACCACTATAAAACTGTTGCTACTGATAAACCACTGCGAGCAAGATTGTTTCCAAGTGTAGCTGAATTGACAACTCATCTGTTAAGGCTTACATATATTCTTTGGCTCCCCTTGTGTCGAATCAATAAATTTGGGTAATACTTCCCTCGAAGACTGTTGCGATCCCCTATACTTGTGGGTCATCAAGACTATTTTCTGGCGCCGTTGCCGGGGAGCATAGCTTTATTTGTAAGTTCACTTGGTATTCATATTGTTCGCTGCAATCCTTTCATCATGGGTAAACCTCATGATGGAAAAGTTCCTATATTGCCATCCACTACAAGAAGAGGTACGACTCTCAACACCTCTGTTGCTCTTGATTTGCCATCTGTTATGAGTAAGTTTCTTACACCACCACACCCACATGCTACTGCTACTACTTCTGCTGAGATTGAAAATGCCACTGATAATTTAGATGATGCTTCTACTGTGCTTGATGAGAGTGGTTCACTAGGTTCCTTTTTAGATGCTACTATTGCTAGAGCTAAGTTGGGAAACACCACTGTTACACCTGTTAGTTCACCTGAGTCTAGGGAATGTCCTAGTGATGATTATGATGATGATGCTTATATTGAGCTTAATGATGATTTTATTGCTGAAGCACGTGCTGCTCGTAATGCTGGTAATGTTAAAGAACTTCTTGCAAGACGTTCTGTTAGATATAATTTGTCTCCTGATCCTAAGTTTGCTGCTTCTCCCATAAATATTAGAGACAAGGATTATGATTTCTCTTTGGATTTATCTTACATATCTATTGTTGAGAAAACTCCTTTTTGTGGTACTAAAGATGAGAGTGCTATGGAGCACATGAATGAGCTTTCTACTTTGAGTAATTTGTTTTCTGATGATATTAAGCTCCGCACTTACTTTGTTGCTAAGATTTTTCCTTTCTCGTTGAAAGATGCAGCTAAAACTTGGTTTAATAGCTTGTCTCCTGGATCTCTTACTAGTCCTATTGCTTTGGTTAATACTTTCTTTCAGAAATATTTTCCCGCTAGTGCTCAACATGCTGCTGTGCAGAAAATCTTTGATTTTGAACAGGGAAAAGGAGAGATATTGCCTGAATCTTGGACAAGGTTTTGTTCTTTAATTAGAGCTTTGCCTAAAGAACCATTGCCTAAAAATGAACTCCTTGATATATTTTATAATGGACTAACGGATGAATCTAAGTCATATTTGGATAGTTGTGTTGGTTGTGTTTTCAGGGAAAGAACTCCGGCCGAAGCTGAAGAATTAATGGCTAAAATAAGCCAGAATCATGATGATTGGACTTTAGTTGAGCCAACACCAGCACCTACCCCTGTGCCATCTACAGAGCCTACCCCGAAGAAGAGAGGGATGATTGAATTAAATGATGAAGTTATGAGGGAAGCTAAGAAATCTCTTAAGGAGAAAGGTATTAAGGCCGAAGATGTGAAGAATTTACCTCCTATAGAAGAATTATGTAAGCCAATCCCTCACTCATCTACTATTGAGGTACACTCTCTCCAACGCTTTGATGAAAGAGATATTCCTTATACTAAACCTCCTGATCAATGCTTAGATGAGTTTGATAATTTTATTGTTAAGCAAGAAAATTTTAATAGAATGGTGCATAATCATCTGTTGGAAAATTCTAGAGCTATTAACAAGTTGCAGGATATTGTGGAGAGAACCGCCAATGATGTGAAGATACTTGCTAAACATTTTCAAATGGTTCAAACACAAATTGATCAGCTTACCAAGGTGCAAAAAGACTTGCTAGTTAATGCTGCAAGAGAGAAGCAAGCATGTGAAATACGCACAAGAAGTGGTGCTGCTACTCAAGACCCATTATATCCTGAAGGACATCCTAAGAGGGTCGAGCAAGATTCTCAACGAACTGCAAGTGATGATATTCCTTCTAAGAAGAAGAAGAAGAAGCATAAAACAACTTCAGAATCCTCTGATGCAGGTAAAGATCCTAACAGTGTTTCTATTTCTGATGCTGAAACTGAACCAGGAGATGCTTCCGATAAAGAAGAAGATAAAGAAGAAGTTGAAGAAGAACCAGAGAAGATCGACAAGAATGCAAAGTACACCAAAGAAGACTTCATTGCCAACAAGCATGGTAAAGAGAGAGAACCTTGGGTACAGAAACCAATGCCTTTTCCTAGTAAGAAACACAAGTCCAAGGAAGAAGAACACTACAACAGGTTTTGTGAATGGATGAGACCTTTATTTTTGCAAATTCCTTTGACTGATGCTATTAGAATGCCTCCTTATGCAAAGTATATGAAAGATATTGTCACTAACAAAAGGAAAATTCCTAGTGAGGAAATTTCCACTTTACTTGCTAATTATTCTTTTGATGGTAAAGTTCCAGAGAAGCTTGGAGATCCAGGTATACCTACTATTCCTTGCTCCATTAAAAATAACTATGTTAGAACTACTTTATGTGATTTAGGAGCTGGAGTTAGTGTCATGCCTTTTTCTCTTTATAAGAGACTTGATCTAGAAAAATTGGTATCAACTCATATATCTTTGCAGATGGCTGATAAGTCTACTACTATTCCTATTGGTATATGTGAAAATGTTCCTGTTCAAGTTGCTAACAATTGTTTAATATTAACTGATTTTGTTGTGTTGGAAATGCCTGAAGATGATAATATGTCTATTATTCCTAGGAGACCTTTTCTAAATACTGCAGGTGCTGTTATTAATTGCAATCAAGGGAAAGTCACTTTCAATGTCAATGACAAAGAGTATACGGTCTATTTTCCCAAGAAGATTGATAGGAAGAATGCTCTAAATTCAATCAAGCATGTTGAGACCATCAAAGTTGGTCAAATTATTTGTTCAGAGCAAAAGCCCAAGGAAGAATATCAAATTGTTATGGTTGGGACTATACCTATCAAAGTTGAGGTAACATAAGCATTTAGTGAAGTGCAAAGTTTTGCCTCATACAAAGTTAGTTTGGTAACAAGACTTGATCAACCTTGTTAACAAAGTGATTTTATATGAACGAAACTTCGTTTTCACCGCATCCTCTCCACCTCACTTGTATTTACTTTCATCAATTTTATTCCTTCAGTTTAGTTGCATGATTAAGAGTATCTCAGAGCTGTTGCATGCTTAAGTTTTGATTTGCTTGAAATCTTTTCATCCTCGTTTTTCTGAGTTTTATCGATATGCCAATTTCTGAAAAATCCTCGAAAATAAAGTTTCTCGAAAAATTCCAGAAAATTCTTTATAAATTTTTATGTCAAAAATGGGGCAGAGAGACACTTGGGAGGCACCAGGTGGGGCTGCCACGTCACCTCACACGTAGGTGGCGCGGCCGAGCCCTCGCCGCGCCACCCAGGTGTGAGAGGGCCCCACCTGGCCCCTCACTCATCTCTTCTTCCCCAGCTCTTTCTCTCTCCCGAAAACAACGACACACTCAGCTCAAACTCGAGTTCTTGCTGTTCTTCACCTCGATTTTTCGATCTCCTTGCTCAGCCCAACATTTCTGCTGAAATTTGGATCATTTGTTCTCTGGTATGTGACTCCTCCGCTTGTCCAAGTAGAATTTCTTTTGGTAAAGTATTTCTTGAGTATTTTAGCTTTGTAGGTGACAGTATAAATGAGTATGCATGCTTGTTCAATTGCTTAGAATTGTTATTTTGATGCATGATAGCTCTCTAATAACTCACCATAGTAGTTTCCTACACTTGCTTGTCTTTAAATCACTTTTTATGAGGTTTGTCAAAAATTTCAGAAATGGAGGAAAATGCATATCAACTCTCTCAACATGAACTAGAGGTGCATGATGTTATGAAAGTTCACCGTGAAGAGAAGGTTTTCCCCTCACACTATCCATGCTCAGCATTCATGAGTGCTGCTGGAATTCTGCAGGATTTTCAAACCTTACTCTCTAATGCAGGATTAGAACATTTTGTTGAGGGTGAACCTCCCCAAGACGTTAAACTAACAATGTCTGTGGTGCAGGATTTTAGATTTAGTTGGTCCACTTCTAACCCCATGGTTCATTATAAAATTTATAACAAATCTGTGGATTTGCCTCTTGATGTTTTCTGTACAGCTATTAGAGTACCACAGTGGGGATCGCTCGAGAAGATAAGGGGACAACCTAGGCAATTGTTAGAACTATACGAGGAGATTTGTCAAGGAAGAAGTTTCACAGGAGAGGGTGGTAAAACTCAAAATATTCATTTCCCATCCATTCGATATTTTGCCTTCTTTATTACCAAATGTGTTCTTGCTAGGAAATCTGCAAGTAAATTGTCTCTCCATGATCTAGCTTTTATTGCTGCTACTTTGAGGCGTGATAGGACTTACCATTTGGGTGCCTTAATAGCCTTCCGTCTTGATATTAATCGTGAGAAAGGGGGAATCTATGGGGGACTTATAGCTTCACGCCTGTTAGCTTTGCATGGCGTTGTGCCTCATTTTCGAGATCTGCAGTTCCCCGAGGAGAAACTTGGTCTTGATTCTATGATTCAACATAAGTTTATTTCTCCTCCTGCTAGTTTGATTAATTTAACATTTGAGCTAACCTTTTTCAAGAAGACTACCTAGAGGGTAGTAAAGACTAAACGATCAATCCGTTTGCCTGCACCTCTTTTGTTTAACCTTGATCGCAGGAATGGATGGTCGCTTACGGAAGATGAGCTTGATGCGTACGTAGAGGAGCACCCGCCGCCTGTGCACGATGAGGAGGGCGCTGAGGAGTCGGGTCAGCCCTCTGACATTGTGAACTTCCCATATGAGCAGCCTTATTATGATTATGCACCATCAGCTTCATCTTCACGAGAGCCAGGGTACGATTACACATATGATGACCCACCAGCCTGGGGCAGCTATCAAAGTCGAAATTGATCTCCACTTAGGCCAAAAGCCTAAGCTTGGGGGGAGGTACGCCGACGATTCACTCATCTACATATCATATTTTGTCGGACCTTTGTATATCCATGTTTCACCTTCTTTATTGTTCTAGTTCTTACTTCTACTTTCCAAAACACGAAAAGACCAAAAATATTTCCGTTGTTTCTCTCTATTTGGTTCTTTAGTTTTCTACCTTTGGTTGGCTTTACTTTCTATTTTCGGTTTGCTACTTGAAAAACCCAAAAATATTTTGCTTTGTTTGCTATTTCCTTCTGCCTTTGTTTCAAAAAATCGAAAACACAAAAATATTTGTTGTTCTTCTTCGGTTTTGTAAAGTTTGTTACAGAGTTCAGTCTCCCGTTACTCTATTGGAGCTTGGTATTCACTTTATATTATTCAAGCCACACAAGTGAAGAGCAATAATGACGACATATGACAATCCGAGATGTGGTAAGAGACTGGTATGAACTCAATTTGTTTTCATTTTTGTACATATACTCATTTATGTGGACATGCTTAGTCGGTTCATGTAAGGTATATGTTATCTAATGGATGCTTTGTAGTTCTTGCTTTCATATGATTAGTTTCAATTTACTAATAGTTTGTAGCATGTCATATAGACGCTTGCATGCATTGTTTTATTCATAATATGGTATGTTATTGTGGTATCCTCCTCTGAAAGCTTCATTTGAATCGACTTGGCACATGCTCAAGCATGCACATGACTAAACAAAAAGTCAATTAAGCCTCGATGATTTACTTTGCCTCAGAGTTCTTGTATCATTTTTATGCCTATATTAATTTTGTTTTGTCGCAAGCATGATTATGATAGTTATTGCTCTCTCGATTGTCGCTTCCCAGTCTTTTGCTAGCCTTCACTTGTACTGAGTATGAGCTCTACTCGTGCATCCAATTACCAAAAACCAAGTCTTCCAAGGGTCCACTATAAATTCCTATGCATGGTATTTGTAAGCCATTCCAAGTAAATTTTCATGTGCTACCTTTCAAAACTTTCAACTACTTCTCATTTTGTGCCACTGTTTTTAGCTCATGGGGACGTAGTGGTCGGAATTGCTATCTTCCATATTAAATTAAGTACCCCTCGACTAGGCAGCTTCATCTGCTCGTCATTAATTTTGCAAGGGAGCTGGTCAGACCATTATAATCTAATTCTGAAAAGAAAGAAAAAAGGCACTCCTCCAATGGAATGTGAAAGTTGGTGGGCACCCGATGGAATCGGTTAGCAATGGTTTGAGAAGGGAAAAAGGTGGGGAGGAGTGCCAAAGCTTTATAAAAGAGCACCAATGTGCCAAATTTCAAAGAACTCGGAACCGCTCTCACTTATTTATTATGGAAGATAGCAAGTCCCCATTGCTAGTCGTTGACAT
Organism: Dactylis glomerata; assembly: GCA_007115705.1. Lineage (NCBI taxonomy): Eukaryota > Viridiplantae > Streptophyta > Magnoliopsida > Poales > Poaceae > Dactylis > Dactylis glomerata. Next base: position 1,009,954 of record QXEO01000848.1, read on the forward strand.
AGAACAACCACCTCTCAAAATAAATTTTTATCTCTGTTTTACAAATGAAAAGCTCTAGCACATGTTAAATCACTGCTTCCCTCTGCGAAGGGCCATTCGTTTACCTTTATGTTGAGTCATCATCTTCTAACTTTAAAGCACTTCTTGAGAGCATAGCTGTTATTCTTAGTGTAATGTGCTTGTCCCAGAACACGGTTAATTGTGGTATAACTTTGATGCTTGTATCTTTGATATCTTTAATTTCTAGTCTTCCCTTGAACTTCAGAGGTGCCTCAGCATTTATGTTTTGCTCCACAAATAAAGGCAAGCTGGATACCACTCTTTCATATCATTTATGCATATTACAATCTTATAGCTTCTTATGTACTTGTTACTTGTTATTAGTGCATTGGCACTCTTTCATAGCTTGCTTGACTATGAGGTGACATTAGTTGCATATTTCTTATTATGAATTGCCTGAGTACTTGATCACATAGTTAGTATATATATATCATATGAGCAAATGTGTTCGTGAAAGTTTCTTTTATCGCTCTCAGTTGTTAACTGAATTGCTTGAGGACAAGCAAATAGCTAAGCTTGGGGGGAGTTGATACGTCCGAAACGTATCTACTTTCCCGAACACTTTTGCTATTGTTTCTCCTCTAATTTGTGTGTTTTGAATACAACTAACACGGACTGACGCTGTTTTCAGCAGAATTGCTCTGGTGTCTCGTTTTTGTGCAGAAATTCAACTTCCAGTAAAAATTCGGGAAAAATCATGAAAAATCCTATTTCACCAGAAGACCCACGGAGCCAGAAGACAGGAGGGAGAGGAGGCCTGAGGGCTCCTCACACGCTGGTGGCGCGGCCCAGCCCTGGCTGCGCCACCCTGGCGTGAGGGGGCCCCAGCAGTCCTCTCGACCTCCCCTCTCGCCTACATATACCCCCTGACGACATAATATCGGAGAGACGGCGTTTTTCCCAGATAGACTTCCGCTGCGCCGCCGCCATCAAAACCCGCGATTCGGAACCAGAAACTCCGTTCTGGCACCCTGCCGGGACGGGGATTCGGAGGAGATCTTCATCACCATCATCACCGACGCTCCTCCTGTCGGGGGGATAACCCCCGGTAGGGTCAAGAGACTAGAAAGACACAAAGTCTATGGTTGACTTGTGCCGAGTTATCAAGAAAGGGCCTGGCCGGAATATGAGAGCATCGGCCAGGCCGGCATATGTGTGTATCCCGGCTAATACTTGGATATGCCGGTATAGCCGGAATACTGGTATATGTGTGCCGGCATATACTTAGATATGCCGGCCTAACCATTTGATGTGTTGTGCAGGAGCAGGGGAGGCCGGATTACCCGACCCTCGTAGGTCGTTGGTCCGGCATATAAGTCCTGGGTATGGCCAACGGTCATATCCGGGATACTTAAGTCAACCAAGGTGTCACATCCCTACAATCAAGGAAGAAAACATCCAAGCATGGTAGCAGAGTAAGATGGCAGGGTGCACAGTGGAGGTTACCTACCCTCACTGTGCACAAGTACGAGCTTACCGCACAGAGGTAAGGCCACAGTTCAAGAGGTACAAGGTACAGGGATATGGCGTCCCATCGAGAGCAATCAGGGGCAAAGTCAAGGGTCTCTGCCATCGTCTCCAGCTCCTGTTTGGAGTGTAGACCGTGTCTTGTGGTCTTGTATGACCGTTGTAACCCTGGCCACCACTATATAAGGTGGCATAGGGAGCCCTGGTAAAGGGTTGGTTGGTCACTCTGTGTTCCTACACTTAGCAGTTCATCTTCCTTCTCTAGCAGAGAGCTTGGAAGCACCATTGTTGTGTACTACATCGACCCAAATATACAATCAGTAGAGCAGGAGTAGGGGTGTTATCTCCTTACGAGAGCCCCGAACCTGGGTAGATCTGTGTTCCTTTCTGTCGTGCTTTTTAGCTCGTTCCCCTCTCCCGAATCCTCCAGCATCTAGTTCGGCCCCCATTTAAGCCATCCTATGGCATATGTTGTTTCACCACGACGACATTTGGCGCCCACCGTGGGGCTGATCGATATGCTGGGCGGAGTGTTCATTCGGACGGGGTCTGTGATAGCAGCTTCGGGAGTGCGCGTGGTCTCTGGCCTCGTCCAGAGGCTAGGCTCGCTCAGTTTCGTCAGTGACAACGCCGGTTGTCTCGGTGGCCGGCCGTTCCCCAGGGATGGCCGGATTATGTCTTTCGGTTCCCACGAGGTGTACGTGGGGACTGAGAGAATTTGCAGGAAGGAGGTGCTGGTGGCGTCGGATCCTCCGTCACATCGGCTGGCTCACGCTGGGCGTAGCGCTCGCTCAGTAGAGCCGGCTGAGGTGATGATGGCCGGCACATCCGTGCCGCCGGCGGAGGGTGCCGGCAAAGCAGCAACGGCCGGAGCTTCTCCTCCGGAGCCGCCGAAGGTCAAGAGGTCGGCGCGTCCTCCGTTGGAGCGTGCGGAGAACCTGGCCGGCACTTCCGGTGTGCCGGCTAGGGGCGAGGTTCTTCTTCCCATCATCGACCGGCTTCTCGAGCCGGTGCGATCCGGCGTTGATCCGGAGCAGACAAGGGAGGTCCTGGAGGGATCTCGTCAGGCCCTCGTCGACGAGGCCCTGGCCATGAACCAGGAGCGCGAACGGTTTAACCGGCAACTCCGTGAGTATGAGGCAGCCCATGGTTTTACTCCTGTAGTAATCCGGCCTAGCCAGATAGAAGAGGTTAGAACTAGAGGCAGAAATCTTAATGCTGAGATAGGAAAAGATGCTAGAGATAAGAGTCATACCGCAACTAGTACTGTGCCTAAGGTGGTCTATAGTTCGCTAGTAAAGAACCTTAGAGCGGCGGCCGAGGTAGCTAAGGATTTATCTTGTTTATCCGGCGAAGCACTGCGTGAGCAGCAAGCCCGGCTTAACCAACTTTTGTCTGAAGCTACAAAGCAGCAGGAGGCCTTTAAGAAGGCAAACCCGGGTGCCGGGGCGTCTCAGTACATTGTGTCGGCGGGAGGTGCCGGCGCGAGGTCGAGGGGCCAAGCCTCGTCCCCGCATCCTAGCGCCCGGCGTGCCGGAAGTGTGACCTCTGGCCGCCGGGACAAGCAGATCCAGGTGTACGATCCGGCTGTCACCGGAAAGCCGGCGATGGTGCAGAAGAATGTCGGCCAAGCTGACAAGTATGTCGGCAGCAAGAAGCCCGGCCAGAGTGTGCCGGCCGGGCATGAAGCAGGCGCGGCCGGTGGTGGCCGGAGTAACAGTGCAGCCCGGCGTCAGCAACAGGGCGCCGGAGGTGCAGCGCAGCAGCAGGGTGCAGGCCATCCGGGACATCGAGAGGATGACGGCAATTCCGCCCTTGCCAGGGCGGGATATCAGCAGCAGCACCAGCAAGGCCGGCATAGTGAGCAGCATCAGCCGGAGCAGCAGCAGCAGATGATCGCAGGCCCAATAGCATCCCGGCTTGGACCTCGGTCCTTGGAAGCCAATGATGCACGTTTCAAGCTGGACAAGATCCACCAATCAGAGTTGGTGGAGAGACAAGGAGCTCCGGGCCCTATGTGTTTCGGACCCCGGATTATGGGGGAGCCGGTGCCTTACTTCTTCCAGCTCGCGCGTGGCGCGAGGACATATAATGGCAGTACGAAGCCGGAAGATTGGTTGGAGGATTACTCCACAGCGGTGAACATCGCCGGAGGAAACCTCAGATGGGCGGTACGATATGTGCCGCAGATGTTGGAAGGTCCAGCCAGGATATGGCTGAATAATTTGCCGGCCGGGAGTATCAACGGCTGGATTGATTTCGAAGAGCAGTTTGTGTCAAACTTTACCAGTACATACAAGAGGCCCAACCGTCCGCAGCAGCTGGCTAACTGCCGGCAAGGAGTGAATGAGACTGACCGTGACTATCTGACCAGGTGGTGCACGTTGCGCAATTCCTGCGAAGGAATCAATGAGCAGCAGGCCATCATGTGGTTCGCTCATGGGTGCCGGCATGGCACCATGTTGTGGCAAAAGCTTCAGAGGCAAATGCTGGCCACGCTGGCCGAAACAATCAAGATCGCTGATAGTTATGCTCTGGGAGATCCCATGCAGCCCAGTCTCGATTCACAAGGACAGGGGCAAACCCAGGGGAACACCAGCAATGCTGGGAGATCAGGGCAATATTATCGCACTGATAACCGGAACAAGAGAAGAGATGAAAGGCCGGATCACCGGTATGGGGCAGCACAAGTTGCAGCTGTGGAGGAAGAGCAAGGGGGCGCCGGCAGTAGCCAGCGTCCGAGATATGAGAACTATCAGCAGCCTCAGCAACAGCCGCAGCAGCAAGCACAGCCGTTCCAGAAGAAGACTGTCTGGACCAACAAGAATGCCGGCGGAGCCGCCGGCCAGAAGAAGCAGTGGCCGAAGTATACTGTGGGTCTTGCCATGGACAAGCCTTGTGTGTTCCACACATTCCAGCCGGGAAAGCCGGCAAACCATTTGACAAGGAACTGTTCGTGGCTGGACGACATATTAGCAGGTCGTGCAGGTCCCTGGGGACCGGCTAGACCCTCTGTCCCGGCAGCTCCATCGCCGTTGACAGGTGCCAATACGATTGCCGTCCCACCTAGGCCGGTTAATCCTGGGAATCAGAGCAACGCTGGAAATGCCGGCGTAAATCAAGTTGACCAGAGCTATAATCCGGAATATAACGCCGGAGGCCCAGGAGCGGGCCGGAATGAGTACAAGGAGTATGATCAGAGCTATATGGTCTTTGAGACCGAGAGAACAGACAAGCAGAGCTTGTATCGGCGGTGTCTCGAGGTGAATGCCGTTATGTCGGCTGTGCCAAAGCTGATGTACTGGTCTGACCAGGCTGTTGGTTGGGACAGGGCAGATCATCCCCGGATCATGCCAAATCCCGGCGGATATGCTCTGGTGATGGATCCGACATTCGTCGGGCCGGCTAATAACGTAAGATTCAGCAAGGTCCTCATTGATAATGGAAGCAGCATCAACATCATGTATCGGGATACGATGGAGAAGCTGGGAATCAAGGAAAATATGCTGGAACCGAGCAAGACCACGTTCCACGGCATTGTGCCGGGACTTTCGTGTGCGCCGATGGGCAAGATCCGGATGGATGTGATGTTTGGCAGCCGGGATAACTGCAGGGTGGAAAACCTCATGTTCGAGGTGGTTGATCTGGAGAGCCCCTACCATGCTTTGCTGGGTAGACCGGCACTGGCAAAATTCATGGCCTCCACGCATGTGGCGTATCTGAAGATGAAGATGCCGGGACCCAAAGGAGTGATCACCATCATTGGTGATTACAAGCGTTCGATGGCATGTGCCACCGCCGGATCCAATCTGGCCGAGACTCTGATCATTGCAGAGGAGAGGAAGAGGCTCAAGCGAGCAGTGGAGATTGCTGAGACGGTCGTGGCCGGCAAATGTATGCCGGGCATGACAAATCCCGGTGGCAGCGTTTCTTTTCAAGTGAGTAAGGAAGTCAAAAAGGTGCCTCTGGATGAAGCTTTCCCGGAGCGCCATGCCCTGGTTGGGGCAAGTTTGGATCCCAAATAGGAAAGCGAGCTCATCAGCTTCCTCCGTGAGAATCGGGATATCTTTGCATGGTCTACTTCGGACCTGCAAGGTGTGCCGAGGGAGCTGGCTGAGCACGCATTGCACGTGAGACCCGATGCTAAGCCAGTGAAGCAGCCGCTCCGGCGGAATGCCGGCGATAGAAGGAAAGCCATATGGGAGGAAGTGGCCAGGCTCTTAGCCTCTGGCTTTATAAAGGAAGTACTTCATCCGGATTGGGTGTCTAATCCGGTTTTGGTGGAAAAGAAGAAAGATGAGCCCGCCATAGTGAAAGTATGGCGGATGTGTGTTGATTACACCAACTTGAATAAGGCATGTCCTAAAGATCCATTCCCGCTCCCTCGGATCGATCAAGTGATTGATTCCACAGCTGGATGTGAACTGTTATCATTTGTAGATGCCTATTCTGGTTTCCACCAGATCCCCTTGTATGAGCCAGATCAAATAAAGACATCCTTTATTACCCCGTACGGGGCTTATTGCTATCTCACTATGCCGTTCGGTTTAAGAAATGCCGGCGCAACTTACCAAAGGTGTATGCAAAAGTGTTTGCACGATCAGATAGATAAAAATGTGCAGGTATATGTCGATGATATCGTCATAAAAACCAAGGAGAGCAAGACTCTCATAGATGATCTCCGGGAAACCTTTGGGAACCTGAGGAGATTCCGGATGAAGTTGAATCCGGCTAAGTGCACCTTTGGTGTGCCGGCGGGCAAGTTGCTCGGTTTCCTTGTTTCTAGCCGGGGTATTGAGGTGAATCCCGGCAAGATTCGTGCCATAGAAAGGATGAAGCCGCCGACAGATTTGAGGGAAGTACAGAAGTTCACTGGGTGCCTCGCATCCCTGAGCCGCTTCATAAGCCGGCTGGGAGAGAAAGCTCTGCCGTTATATCAGTTGATGAAAAAGTCCGACACATTTGTCTGGACAACGCAAGCAGATGCGGCTTTCAAAGAATTGAAACAGTTGTTGTCAACAGCGCCGGTATTAGCGTCTCCGATGCCCCGGGAGCCAATGTTGCTCTATATAGCGGCAACCAACCGAGTTGTCAGTGCTGTGGTGGTAGTAGAGCGAGAGGAAGGAGGCAAAACCGTGCAGCGGCCGGTATATTATCTGAGTGAAGTCCTCTCCACCTCAAAGCAAAATTACCCCCACTATCAGAAGATGACCTATGGTGTCTATATGGCGGCCAAGAAGCTCAAGCATTACTTCCAAGAGCATCCAATCCGGGTAGTGGCCGAGGCCCCTATCTCGGAAATTATAGGCAACAAAGATGCCAGCGGCCGGATAGCAAAGTGGGCAATAGAGCTTTCACCATATACACCGCAGTACGATAAGAGGGATACAATCAAGTCCCAGGTCTTGGCTGATTTCTTTATTGACTGGGCCGAGATACAGTATGAGCCACCATTGCCAGATGCAAATTATTGGAGGATGCATTTCGATGGGTCCAAGACAATCCATGGCTTGGGTGCCGGCATAGTTCTCAGTTCACCAAAGAATGACCAGCTGAGATACGTCCTGCAGATTCACTTTGCAGCATCCAATAATGTGGCGGAATATGAGGCACTTGTGCATGGCCTGAAGGTGTCTAAGGACATAGGAATTCGCCGGATTATGTGCTTCGGGGATTCTGACTTAGTGATTCAGCAGTGTTCCGGCATATGGGACGCGCATGATGCTAACATGGCATCATACCGTTTCCTAGTACAGCAGTTAAGTGGTTACTTTGAAGGTTGTGAGTTCCGGCACGTTCTCCGGGCTCAGAACGATGCAGCCGATGCATTATCCAAGCTGGGGTCTTCCCGAGATTCAATCCCGCCCGGCATTTCGCTAGAGCATCTGAGGAAGCCATCGATCAAACCCTCGCCGGAGTCATCCTCCATTTATGTCCCGCCAGGTCCAGACGAAGCAGTTCCAATGGAGATAGATGCCGGAGCCAGGACGGATAACCCGGGGACTGTTTCCTCAGTCCCGGGGACTGGGCCGGCATATGCTGTTAGTACAGTATTCCGGAGCAAAACTAAAGGCAAGGGTAAAATGTGCCAAGAGGTTGTGCCGGTATACCCGGGGACTGCTCCGGCATACCCGGGGACTGATTCTTCAGTCCCGGGGACTTCGCAGCCCATGGAGATCGATTATGTGTCGGTCGAAATGATGGAAATTGATCAGGCAGTGTTCACTGTCAGGGAAGTGCCCTCATGGGCACGTCCTATCATGAACTTCATGGTGGATGGTCAAGTGCCGGCGGATGAAACCGAGGCCCGCCAGGTTATAAGGAGATCCAAAGCGTATACCATCATCAACAAAGAAATATACAAGAGAAGTACCACCGGAGTATTGCAGAGATGTGTCGAATCTGCGGAGGGTCTGGAGATGCTCCGGGAAATTCACCAGGGGGAGTGTGGTCACCATGCTTCGTCCAGGGCATTGGTGGCAAAGGTATTCCGGCATGGCTTCTATTGGCCAACGGCACTGCAAGAGGCAGAAAACTTGGTCCGGAAATGTAATGGGTGTCAAAGATATGCCCACCAGATTCATCAGCCGGCATCTGCCCTGAAAACTATCCCAATAACCTGGCCCTTTGCTGTTTGGGGCCTGGATATGGTTGGGGCTTTTAAGCCGGCCAGAGGGAAAATGACCCATATCCTGGTCATGGTGGACAAGTTCACCAAGTGGATTGAAGCGAAGCCCATAAGCAAGTGTGATGGTCACACAGCAGTGAAATTCTTAAAGGATATAATCTTGAGATATGGTGTTCCTCATAGCATCATCACTGACAATGGGTCAAACTTTGCCCAAGGGCCATTTGCCAGATTTTGTGAGGAAGTGGGAATCCGGCTAGACGTTGCGTCGGTTGCCCACCCTTGTGCCAATGGCCAAGTAGAGAGATCGAATGGGCTAGTATTATCCGGCATAAAACCCCGGCTGATAGAGCCCCTGGAGAAAACTCCGGGATGTTGGCTAGATGAGCTGCCAGCAGTGCTGTGGAGTTTAAGAACAACTCCGAATAGATCAACAGGCTACACACCATTTTTCCTGGTGTATGGAGCAGAAGCTGTGCTTCCAACAGATGTAATACATGATGCACCAAGAATAGTGCTATATACTGAGGAAGAGGCTAAAGAAGCCAGAGAAAATGATGTTGATCTGCTAGAGGAAGCAAGGGAAATAACTCTGTCAAGAACAGCAGTATATCAGCAGAACCTCAGACGCTATCATGCGCAGAAGGTAAATCCAAGGAGATTTCAAGAGGGAGATCTAGTACTCCGGCTAAGCAAGGAACAGAAGGCCGGCATAAGTTAACTCCTCCATGGGAGGGGCCATTCATTGTGAGCAGAGCTCTGCACAATGATGCCTATTATCTTATAGATGCGCAGGACCCCAAGAAGAATAAGGCGGACAGGTCCGGAGAAGAAACCAAGAGGCCATGGAACATAGCTCTACTGCGCCCCTTTTACTCCTGAGCAACACAATGTATGTATTTCCATATTTTCCTTTGTATGCCGGCGTGTTGTGCCGGCACAAGACTAATGAATGAAATACCGGCATCCCGAAGAAGCCGGGTAACTAGCTCCGAGGTATATTTGTTGTTTATTTACAGTTTTTTGTTATATGCCGGCTGGCTTTATTTGAATGTTTCCTATGTCGGCCCTAGTAATGTGTCGGCACCAAAGGCCACTCTTCGACTCAGCTGCTGTCCGAAACCCGGCTTCATGGCTAGCAAGAGTAGATGCCGGAGATTGTCTACACATGGAAAACGGCTAAGGAAATACAAAGCAAGCGAACCGACATTTTCGTTAAAGCTAAAGTTAAAATTTAAAGTGTCGGATGATTTGAAGTCTAAGTCTCAAAGTTAAAGTACTGTATGTTCAAGGAAGCAACCTTGAGACTCATACGTCGAAAGCCAATTGAGGTAGACAAGCAGCCAAGGTTGTGAAATTGAGGAAACAGGAAAACAACTCGGTGACTTAGCCAAAAGATGATCCGGCATTAATAACAAGCAAACCAAGATAAAACTTGTTCAGGAAGCAAACCAAAGGAAATTAAGCGTGTATATTACATCTGCACCCGGCATACCGGGGATCTGATAAAACTTAAAGTGTTTGTGCTGCAAAGTCAAGGAGCAGCGGCAGAAGCAGAGGCGCCGGCTGGTGGAGCAGTGGCGGTGGAGATGTCGGCTTCAGGAGTGCCGGACCCAGCAGATGGAATGGAGCCATCACCTCTGCCCGGGGCAGATGCCTGTTCCGGGACATCAGTGTCGGCCTCTTCAGCTTCATCTTCATTCTGGCTGGAGTCGGAGCCCTCAGCAGCGGCGGATGTCCCGGCATCGTCCTTCTTCTCCGGCTCACGGATATCCCGAACGAAGGCGTCGGTGTCGGCATAGTCCACATAGCTGTGGGCCAGCTCCCGTCGGCGCCGGATGTGTTCCGGATCCGTGGTCCAGATGGATCCTTCGCGCACAGTGCGCAAAGTCTCCAAGTCAGCCTTTTCATACCAGGACAAG